>JARHVA010000143.1:5317500-5922500 GCA_037957365.1 Torreya grandis
TTTCCATCTTGCAATCTCTCCTAGAAAGCACCCATGTTAATATGACCTAAACTTGAATTTCATATTTATGTAAAGTTAGTTTGTAGAGAAGATATTTGTTCGAAAAACTTGATACTTGTACTTCATTTTTATTCATTGTTTATGTGATAGGATAACCTATAAGGATATCTAGGTGTATTTTTGTATATGATATTATGAGGGACTGTATGTTTACAAAGGTGTAGTGTTTGACCAATATAAAAACTTACAAGTTTTGACTAAAAAAAATTATGGTACTTTATATGAAAAGAGAGGGGTTTGTTATTAATTTATTATCACAATAAATAAAAACATACTTTTTTATTATGTCTAACCTTAAGGTAAGGTAAATTAATGGAGAAAAACAAAATAACAACCTAAAACACTTTGCCATGATAGTCAATAGAGATTTTTAAGTAAACTTACTAGTTGCAGACAATCTATAAGGGTGATAGTGATGAGGAGGTTAGCTTGGCACAAAAATGGAGGTCAAATATATTTTAGCATGTAGAGTAGGAAGCATCAAAGGTTTTGACATAACTAGGAACAATTATCATTAGTTTATAATGGATTTTTCATGGTTTTCAATGTTTATGAAATGTTTTGGGGTAATTTAAAAATGGATTAAGTTCTGTCAAGTTGCACAAGACCCATGGAAACATTTATTTTTTAATGCCTCTAAGATTTTATCAGTGAACTAGTGATAGGTGTTATCCCTATAACACTTTATTCAACTGAATCAGTAAATTTACCTTTATCAAGAATTGAATGTTTTCCTAAAATGCCTCAATTAGTTACTTCAAAAAATTAATGCTAGTCGAGAACTCACTTGGTTTTGAGCATTGATTGATCAATCACATCAACTAATTTACATAATTAAATAACTAACATGGTACTAAGAACCTCAAAATAAATTGAGGCAATAAAAGGTACCTCACTAGGAACTAACGTGCCAGACGGAATAAATACACTTAAAAGCTTTTCAATTTTGAGACTCAAAATGCTCTTTTGAGGTTAAGTGGTTATAGTGAAATTTTATCACTTCAACTTGATCTAATCAATGGAACAAAAATTAGGAATAAATAATGAATTTAATTTTTTACAATAATAATTAGCTTCGATTGGGAACCATGAACTAAAAGGTACAAAGGAGAATTCTAGAATTTGGTTTCATAGATAAGTTTTCTACTCATTATGAAATGGAATCACTTCAAACTTAACATTTTGACAAGACTTAGACAAAATACTTGAAAATTACAAATAAATAAAAAACAAGAGACTACAAAGAATAAGACAATATGAAGTAGACAAGATAACATAATAAAATAATAGAAACATAAAAACAAAGGAGGAAAAGGAAACATAGAAAAAACCAATATTCACCTATTTACATACAAGTGACATTCCACTTTCAATTGAAATAATGTTTTAGATACTACCCACTATAGGTTAGAGGAAGATGTGTGTCATCTTGGTAAGCCAAGTAGAATGTGTTATTACCAAAAAAAGTGTCTAATATTGAACAAAACCATCTATAATGAGTCAAACTTAACATGGATTCCTTTAGGCTCTCTTATCTTATCCCAAATTAGTACAAAGTTTCCAACTTGAACATCTCTATTTTTTACCTTTTTTTGAAAGTGTTTTGACTTGGGCTTGATGTTCTATAATTTTATCAACAACTTGTACTCTTTCTTATTTAAGCTTGTTTAAATACATAATTAATTTATCTAATGGTCTCTCAAAATTTTGATTTTAAATTATTCTTTTCAATTTCAATGTGGACAACTCAAGTGATATGGGCATTACAACATCTATCATGTACAACAATTTAAATGGATACATTTTGATGGCCCTTTTGGGAGTAATGTGGTCTATCCACAACACATCATACATATTTTTATGCTAGTTTATCTAATTTTCATCCACCAACTTATGGATGATAGTGATAATGTTCTTATTATTGGATTCATCCTGACCACTTCCTTATAGATAATAGTCTAAAGAATGAGATAATGAAATGTTATATCCATAACAAAAACTAACCAAATTTGATGAAGAATATTTTGATGCATTATTAGTCACAATATTTTGAGGGATATCAAATTTCACCATTATGTTTTATTTAATGGAGTTACAAATGACTTCTAGATTTGTTTGCTTGACCAAAATTTCCTTGACCCACTCTGTGAAGTAGTCTATTATTTTGAGAGCATGGGTATGACCTAAACTTGAGTGAAGATTTAGTGTTTTGCTGAAATCTATCCCCATTGTTGAAAGGGTTCTTCAATTACAATTGGCTTAATTGGGAAGGCTGTAATTTTTGTCTTGTTAATAAATTATTGACAAGCTTCACATTTTCCTACACATTTATAGGCATCTTTGAACAATGATGGCCAAAATAATAAATTCTCAAAATCTTTTATGTTGTTACTAAAATCGATAAATGAGCACTGCAAGCTTGATCATGAAAATATTCAAGGATTTTATTATACTATTCTTTGTCTATGCATCTTAGGAAGAAGCCATCATTTTTATTTTTAAATAAAGTACCATCCCAAATAATGTATTTATTTGCACTTGGCTTCACAATTATTCTTTGTTTAGTATTCAGATGTGGTGGAGTTTATCCATATGTCAATAAATATGTAATATATGAGTACCATTCATCTATAGAATCAACAAATAATACTAAATGCAGATTTTATGGTTCATGATCATCTTCACTTACTAGATTAACATCTATCTAGTTAGAAATTTATTCTATTATAAGCTGACATAATCCTTTACCTCATACCAACTTAGTGGGTTTGGTTTCTAGATCATATTATTAAACCATCAAAATACAATTGCCTCCTTTCAATCCAATCTCTTTCTATGTTAAATTTTATTTCACATCTATATCAGGTACCATCATAATAGAATGGGAATTCAAAATGTCATACTTTAATTGTTTGACTTTTTTTATGATACAATATACATGATTTTCAATAAAAGAGTATTTGAGTTCATAGTATCTAAGACTACAACTCATAAATTAAATTATTTATTTAAATCCTTTAGCATTCTTCTAAACTAAAATGTTAAGATAGTGTGAATTGAAGAATATCCTTTAGCATTCTTCTAAACTAAAATTTTAAGATAGTGTGAATTGAAGAATATTAATATATATGATACAATATTTTTTGAAGTCTAGAGATACCAAATTAGGTGCATGAGTAATTTCAGTTTTTATCTTCTCAAAAACATATTTTACTTCATTATTCTATTTAAAATAAACATTACCTTTGATCATTTTTTAAATGTGTCTTGTAATCTCTATAAAATTAGGTACAAAATTTATTCATAAGTTTAATTTACTAAAAAAGAAAGAACTCTAGGTTTGCTAGTTGGTAAAGATAACTTTTAAATTTAATAAACTTGTCCTGAATCAATTTTGATTATTTTTTTTGACATTATATGTCCAAGAAAATTACCTTTAGTTACACCAAATATAAAATTATTAGGATTTGGATAAGTACTATTAAGCTGACATTTATCAAATACATTTTCCATACGTTGATAATGGTCTTCTCTATTCTTAGAAAAAAACTATCAAATCATCTAAATAGGTCATAATTATTTTATTATTCAATCAATGAAAGTAAGATCCATTTCTCTTTTGAATGTCACACCTATGTTGATGAGACCAAAATGAATTATTATATAAGTAAATGTGCCCCAAAGAATAGTGAATGCACATTAATTGTTGATCTTCCCTAGCTACTTCAATCTAGTTATATCCTAAAAAACATCCAACATAGAGAGTATCTAATACCCCATTATCACTTGTATCACTTGATTCATGATGGGAAATGGATATTTATCTTTTAAGGATTCCTTATTTAAGTACTTAAAATTAACACATATCTTTTTTTATCCATTATTCTTACACATTGGCACAATGTTATCAACCTATGTTGAATGATGAATAGGAAAATTGATTAAAGCATTCAACATCTTTCGTAATTCCTCAAATATAGTTCTATTTATCTTCAAGTTATATTTCCTTTGATTATATTTGAAGGGTTTTGTATTAAATTTGAGTGGTACAATATGTTGTATGTATTTTTTATCGAAAGGAATTAAGATCAAAATATGAATAGGCAAGGATGTCAATATCTATAAAGAAAAGAAACAAACCTTATTCACTCTTTAGGTGAATAATTTTACTAATATTCACCATCCTTGGATGCTATTCAGATCTAATATTCACTTTTTCATAATCAAATGAGTTGGGGGAATATTTTTGCATTTTATTTCAATAAACCTATCATGTTCATCAAAAAGTTATTCTATGGATACTAAACTTTTATGTATTTTGTTTCCTTTTAGTTTAATTATTTTGTCTTCATTTTATTCTTCAATAATTCCTTATTTCCCAATCTGCACTAAATATTATTTATATGCTAAATCACTTCCCTCAAAGTAAATATTTTTGAAAATAACTACTTTCTTAAGAAAAGCATGATCTATTAAACATTATTTAATACCTGCTAATTTTTAGAATTATATGGCATGCTGGGTCTATTTACTAATTCAATAGTGTATTTATATTTATTAATATTTGATCTCAAAATTAATAAAGAATCAGAGACAACAAGTTCATCAAGCTTAGCATTATTTTTTCTAGGAATAGTTGTTTATAGAGAAAGCTTCAAAATTTTCATTGTTATCCCATGACTTATTTTAGTATTACTTCAAACTGTCATTTTTTAATTGACATTGACCTCTTACTTGTTTTACAACTAGATTTCCATCTCCTTGCACTTTTAAATTTTTTATTCTCATCTCTTTTGTAAATTGTAGGCCAATGAATATGTCTTCATATTTATTAGTATTATTGGTGCATTTGAATTTTAGTTTGTTTTAGAAGGGAAAAAAATCATTACTTGGACACACAAGAAAAAATATTACACCTACGTCAGCAGAAGATAAACTACCATCGAACTCAAACATATAGATATTATTAGGATCACCTTCTATTAATTCAACTATATTCAAATCATCTTCTGACATCAACATATAATTTTATATTCCTACATCTTCATATAAAATATCATCTCTTGGATCATCTACCATTTATACTATATAATTGGATTTCATTTTAGGTTCCATGTGATATTTAATTCCATTCACTAGAATCATGACATGAAATAGGTCCAACTGAATCTCTCCACCTAATTCTCTACAAAAACTCCATCCTAGTAGGATGCCATATGTAGTAGGAATGCCTACCACCAAGATAGTCATTTTTATCCTCTTTTGTGGGAAAGAGGATAAGGAAACCTAAACATCCTTAATTTTCCCAATCAAAAGTATATATTTAGATTACATAGAATACTAGTGGCCAAAGGTTTTAGTGAAAGTCAGATCTAATACATAAATAAATTTGGCTAGAATTACATTATCTAAGGCTTTGGTATTAATGATACAATTGCTCACTTTACATCCTTTGAGAAAAAGATAAATGTATAAAGGTTCAAATTTTCTTAATTTAGAAGTAACAATAACCGTGGAATTGAAAGGACTTGAAGAAGATGGAGTTGTAAGGATTCCTTTAAAATTTATCTTCTTTGCATTAGATTTGTTTTCCTTTGATTAACTTAACTAGTCTATCTAATTGGTCAGGGTTTGACCTTGGGTACTTATCTTGAGACATTTATATCTTGGTTTTATTTAAATGCTCAATAATGTCGAAGGCTAGTAGACTAGTAAAAGAAGAGTTTCCAAGGTTTGTAATGGGTTAAAATATATTTATATCATCTTTAGAATAAGTACTAGATTTTGAATCAATAAAAGTGGAGGTTTGAGGAGGGTTACATACCTTTATCATAGATTATTATCCTTTTTCTTAATGAGGTGATGTAGTCACTAAAGGAATAATAACATTTGGAACTTCTTGATTTTTAACTTGTTTCTTTTTATTTGTTTATGTTGTTCCCAAAATCAGCCACGCTCATTTTAAGGACAACCCCTATGAAACTTATCTGTTTCGTGGTCTTCACTCTAGGTTTTTTGTTCGAGGCAAGTTTCTCTTCATCTCGAGGGAGGTTGTCTAAACATCTTGGGAAAGTTTTCAACACTCCCTTGTTGCATTTTCTCAAAAAATGTTTGTAGTGTTGATCTGATTAGATGGCAAGTTTTGATAATTTTAAGGTGTTAGACCATTTTTAGTTTTTCCATGTGAGAGTGGTGATTTTTATTACTTTTGCATGTTTTTCTATATTTGAGTGCAATAGCAGTGAAAATCACTACTCTTGCAAGTTTTATTTTATTTTATGCATGAGTGAAGATTTTCACTGCCCTTGCATATTTCTTCCCCCTTTTTCATGCAAGAGCAGCAAAAATCACTGCCTTTGCATCTTTCTTCACCTTTTCATGCATGGGTAGAGATTTTTTCTGCCACTACATGAACTCCTCCATATCATGCATGGGCAGTGAAAATCACTGCCAATGCATGATCTCAATTTTCATGCATGGCATTTATGACTGCACGTGTCGAGTGGTTGGTACTTGGTTTAGAGAATTTAAATGTTATTTGATTGCTCATTTTAATTATTTTAAGTTGTCGACTCCTCCTCCCTACAAACATTTAACCATGTGAGCAAGTGGGATCATGAATTCATCAACTTCAATCTTAGGATTTCAAAATTACCTGGTAAGTTTTGTTTTTAGTCTTTTTGTTTTGGTTTTCTTAGTTTTCCTTTCTGTTGAGCTTTTCTTTCCTTTTTATTATGGTTTTTGTTTTAGATTAAGGTAAAAGTAGGTTTTGAAGGGGCCCCAAAACCCTATAACAAAATCAAGAAAGATAAAACCTTAACAGCCCCCATGAAAGGCATTCCTAAAACATACTGAAGAACAGTATCTAAATCAGGTTTTACAGGGACCTGAAACCACCATAATAAACCAATAAAAGCACCCAAGTTTTATAAGGACTTGAAACCTATACAAAACCAGGAAATACAACCTAAACACCAAGTTTTACCAGGACCTGAAACCTCATAAACGAAGACACCTTACCCAACTCCAAAACAAACAGAGCGGGCATCCAGGTTCGATCCAGCAACCCCTAGACCACAAAGTCAAAGGAGTTGCTCACAGACGACATCCAACAAAATTTTCCTTTACAAGACCGCCATTCAAAAACCATGACATCTAGCACACCGTACTCCCTTAGCACCTACATAGTGTAGGTAGATCCACCACACCCATCATTTTTCCATGAGCAAGGCTCCTCCGCAGCTTAGGTTTTCTCCATTTTTCCCTAAATAGGGTGCCACATCTCATGTACTTACCATAGAGGAAACAAAGTTTCCCCCATCCAAACACTATTTTCTTCGTAAACTAGTTCATGGTGGCCATCCAACTCAGGCTAGAAATCCAGTCTAGGTTCCAACCACAAAACAGAGATCTGAAGCAAAATAAAGATCCATGCAATAAAGGATCACTCTTTTTTGTGTCATGCTAAAACACCAAGGCTCCCTCTGTAGGGATCTAGTCTCCAAAGCCTGAGAGGCAGCTGTAAAGGTTAGGGTTTCAGTAGTTTTTGTTGTTCCTCCCCTTTTTTTTCTTTTATTTTTTTCACCTTTGTGAGCCTCACTACTCCAAACAAGCCTACTAGGTAGAGGCCTAAAAAGAAATCAAATTCCACTGCATGAGTGAATTTTTGCCTACAAGAGCGATGGATTTTACCACCAAATCATTCCTTACATGCATCTACCCTTAAGGATGATGATTTTCACTACCCTTACCTTTTTACAATCTAGCTATATGAAAAAGTGGTGATTTTTGCCACCCTTGCATAAACTTGACCTGCTTGGGCGGCAAAAATTTCCACCCCTACATAAGTGTGGTTTTTACCTTTACCTGCTCAGGCAAAATTTTTTGCCACTAATACCAAAGTGGCCCCCATATGCAAGGGCAGTGATTTTTTCTGCCCATGCAAACATTCCTCCAAATTTCCTAACTCTAGGAAATTTTTAGCTTTTCCAAACCTGCTTTCTTATAGTTTTTTGGCCTGCTTACACTTTAGCCCTTTCAAGTACATCCCCATGGTCATGATAATTGAAATGCAATTTTATTAGATTACCAATATTTCCCTTGATTGCATGATCATGATTTTTGTTGTAGTTTCTCTTATGGATCCTTTTTCATCAACATTTTTTTGATAAAATCTCTTCCAGATGACTGAGGTTTCTCTGAAGAAGTCAAAAATAATGAAGTATAAATATCAAGGTGTTTTTCAAATCACCTTGGTTACTTCTAATGTTGACGACATTCAAAATACAGAGATTGGTCATGTGGATATGGCTGAGTTCATGGAAATAACTAAATCAAGCAATCCCAGCCATGAAATGAAGAAGACAATCGAAAGTAATAATCATCTAGTATCTTCTTTCCCCGTAGTAGCTCACAACACAAAATTTGTTCTCTAGTGCACTCAATTCTATAATAAGGATACCAGGGCTATGTTAGATGCTAGTGGTAATGTGGTAATTAGATTGGACACTGAGTTCATTGATAAAGTGTTCATGTGTCCTCTTGCTACTGAAGTAACAAAGCTTGATTTTGTCAAAGCACAAAGAGAATATGACAAAGATCCTGAAAAAGTAAAGAAAGTAATCAAACATAAATGGCTCAAGACTCCAAGGGAAAATTTGTCAAGGTGGCCACAAATTTTTCTAAGGAGTGACTTTTTAGAAGAAGTTGGTGATCTGATCACTCTTCTCAGCAGGGTAAGAGGTTTACCTTCTTCCTCACAATTTCATGAATGGATGTATCCCTTCATCAAGATAATTATCCAAGACAAACAAGTCATCTTCTGGGGAGAGCAAATCAGAAATGCTCTGCATGAGCAATTGATGAAGGTATCCATGACCATCAAATTCTACATGACTTCCTACCTAGTGTACATTACAGCTTCGATGAGAACCTTTTCAAGTTTAACATCAGAAGGAGATATGAGAGTAACCCTAGTGTATCAATACTATCCTCAGTTAACATTGAAGGGTTCTATTCATCATTTCAAGAAAGTAAATGATGCTTTATTTTTAGTATTTTTGTGTCTTTTTAATCCTCAATTAGAACAAAAAAGAGTGTCAAATGAAGCTTGGACAGTTGTGAATGATTTTGGATGTATGTTCTTGCAATTTCTTTCTTTTTCATACCCAAGGGTTAGATTTTTACAAGGTCATCCTTATATGATTCCAAGGTTCCCTTCAGACAAATTGGTCTTGATGGAGTTATGTAGGTAAATAATTGTCATCCATAATAAATAGATGGAACTCAAGAAGCCCAATTTTAGGTTCCCAATTGAAATTGGTAGGTTTTCAGTGTTAATCGCTGGGAAAGCTAGAATTATGGAAACTAAAATGAAGCTCATAACCATGAAGTAGTTAAAAATAAGATAGAATTTTGATTACAAGGGAGTAAAGGACATTATTAGGAGAAAGACCCAATTTCATGAACCCATGATTGAAGATATTTGGGTAGACTTGAGGACAACAGAAGAAATCAAGAAAATGGACTACAATAGGTTATCTCTTAAGTAGATAAAATATCTAGGACTTACTGATATCATTGATAATTTAGTGGATGATAGGGATTTGATTAATGATAGATACAATGCTGAATAGATTGCTAGTGCCCCTCTTCCATCAATCCAATGGTCACAAAAGGAGTTGACTTCTTTAAGGAGAAGATTTGAACCAATATTGGCATACACCAATAATTGGTTAGCAAATAGAGGAATCACTTTGAAATAATTCATCATAGGTTTAGAAGCTAAATTTCAAGAGGATACACAAAGAAGAGAAAAAAATAGGACAAAGAATAAAAGTGATGTTCCTTCTTCTTCCAGGCCACATAAGCCTAAGATCATATTTATGATGAAGAAGTCAAAATTTATTGAAAAAGAGCTATAAATAATAGATATGGAAGTTGAGAAACAAAGCATTGAAGAACCAATAATGAAATAGATGGAGACTGATGATAGGCCCACAGATCAACAAGAGAAGGAGACTTTGTATCCTCAAGAGAATGTGTAGCCAAAAATAGGAATTTCTTCTTCCCTATTGGGCACGCCTGTTACAACTCCTTCACCTATTTCTCTAATGAGTGTTCCCTCTTTTGGATCACCTTCTCCTTCCAAAATAATTTTTGACAACCCTCAAGGCACCTTTAGAGATATTATTCATTTCTCGAGAATAATTTCTAGTTTGTCATCTCCATCTTTTGATATTAAGGATAGTTTTGCTCTCGATCATGCAGTAGAAGGTGCAGTTTTTATTGATACTCCACCTATTATTTCCACTACCAATGCAAGTGCAACTCTAGTAATGCCAACAATGGAGATTGATCCTAATGTATGTACTTCTAGTCTCCCACCTTGGTTATCATCTTATACATCCAAAAGGAAAAAAGAAGCCATCTCTCCAGATGAATTTGATTTCAATAAAATAATGCTAGTGAAAGTTAAGGTTCTGAAGAAGCCAAAGATTATTTCAAAGATGATCGGGGATAAGGGACACAAATTTATATAAATTGCAAGACCTCCACAAGATGTAACCATTGAATTTTTTTATGTAAGCAACTACTCTATCTCTAGAGTTGAATAAGGAAAGATAATTCATGAGAGTGCCAAGAGTGATATGTAGTCAGCTATGGACATCTTGATTCAAAAATTTGACAGAGAGAAAGATATGAAGGATCATTATAAAGCAATGGTAGAACAATTGACTACAGTGGTAAGGAGGATTACTTTCACTCCAAAAATAGTAATTCTAGAGGCCATTTCCATAGAATACCCCATGATTTAGAAAGTGAAAAAGACCTATCTCAAAGGAAAAGTACTTGAAGAGTACTTGGGGACAAGATGCATACACAAGGAATTTCCTTGCTCACAGAGTTGTCTAAGAAAATAGATAAAATGAGAAAAATAAGAACAAAAGTTAATGATCTCATTAATGTTATTTCTTAAGATATTGGAAGCATAAAACAATATCTTGACAAATGGATAGATATGAGGAAACTAAAAATGAGCACCCTAATATCAATTGGTGCCATTGTCGATAGACTCTTACACTGAAACTAAAGAAGCATTGATATATAATAATTGAGTGCTTAAAGATTTGATCAGTGACCTCAAATCTTCAAAAGACCTCAGTGAATAAAGTGATATCAGTCTTTTGTATAAATTGGAGGAGTTACCTTGCAAGCTTACATCACAAGCCAACCAATTCCTTTTAATAGAAGAAATGATTCAAGAATTTGAAGGTATGTTCTAGAAAGAATTTAAAGATAAATAATTTTTAGTAGCCTCTATGGACAATATTTTGGATAATCAATTAACTCTAGATAATCTAAAAACTAGGTTAACTAGTCATGCAAAATTGGTCACAGCAGTGAGAGATTCCATAGTCAGGGCTAAGGTGATTTTCAAGAACACTATTACTCCAGACAGTATCAAGATACAAGCAACTATCATCATGTACGAAGCTGACATGAAGAAAAATGGGGATACAAATTAAAACTATTCTTCCTTGGTTTAATTTCCATTTTTCAAATGCACTTTTGTAACCACTTTAGACATTTTCACATGTACTTTTGTCATATGTAATTACATGTAAAAATATGGGAGGTCAAAGTCAAAAAGGACTCTTATCTTTGACTTGGTCAAAGTATTTAATTCTTTTAAAAATCTTCAAGGCCTCTCCCTATAAATAAAGAGGGCCTCTTTTGTAAAAAGATCTTCTTTTAGTGATTGGAAGCAAAAACTCTACTCAATTTGAAATGCCTTTTGAGACTTTGAGCTCAAATTGTAAATCATATTTTATTAAGTAAATGAGAAAGCAAGTGAATTTTCAAACTTTGTATTGGAATAACTTGTGTTGTGTGGAAAATTATTCTTACATCCTTTTCCTAATAAAACCTTATCTATTTGATTAAATAAGCAGAGTGAGTGGAAACAATCTAAAAGATGTCCTAAAGTTGATTATGGAGACTTTGTGCTTTTATAATTATTTTTAGTTTGTGTTTTATTGTTTTAGAATGAAATATATGGGAAAGGCTTTGAACTAATTTTATATTTTATTATCATATACTCTGCTATAGTTTTTGGTGAAGACTTTGGGCTACACCTCATTCTACTATATTATATAAGTTATAAATTAGTAAGAGAAACAATGATAGGCTTTGTACTTTCATGAGTTTCTTGTGGATCTAGTTAATATCAAGGAAGTTTTTTTTAGTTTTGTGAACATCATTTCTAAAAAAGAGAAATAGATGATATGATCTCACTCCTGAGTTAATATTTAGTATAAGTTAAGTTTGTGATAGTTTATAGGGAGCCTGCCCTTGCTGAGAGGAGATATTTATCTCATTGCATTATGGTTGATATAACCATTTTGTCTTTAGTTAGTTGGTGACAAAATATTCATCCAACAATTTTTGGTGACTCCACTAGGGAAATGCACGCACACTTTGAAGCCTCAAGCTTCAAATTGAAGTATCTTCAGTTCTTTTCCATTTTACACTCTGGCATATCCATGTTATATGTAAATCCATAGAGCTCAAGGTATTGTTGATCCTATATTTGAGTTGGTGCAACAAAATAATTTTGATCTTTTTCCTCCACAATCTCACCTTTAGTGAACCAAGAGTTTTCCTCCTACCAATGTCAGATCTCCAATACCAGGCAAAGCTTCTAGTTTTAGTGCTAGCAGAGTTTTGTCTATACATACCCCACAAATTTTTGTTATCCCTCATTTTAATCATCACATCATGGCAGCCCAAGGTGCTTGGGGTAACACTTTTGGCCCTCTCAATCTAACCCCACCTTTACATGAACTACCTTGTAGTTCAAGATTTTTTTTTCCAAGTTCTATGGTGATGGGAAAGTTCATCCTGATGAGCATATTATAGATTTATGCATAACATGTGGTGTAATAGGTGTTGAATGTGAAGATATAGTGGTAAGACTATTTATAAAAACATTGCAAGGCACTGCCACATATTGGTTTTATCATTTTTAAGCTCAGACTATAACTAATTGGAACACTCTCAAGGCCAAGTTTGAGGCTAGGTTCAAACCCATAAAAGATGTGCATGCCTTGTTAGCTCAACATACACAAATGAAGAAGGAGCCTCACGAGCCTATGCGAAACTTCATTACTAAATTTAATAAACTGAGGAATAGGATTCTTACAATTGCTCAGCCAACACCCAAAAATCTTAAGTGATTCTTCATCAATTCTCAACTTCCCGAAGTGAGTTTTCTATTGAGGCAAGCTGGCCCTATAGATCTTTCTACAACTCAAATTTTAGCTACTGAGGTCTAAGATGATATTATTCTGGCAGGTAAGATAAGAAAAGATTCTAATAAAAATAAAATTTCCTCATCTTTTGAAAGTTATTCCACAAGCACCACTGATCATATGGTGCAAAAATTAGCAAATAAATTGCTAACCCTAAAAAGGTAAATGTCCCAAGGTATGTTTGCTCCTTCTTCTTATCAGGATATACCAAGGATGACATTTTCTAACCATTCATATCAAGGCAATATTGCCAAAAATCAAAGGCAATCCAATCATATTCCTCCCACACAGGGGAAGCTTGCCATTGAAGCAGCACCCGTCAACTCAATAGTTGGTTATCATGAAGCTGAACATGATCTCTCTTTACAACCTAAGTTGGACCAAGAAGATGATGCTAACATCTTTGCAAAAGGAGAATAAGAATTAGCTGGTGACTCTAACATTGATTTTTTAGATTATCAAGATGAAGCTAGAAAAAAGGGAGAGGTGTTTGATGGATCATATGCTATTTTTACTAGGTCCCAAAACTAGTCAACTCAACAAGCTGATAAGGGAAAAGTAGGAGAAGAACCTCAACCAATAATCTCAATTACTAAATGGGGGACTTCACTACCTTTCCAATCAAAGGACCTGGTGACCAATAATAAAGTACTTCAAACAATCCTGTACCTTCTACTTTTATTTCTTAGACTAGTACCACATCAAATACAAACTAGAATTATGGACTTCCTCTATTTCTAGTTCATTTCAGTTATTTGATATAATTGATCATGCTAAGAAGACCAAGATCCAAATGTATAAAGTTGAGTACTTACAAGCCAATCCTGAATAGTTTGATAGGTTGGCTGAATACATCAAAAACAAAACCATCCCTATAGAACAAGATTTTCCAAAAGTGACTCATGATCCCCCCAAAAAAAATCCATCCAAAATAATCTTGTTGCTACTCCTCTTGTTTCCCCTAGAAAAATAGAACCTTTCTATGTTTCTCTATTGATAAATGGTCATAATTTGAGTAACTATATAATAGACTCTGGAGCCTCTAATAATGTTATGCTTGCCAAGGTAGCAGATTCTCTCAGTCTTACCTTAACCAAGCCTTTTGGGAGATATTTCTCCATGGAAAATAAGAAAGTATGACTTTTGGGTCAAATCAAAGATGCCCAATTTGCATTTACATCTTTTTTAGATAAGAGGATTAAGATGACAATCTTAGTGGCTGATGTTCCAGCTTCTTATGGCATTTTGCTCAAACGTAATTTTTGTAAGGATGTAGGTGGAGAGTTGAACATGGATCTATCTAAAGCAAGGATACCTATTAAAGGCATCATGAAAAAGTTGCTTCCTTAGAAAGAGTCAAAATATATTGTTACCCAAACGTCAGACCCTGAAGCTCAAATTTTGTTTGAATCCTCAGGAATGGTTAATTATTTTCTATCCACTGAAGATGTTTTTAGCTCATCAAATGAAAGTTCATTAGGTGAAATTTTAGAAATTTTAGATAGAAAATTAGAAGAATTTTTAGAGAAAAGTTCAGGTAAAAAGGAATCTTGCCTCACTATTGAAGAGAAATCTTTAAGAAGATCAAATTCTAATGATGTTTGGATTTTAGAATTTGATGGCAGCTGCTCTTCTACCAATTCTGGAGTTGAAATTGTTTTGATATCCCCTCAAAGAGATATTTTTCCTTATTCATATAAGTTTAAATTTGATAATACCAATAACACCATTGAGTATGAATAATTGTTGCTTAGATTAAAAGCTACTCGTACTAAAGGTGTTAAAATTCTTCATGCCTGAGGAGATGCTGAATTACTGGTTTGTCAAGTGAGAAGTTTGTACTAAACCAAAAATAAAAGACTGCGATGTTATCACAATCTTGTATGAGATAGCATTGAAATTTTTGATGCTTTCAATATTTCTATAATACCAAGAGAGTTTAATGATCATGTAGATTCATTGGCTATCTCTGTGACCCTCATGGTTCCTCATAAAGATTTCAAAGGAAACAAGTATACTATTGAGCTAGTCTTTCGACCAAGTCTACTTGATAATGCTAACCATTGGTAGGTGTTTAATGATGGCAATTAAATCATTTTTTTCTTAGAAAAGATGGATAGCTTTGAAAATCTTTATTTTGAAGGTAGTGAATCTCCATCACGGGAGTCAATTCCTGAAATAGATTCAAAAATTGGTGAAGAGTTTCAACTCAAAGGGAATAAAATTTTAAAAGGTTTGGTTTCTCTTGAGAAGTTATTTGATAAGCACAATAGGTATATCAAGCAGTGATAAATGGATTCAAGTTCCTCCAAGGAGTTTGATCAAATAAATTTGAGTACAGAAGAAAATCTCAAAATGGTCAACATTGGGAATTATTGCACTTCCAATGAAAAGTTCAAATTCAATACTCTTTTTTGCCATTACATTGATGTTTTGGCATATTTTTATGATGATTTGAAATCTCTCAGGCCTCAAGAAATTTGGCATGAAATTCTTCTTAAAGTTAGATCATTGCTTCACAAGTAGAAACAAAGGTAATACAATCCCAAAATATCAGGTACTGTCCTTTCAGAGATTTAAAAAATGTTGAATGCAAGAATAATTTTTATAATTCATCATTCCACCTGGATCATGAACATAGTTCCTATGATACAAAAGAATGGAGAGATTCATATTTGTGTTGGTTTCAAGAATCTCAATCAATATTCTCTAAAGGATAACTATCCTCTACCTATCATGGATCAAGTATTGCAAACAATAATCAGCTCAGAAATGTTATCCATGTTAGATGGTTTTTATAGGTATAATCAAGTGGAAGTCAATGAAGTAGATCAACATAAAACCACTTTCACTACACCTTGGGACACATTTGCATATTGCAGAATGCCTTTTGGTTTGATCAATGCTAGTGACACCTTCTAGAGAGCAATGGATCTTACCTTCAGAGATGAAATAGGGAAGTTTATTTTGGTATATCTTGATGACTTCATCATTTTTTCCAAACATCATCCTGATCATGTGCATCATTTACAATAAGTGCTAGAATGCTGTCGGTAAAATGGTATTTCTCTCAATCCAAAGAAGTTAGTTTTTGGGGTTACAAAAGGTAAACTTTTTAGTTACATTGTATCTCAAGAAGGCATAAAAATTGACTCAAAAAGAGTCAAATCTATCCAAAATCTTACTCTACCTGCTAGTAAAATTGCAATTCATTCTTTCTTTAGAAAGGTAAATTTTCTATGAAGGTTCATTCCTGAATTCATAGAGAAAACTTGCCACATTGTCGACATGATGAAGGGTGGAGCTACTTTCTATTGGGATGCAAAAGACAAAGTAGCATTTGAAGATATCAAGAAGGCTATTGCCCATGCCCTAATCTTGGTTTGTTCAGATTATACCAAAGACTTCATAGTATATAGCTATGCTTCTGAACATACACTTTCAGCCATTTTGGTTTAGTAGAATGAGGAAGGTGTGGAATATCCCATATCATTTATGAGTTGTCCTCTCAAAGCTCATGAATTGAAATATTCAAATATAGAGAAGCATGTTTATGCTGTGGTTAAGGTGGTAAAATATTTTTAATTCTATATCCTAAATTCACATACTACTATTCTGGTGCCTGATACAACATTAAAGTCTATTTTAACTCAACAAGAGTTCAGTACAAAAAGGGGAAATTAGATTTCTAAAACTCAAGAGTTTGATCTTGATATCAAACCTATTAATCTTGTGTGGGAAAGAGGCCTTTTTCAGTTGATTGCTGATAACATACCAAAAGAAATGAAATATAAAGAAGCAGAGATTGAAGACACGTCTACAGTTCTCTTTGTCACTACTACTAATGAGTGGTATTCCAATATCACACATTTTATTACCTATGGTGAGTCTCCTTCCCATCTATCTTATAAAGAAAAAATAAATGTTAAGTTGAAAGCTACTAATTATGTCTTGTGGGACAATGGTTTGTACAAAAGAAGCCTTGATGGGGTATTTCTTTGTTGCATGGATAAAATGCAATAAAGTAAACTTTTGGAGTCCTTCCATAATTTGGTTTGTGGAAGATATTTTTATACACCTATGATAGCTCACAAGATTCTACGAGCTATATACTATTGGCCTACACTGTTTCAAGATGCGTATAATTGGGTATGTAGGTGTGAGTTGTGTCAATAATTCGTTGGAAAACCCAAGTTGGCCGTATTACCTCTCAAGATAGTGGTGATTAAATAACCTTTTTAGTAATGAGGTATTTATTTCATTGGCACCATTAACCCATATTCAAGTACTAGACACAACTATGTTCTCACCGCAATAGACTTTTACCAAGTGGGTGGAAGCCATTCCAGTTAAGCATGCTACTTCGAAAGTAGTATGTAATTTCCGTAAGGAAAATGTTGTTTCCCAATTTGGAGTTCCAAATAGTATTATAGCAGATAATGCCACTTGTTTCTCTTCTCATGAGATTATTGACTTTTGATACAATCATGGGATTATTCTTTCCCACTCTTCGGACTACTATCCGCAAGGAAATGGTTAGGCAGAATCAAGTAACAAGAATCTGGTTACTATTATCAGAAAACTGGTAGATGACAATCAAAGAACTTGGCATCAAGTATTTTTCAATGAATTGTGGGTAGACATGATTACACCTAAGAGGGAAATAGGTGTGTCACCATTTCAACTTCTGTATGGTTTGAATGCGGAGATACCAATCACCTTGGAACTGCTAGAACTGAAGTTGGCAAAGGCAATTGAAGATCAAACTTTTGAAAATTCTATTGATAAGAGGATCATATACTTAATTAAACTAGAAGAGGAATGAACTATGGTAGTAGACCATATTGCTGCACATCAAAATTAGGTAAAGAAACTCTTCGACAAGAGAGCAAGGATTCATGAGTTTCAGATTGGAGATCAAGTCTTGTTGTGGGATAAGAGGAGAGAACTAAAAATAATGCATAGAAAATTTGATTACTTGTGGAGAGGTCCATTGACCATTCATCAATTCTATGGTGAAAATAGTTTCTTGCTAGAATATCAAGATGGAACACCATTCTCACTACCTCATAGTGGGTATCATCTAAAACACTTCAATCCTTGAAGTATCAGATAAGTTCATTTGTACATCTGTATAGTTTTATGTTTTTATTTATCTTTTTGGTTTGGTTTTTTGTGTCTTTTTATTTTTGGTAGCTTGACTCCATGGCCCAATGGCATGGATGAAGGTACCTAGAGACTGGATTCTACTCCCTTCAATCGTTTCAAATACAATCAATATAAGTTCCCTAGCTGGAGCTGGCTGTTGTTCCCAAAATTAGCCATACTCATTTTAGGGACAACCCCTATGAAACTTGTCCATTTCATGGTCTTCACTCTAGGTTTGTTGTTCAAGGAAAGTTTATCTTCATCTCAAGGGAGGTTGTCTAAACATCTTATGAAATTTTTCAACACTCCCTCATTGCATTTTCTTAAAAAATGTTTACAGTGTTAATCTGATCAGATGGCAGGTTTTGATAGTTTTAGGGTGTTAGATCATTTTCAATTTTTCCATGCGAGAGTGATGATTTTTGCCACTTTTTCATTTTTTTCTATCTTTGAGTGTAATAGCAATGAAAATCACTACTCTTGCAAGTTTTTTTTGTTTTATGCAAGAGCAGTGATTTTCACCGCCCTTGCATATTTCTTCCCTCTTTTTCATGCAAGAGCAGAAAAAATCACCACCTTTGCATCTTTCTTCACCTTTTCATGCATGGGTAGTGATTTTCACCATCACTGCATGAATTCCTCCCTATCATGCATGGGCAGTGAAAATCGCTGCCAATGCATGATCTCAATTTTTGCACATGACATTTATGACTGTGTGTATTGAGTGGTTGGTGCTTGGTTTAGGGCATTTAAATACCGTTTGATTTCTCATTTTGATTATTTTAAGTTGTCTGCTCCTCCTCCCTGCAAACATTCAACTGTGTGATCAAGTAGGATCACAAATTTGTCAACTTCAAGCTTAGGATTTCAAAATTGCTAGGTAAGTTTTATTTTTAGTCTTTTTATTTTGGTTTTCTTAGTTTTCTTTTCTATTGAGCTTTTCTTTCCTTTTTATTATGGTTTTTGTTATTCCTCCCCCTTTTTTTTCTTTTGTTTTTTTTACCCTAGTGAGCCTCACTTCTTTGAACAAGCCTACTAGGTAGAGGCCTAAAAATAAATCAAATTCCATCGTATGAGTGAATTTTTGCCTACAAGAGCAGTGGATTTTACCTCTGAATCATTCCCTACACACATCTACCTATAAGGATGGTG
Source organism: Torreya grandis (assembly GCA_037957365.1). NCBI lineage: Eukaryota > Viridiplantae > Streptophyta > Pinopsida > Cupressales > Taxaceae > Torreya > Torreya grandis. Next base: position 5,337,174 of record JARHVA010000143.1, read on the forward strand.
ATTTTTTCTGCCCTTACCTTTTTGAAAACTAGCTATATGCAAAAGTGGTAATTTTCACCACCCCTGCATAAAATTGACTTGCTTAGGTGGCAAAAATCACCACCCCTACATAAGTGTGGTTTTTACCTTCACCTGCTCTTACGGTGATTTTTGCCGTCAATATAGAAGTGCCCCCCATATGCAAGGGTGGAAATTTTTTCCACCCATGCAAACATTCCTCCAAATTTTATAACTCCAAGAAATTTTTAGTTTCACTTTTCCAAACCTGCTTTCTTTTAGTTTTTGGGCTGCTCACACTTTAGCCCTTTCAAGCGCATCCCCATGGTCATGATCATCGACATGCAATTTTTTTAGATTACCAGTATTTTCATTGATTGCATGATCATGACTTTTGTTGAAGTTTCTCTTGTGGATCCTTCTTCATTGACATCCTTTTGACACAAGCTCTTCCAGATGACTGAGGTTTCTCTAAAGAAGTCAAAGATAATGAAGTAAAAATATCAAGGTGTTTTTCCAATCACCTCAGTTACTTCTAATGTCAATAACATTCAAGATATGGAGATCAATCATGTGGATATGGCTGAGTTCATGGAAAGAATTGAATCAAGCAATCCCAGCCATGACATGAAGAAGATAATTAAAAGTAATATTCATCTAGTATCTTCTTTTCCCGTAGCAACTCACAACATAAAATTTATTCTCCAGTGTGCTCAATTCTATAATAAGCATACCAGGGGTGTGTTAGACACTAGTGGTAATGTGGTAATTAGACTGGACCCTGAGTTCATTGATAAAGTGTTCATGTGTCCTCCTACTACCGAAGTAATAAAGCCTGATTTTGTTGAAGCATAAAGAGAATATGACAAAGATATTGAAACAGTAAAGAAAATAATCAACCATAAATAACTCAAGACTCCAAGGGAAAATTTGTCAAGGTGGCCATGAAGTTTTCCAAGGAGTGACTTTTTAGAAGAAGTCAGTGATATGATCACTCTTCTCAATAGGGTAAGAGGTTTACCTTCTTCCTCACAGTTTCATGAATGGATATATCCCTTCATCAAGATAATTCTCCAAGGCAAACAAGTAATCTTCTAGGAAGAGCAAATTAGCAATGCTCTGCATGAGAAATTGACAAAGGTATCTACAACCTTCAAATTCTACATGAATTCCTACCTAGTGTACATTGTAGCTTCGATGAGAACCTTTCTAGGTTTAACATTAGAAGGAGATAGGAAAGTAACCCCATTGTATCAATAATATCCTCAGTTAACATTGAAGGGTTCTATTCATCATTTTAGGAGAGTAAATGATGCTATTTTGTAGTATTTTTGTGTCTTTTTTATCCTCAATTAGAACAAAAAAGAGTGTCTGATGAAGCCTGGATAGTTATGAATGATTTTGGATGTATGTTCTTGCAATTTCCCTTTTTTTCATACATGAGGGTTGGATTTTTCCAAGGTCATCCTTATATTCTTCCAAGGTTCCCTTTAGATAAATTGGTCTTGATGGAGCTATGCAGACAAATAATTGTCATCCATAATAAATAGATGGAACTCAAGAAGCTTGATTTCAGGTTCCAATTAAAATTGGTAGATTTTTAGTGCTAACTGCTAGGAAAGCTAGAATTATGGAAACTGAAATGTAGCTCGTAACCATGAAGCAGTTCAAAAATGGATCAAATTTTGATTATAGTGGAATAAAGGACATAATCAAGAGAAAAAATCAATTTCATGAACCCATGATTGAATATGTTTGGGTATACTTGAGGACAGCAGAAGATATCATGAAAATGGACTATAATAGGTTATCTCTTGAGAAAATAGAATATCCAGGACTTGCTGATATCCCTGAGGATTCAGTAGATGATGAGGATTTGATTAATTATAGATAAAATGTTGAACAAGTAGCCAATGCCCCTCTTCCACCAATCTAATGGTCACAAAAGGAGCTGACTTCCTTAAGTAGAAGATTTGAACCAATATTGGCAAACACCAATAATTGGTTAGCAAATAGAGGAATCACTTTGAAAGAATTCATCACAAGTTTAGAAGTTGAATTTTAATAGGAACCAAGAAGAAGATAAAAAGATAGGATGAAGAATAAAAGTGATGTTCCTTCTTCTTCTAGGCCACATAAGCCTAAGATCATATTTGTGATGAAAAAGTCAAAAGTTATGGAAAAAGAAGTAGAAATAGCAGATATGAAAGTTGAAAAACAAAGCATTAAAGAACCAACAATGAAACAGATGGAGACTAATGATAGGCCCATAGATTAACAAGATAAGGAGACTTTGTCTCCTCAAGAGAATATGTATCCAAAAATAGGAATTTCTTCTTCCCTGTCAGGCACGCCTGTTGCAACTCCTTCACCTATTTCTCCAATTAGTGTTCCCTCTTCTGGATCACCCTCTCCTTCAAAAATAATTTTTGACAACCCTTAAGGCACATTTGGAGATATTCTTCATTCCTCAGGATGAATTCCTATTTTTTCATATCCATCTTTTGATATTAAGGATAGTTCTACTCTCGATCACTCAGTAGAAGGTGAAATTTTTACTGATACTCTACCTATTGTTTCCACTACCAGTGCAAGTGTAACTATAGTAATGCTAACAATGGATATTGATCCTAATGTATGTACTTTTACCCTCCCACCTTGTTATCAACTTATACACCCAAAAGGAAAAAACAAGCCATCTCTCCAGATGACTTTGATTTCAATAAAATGGTGCCAGTGAAAGTCAAGGCTCCCAAGAAGCCAAATATTATTTCAAAGATGATTGGGGATAAGGGACATTTTTTTTGAAAATTGCAAGACCTCCACAGGATGCAACCATTAAAAATTTTGATGTAACTACTCTATCTCTAGAGTTGAATTAGGAAAGATAACTCATGAGAGTGCCAAGAGTGATATGAAGTCAGCTATGGACATCTTGATTCAAAAATTTGACAGAGAGAAAGCGATGAAAGATCATTACAAAGTAATGGTGGAAAAATTGACTACAGTGGTAAGGAGGATTACTTTCACTCTAAAAATAGTAACTCTAGAGGCCATTTCCATAGAAAACCCCGTGATTCAAAAAGTGAAAAAGACCTATCTCAAAGGAAAAGTAGTTGAAGAGTACTTGGACAAGATGCACACACAAGGAATTTCCTTGCTCATAGAGTTTTATGAGAAAATAGATAAAATGAGAAAAATAAGAACAAAACTTAATGATCTCATTAATGTTATCTCTCAGGATATTGGAGACATAGAACAATATCTTGACAAATGGACGACTATGAGGAAACTAAAAATGAGCACTCTAATATCAATTAGTGTCATTGCCGATAGAGACTCTTACACTAAAACTAACGAAGCATTGATATATAGGAGTTGAGTGCTTAAAGAGTTGATTAGTGACCTCAAATCTTCAAAGGACCTTAGTGAACAAAGTGATATCAGTTTTTTGTATAAATTGGAGGAGCTGCCTTGCAAGCTTACATCATAAGACATACAATTCCTTTCAATAGAAGAAATGATTCAAGAATTTGAAGGTATGTTTCAGATAGAATTTGAATATAAGGCATTTTTATTAGCCTCTGTGGACAATATTCTAGATAATTATTTAACTCTAGATAATCTAAAAACTAGGTTAACTAGTCATGCAAAATCGGTCACAACAGTGAGAGATGCCATAGTCAGGGCTAAGGTGATTTTCAAGAACACTATTACTCCAAACAATATCAGGATATAAACAGCTATCATCATGTATGATGATCACATAAATAAAAATGGGGATATAAATTGAAACTATTCTTCCTTGGTTTAATTTCCATTTTTCAAATGCACTTTTGTAACCACTTTGGACAATTTCACATGTACTTTTGTCATATGTAATTACATGTAAAAATATGGGAGGTCAAAGTCAACAAGGACTCCTATCTTTGACTTGGTCAAAGTATTTAATTCTTTTAAAAATCCTCAAGGCCTCTCCCTATAAATAAAGAGGGCCTCTTTTGTAAAAAAGATCTTCTTTTAGTGATTGGAAGCAAAAACTCTGCTCAAATTGAAATGCCTTTTGAGACTTTGAGCTTAGATTGTAAATCATATTTTATTAAGTAAATGAGAAAGTAAGTGACTTTTAAAAATTTGTATTGGAATAACTTGTGTTGTGTGGGAAATTATTCTTACATCCTTTTCCTAATACAATCTTATCTATTTGATTAAATAAGTAGTGTGAGTGAAAATAATCTGGAAGATGTCCTGAAGTTGATTATGGAGACTTTGTGCTCTTATAATTATCTTTAGTTTGTGTTTTATTGTTTTAGAATGAAAGATATGGGAAAGGCTTTGAACTAATTTTATCTTTTGTAATCATATACTCTGTTGTAGTTTTTGGTGAAGACTTTGGGTTGCACCTCATTCTACTATATTATATAAGTTATAAATCAACAAGAGAAGCAATGATAGGCTTTGCACTTTCATGGGTTTCTTGTGGATCCAGTTAATATCAAGGAAGTTTTCTTTAGTTTTGTGAACATCTTTTCTGAAAAAAGAGAAATGGATGATATGATCTCACCCCTAAGTTAATATTTAGTATAAGTTAAGTTTGTGATAGTTTATAGGGAACCTCCCCTTGCTGAGAGGAGAGATTTATCTCATTGCACTATGGTTGATATAACCATTTTGTCTTCAATTAGTTGGTGACAAAATATTCACCCAACAACTTATTATCTCAAGTTTTGTGTTCTTGTAAAGATAACAAATGATTGATCATTCATATCAGCCACTACATCATCCTATTCAATTTCTCCAAAATCATGCTCTAGGTATGCATTAGTGGAGTTGCCAATAGGTTCCTCTAATTCAATTTCTTAGGGATCTAAATTTTCAATCTGAGCTTATTCTTGTTCTTTGTATTCAAATATATATTTTTGTTTCTAATAAAACATTTATGGGTGTGTTTTCATTTATATTTGGAGGATATTCAATATCAAGATTTTCTTGAGGAGCTTATAAACATAGACAATTTCCTTGTTATCGTGCATAGTTTTACCTCATAACATTTTGATAGGGAGAGGAAATAAATTTCATAAGAAAATGTTTCTTCAAATCAATTATATAATTAGCCATTTTTTAAAGAAGTATTCATTAGAAGTCTGATTTGAATCTTGTGCCCTTAATTTTGAAGGTTATTTATTCAATTTTATAACCATGATCATATTTGACATCAATATTCATTATTTAAGGATCCTATACATCATCTACTCTTATTCTTCTTAGCTAATAACTTACTTCTAATAACTATGAATTGATAAAGAAGCATTTTTTATATTTAGCCATTAGCCTAGTTGTTACTAATATTTTGTTTAATAGTTTGTTAAATATTGTTATGAACTTTCTCATAGGTTCATGTGTTTTTTTCTTCATCTGATTAATTTTTATAAGCAATGCATGTGCATCTTCAACTGGTTTAAACTAGTTTTCAAATTTTATTTCCATGGTATTGTAATTATTAATAGAACTAGGAGCAAGGTGATAGAACCAATCAATTGCTCCATATTGAATATTTTCTATAAATAGTCTAACTATAATTTCCTCATGTTTTATTCCAATGACTCCACATGCAATAAATAAAGTAACAAAGTGTTCATCAGATGTTTTTTTTCATCTCCTAAAAACATGGGATTTTTTTTTGATTACCTCTAGGTTGTTCATGTAGTTTCCTTAGAGATAGTGTACTTATTATGTTTTCCCATGGTACTACCATGTTTAGAAAGATTATTTGCAAAAGAAGAATAGTTTTAGATACAACAAGAAATTGACATATTATGGAACCACCCCTACTTATTTACTTTTCTTGGGACTTAAAGGTAAACTTATTGATTTCATTATCTTTTGACCTTTCTTGGGACTTAATTTAAAATAAGATTTATATTTCAACTTGAAGAAAAGATTTATATTACCTTGAAATTTGAATGCTTTGGTGAATCTTCTTTCTACCAGTTTGAAAGAAAATTATTGTTATTGGGGAGGAGGCTAAAATTGGAGTATTATTTGAGCTATTCCTCTTGGTTTTATTCTTTTTGGATCAAGTGTTTCAATGCTTTTAAAAAGAGTAACATGATCCTTTTATTATTCCAACATGGATACTATTATTTGAAATTGAACAACATTGGTTCTATTATCACATGCAAATGTTCACATGTCTAAAGAGATAGCTTCATGTGTCTCTCACACCCAATCAAGATTTGGTTGGTAATATGTGTTTGAATTATAGAGATGGTCATGTGGAAAGTATTATATTTTGGTAACAAGAGGTGCCTAAGGATATTTATGAACCACTCTAACTATCATTTGTCTAAGTTGTCTTCTTGTGATGATTATTAAAAGTCTTCAAGTAATGGTAGTATGATATTATTATTTATTTCTATTACAACTCTCTATAAATTATTGTAATTCACTCTATTATCCCAATTAAGTTATCAAAGGTTAAAAGAAATATATTATTGTGTAACTTCTATCTAATCAAGATTAGGTTGATGAACTAGGCCTTAATTTCTATGGATAATCATATGATAGTTTTGATATCTAGAATCATGGGCTCTAAAAACTATTCTGAGTGCAGCGAGTCTTTGAAAAAAATAAAAATGATATTATTTATCTTATAGCATAGTAGCAATTCTTTAAAAATAATCAAGGTTGATTTTGTTATAATCCCAAGTGAATTGCCGAATGTTAGAATAAATATCCACTTATGTGGCTTGTGTCCAATAAAAATCTGGTTGCTGGATTAGGCCCTTAACTAATAAAAGAGTCATGAACCAAGAAAATATTTTATGTGGGTTGTACAAGAAACACTAAAACATGCCCCACTATAGTTTCCAAAAAATGTTGGCTAAACAATTTTAAGGGGTAAAAATTACATGATTTTTGGTCAACTATCATGTGGGATAAAGTATTTATCCTATTCATAAATGGAGATACTTTTATTTAAAATAAGAAAAATATATGAAATGAAAGTATTTAGAGTAAAAAAATAAGGGGATTTCATAATTTTAACCTAAAATTACAAGAAGGTGATGGAAATGGGAATAAGGAGGAAGATTTTGGAGGAAAGGAGAAGGGAAGACTGGAAGAAATAATGGGATGATTTCAGTAGATTAAATATGAAAAACTACCCAAAAAACCTAGGAATAAATTTTTCAATAATTGAAACCTTTCTCATTAAAATGAAGTGAGAAAGACATATTTCAGACATATTAATGAAATGCATACACTAGTGAGATTAAATGAATCATAAAACCATGAAACAACTCTATATTTTCTTTTGAAAATAAACACCAAGTTTATTTCCAACTTCACCAAGGTTTCTCTAATTAAAAATTATTAACATGGATTTCAATGAATTTATATGCTAAAAACCCTAAATATAATGAAAATTTAACAGCAACATTTTTACAAATGAAAATAGAAAGAATCAACATAAATTAATATACACATGCATACCATTAATTTAAAATATTTTTTAAGATAAATTCCCTACAAATTTTTTATGTAATAATTCCTTGGAGTTATACACAAACAAATTATTTATTTAAAACTTGCACAAAATTACTTGTAGTGTCAAAAAGTCCCTTAACAATGTACAGATCACATATTTATAGCTGCAGTTTACAAAATTAATTCATAACCTATTTTTGGAGGCAAACTTTCTATTTTCAATTTCACTTTTTACTATTAAATTCACATAAAGGTGAAATATAATAAATTAAGTTATTTTAAAAATTGAAATGAGAAAATATAATTGGAAGAAAAATAGAGATATGAAAAAAGAAGAGAAACTTTATCATTTGGAGAAATTGGAGTACTTGTTATTGCCATTTTCCATTGATGTTATTGGTTAGTTTGAGATGCCTTAAATTTTTATGTTATGAATGATTACATAGATAGATAAAATCTTATGTATCTAGGGACAAGTGTGTTGGAGAGATGAGCCAACCAAGTTCTCAATGTTTTAGTTTTTTCGTTACTCTACTTGAAGAAGTTGAGCAGGATGTTATTAAATTCCACTAGTGTAGAGGAAATGTCTCTCAATTTATTCATAGCCTCTAAATTAAAGACATCTTTGTTGAATGATTATTACTTGATCATATTCTAAAATGTCTCCTTCATTCCCTACAAAAGTGAGGATTTATATTTCTCCTTCTTTCAACAATTCAAAATGAATTAAACATATATCCACCCTTATCTTAGATTTGATATCATTACATAGTTTGTTGAGATTTTGATAATCCTCGGTAGTTTCTTCAAGCACATTCATTTTACATTTTATGCTCTTTGCTCATAAATGGATAAAATTCTCTTCAAATTTTGATAAAATATTTTCAAACACCAATAAATTTACATCAATGGAATCCATTTATTGAAGATCTCTAACAATGTTTTTCCATAGTTTTTCTTCTTTCATTATTGCATCAATTTATTCCTTGATTCTCTTCTAATCAACTTATATTAAAACATAATATTTTATAGCTTCTTTGAGGAACTTGAGACCATCCAAAGTTACTTGTTCTATCTAAATTTATGTCACTTTATCACAAGTCTAATATTTATTGATTTTAGCAATGGTTTCCTTATCAACATCTCAATTAGAGGTTGGTGGTGTGATTGAATCAATTAGAGTTACATCAATAGGATCCTTACTCACATCAATGATTGACCTGATAAAAGAAGACAATATGTGGGCCTGATTGTCAAGTTTAATATACTTCTCTTGTTTGGGTTATTGAATTAACTTAACAATAAACACCTAGAAGTTATGAATGTCTCTTTCATGAGTTTATGGACTCAAGTCTAGTTGATTTATGTAATAATAAGATATTGTCATTTCTTATTCATTTTTATCTACCTTTGGTTTTGTAATTTCTAAATATTATGCACATGAAGAAGAATCGATCATAAGCCTTAAGGTGAATTTGGACTTTTTTGACATGGGGGTTGATTGGAGCAGATTGATAACTACATAAAAACTAGGAACAAAAACCATGGAAACTTCTTTTTCCTTGTCACTATTTATTGGGCCCGAGGAGAGGGTACATTGATAGAAGAGACAACCATTTGAGTGTTGGTGGAATTGATGGGAGAAATGGGAGGAGTTGACTATTTGGTAGAAACAATGGAAACTCAAGGACCAACAACCTAATTTTGAGGGGAAATAGGAATATGAGGTGTAAAGAGAATATGTGGTGGAGATGGAGTTGGATAATGTATATACAAAGGACATGGAATGAGAGGTGGAACTAGTACTTACAATCGATAAGGTGATCTAAGAGGAAGAGATATAATGAGAGGTGGAGAAGTGGTAGGTGTTAATTTTTGAGAATTATCTATGCTAGAGGAAAGATATTATTGTGTTGTATTATTGATTAAAGGTGAAGACTCAATATCCATTGATGCAATATCAATAATTACCTGCACTAAAGAAGTGAGAGGTCTCTTAATTTACAATTTCTTATTTGGTTCCATTTCATCAATATAAGTCTTTTTGGGTAATTTATTTTTATTGGGATATTAACCATCACCTCCATTAGTTTGTTTTGGAATTCTTCTTGTATATACAACTTCAAGTTGAGGAGATGGAGAGAATGTTACCTTTTTATGTTTTACATAAATTTATCCTTTTTCATAACATCCTCTTATTGTATACTCAATTTTTTTATAGAAAACCAAATATTATATATTTGTAATATAAATTTTATCAACTCTATAGTGTTTGATAGCTCTTTGATAGCCCAATTTATTGGTGGTAGTGGGAAAACTTGGACTGACTTTTCAAAGGTGGGATCAATCAAATCACTACCATCATCCACAGTGCCCTAAGTGACCCATTCCAACCTAAATGAATTTATCTGGCCTAAATTCATCCACATATAATCTCTCTTTCTCAGTCTTCTTAGTAGTCCTCAATTTGTGGAATGTGGTGATAATTTGATCCCAGTCTTAATCTGGTCTCCACATTGATTTTGTTATCAAAATCACATATATTTAGATAGAAATGCATTGTGATATTGACTAAGTTTCTCTTGATATTATACCCATTAGATGAGTTTTTTTAGATAAATTATCTCAAGCCAATTAAAAATGGAAACATAACTATTTTCTTTTCCTTGTAATTCATATTGACTTCCCCAAATTTTTGGCATACTTCAATCAAGACCATGTTTTCTTTGGAAAAAATAGGGTAATTTGTATGGAGATCCAAAAAAACCACTAATATTGATATATGTGAATCTTATAAATTGAATGAAATAGTTTTCATACTTTGTTACTAAAGATGTAGCTTCAAGTGAAATCCTCATTGCAATATTTCCCTCCAATGTCCCCATTGTTAGCATAGTGAAAGCATTTTTCACTCTCCTAAAATGTTTATTTATTTCATCTAGGACCAATGAGGGATAATATTCATATATATTTGTTGTATTGGTGAATATTTCAATAGTTATGAGTCTATTCCATGTCTTCTTGGTTATAATGGAGTAGAACATGTAATAAGTCATATAAAATTTGGGTAGACTCCTAGTTAATCAATAGCTCATTAAGATTATAATTGATAATTTGACCCTAATCAATAAATTATGCCCATCACAAATGATGTTGATGAAAAAACACATCTTATTATGAATGGTGTCAGTTTCTTTACGGCCCATTACTCTGTTTAAAAGGTTTATCATATCTAATAATTCATTGTCAAAATTATATCTATACAAGGATTTTAGTAACTTACATGCTCCTTTCATTTTTTCTTTCAACTAAGACTGAGTTATGACTACCTTGCATGTATCATTGATTAACTATCTAATTTATTAATCACTTCACCATCAACTGACTTTATTTCTCTAATCTCTTGATTATAGTACTTGGTACATGCAAATACTGGGTTAATGCACTGAACAAAAGTGGGGAAACCAACTATGTGGGTAAGTCCACTCTCAAAGATTATTTGAGTAATGGGAGTTATATTTTCATCTTTTAATCTCTCCTAGAAATCACCCATGTTAATATGACCTAACCTTGAATCTCATGTTTCTTGAAAGCTATTTTTAGATAATACATTTTTTGTAACCTTGATACTTGTACTTCATTTTTATTTTCTTAGTCATATGATAAGTTATTCCTACAAGAATATCAGGTGATTTTTGTAAATAAATTTAGTATGGCATATATGTTTACAAAGGTGTGGTGATTGACCAATGGTATTCATAAAAAAATATGGGTTTTAGATTAAAAAATATGTGATACTTCACATGAAGAAGAGAGGGGCTTATTATTTACTTGCAAGCACAATAAAGGAATTCATAGTTTTTAATTATGGCTACCCTTAGGGTAAGGTCATGCAATGAACATATGTATAAGAACAACCTATAAGACTTTTTAATGATAATTAATAGAGTTTTTAGAGTAAACTTACTCATTTTAGACAATCTATAAGGTCAACAGTGATGAGGAGGATATCTTGGCATGAAAATGGAGGTAAAAGAGATTTTGGCATGCAGATAAGGAAACATCAAAGGTTTTGATGTAACTAGTAATAATTATCATTGATTTATAATGGTTTTTAATATTTATGAAGAGTTTTAGGGTAATTTAAAAATGATTTAGGTTTTGTATAGTCATGCAAGGCCTGTGAGAATGTTTAATTTTTTTAATTTTAACACCTGTAAGATTTTATCAATGAATTAATGATTGGTGTTATACCTAAAACACTTTATTCAACCACATGAAAAAAAATTCCCTCTATTGGGAACTGAAGATGTTCCAAGAAAGCCTCAGTCTGTCACATTGGTAAATTAATGCTAGTAAAGAACTCTCTTAGTTTAAAGAATTACTTGATCAATCACATCAATGAATTTTTACTAGTTGAAATTTGACATGGTTCTAAGAACTTCCAAATTGGCTACGTTAGTGAAAGATACATCATCAAAAAATAATGTGTTAGATAGAATAAATACACTTAATTTTTTTTCAATTTTAAGACTTGAAATTATCTTTTTAGGTTAAGTCTTTATAGTTAAAGTTCATCACTTAAACTTGATCTACTCAATGGAATAAAACTTGGGAAGAAATGAAGGTTTCAATTTTTTACAACACCTCCTGAAGTTGATTCTCACAAAAAGACTATACTCTGAAAACAAGCATGTAAATTCATTCTTAGAAATAATATCATTTACTATCATAATTTTGAAGGTACCATATTCCATTTTTTAACTCAATAAGAATTCCCTTATCTTCTTGAGAAATTACATGGGGGAGTTATGGTGGCTATTTTAGCGAATATACTACAACTTGTAAATACTTATGTATGGGATATTATTGGCCTCATTTTGAAAATAATTCCATCACATCCGTAAATAAGCATAATAATTTACAAGTTCATGATTATCTTAATCATTCTCCTTTTTCTAAGATTTATATCCTTGAATCTCCCTATCCATTCTCTATGTGGGGATTAGATCTCATCGACAAGTTACCTCAATGACAAGATGGCCATGTCTTTAATATTAATACTACTAAGTACCTTACTAAGTGGGTATAAATTATGCCCCATATAAATTTTAATTATGTCAATATCTACAAATTTATACTTAACCAAATCATGTTTCATTTTTAAATTCCTCACACCATCATATCTGATAATGGTGGGAATTTCAAAAACAAAGGCATGAAAATCATGTTTCATTTTTAAATTCATCACACCATCATATCTGATAATGGTGGGAATTTCAAAAATAAAGGCATGAAGCAAATTTATGAAACAATCAAAATTATGCATAAATTTTCCTTGCCTTATCACCCTAAGTACAATGGCCAAGTATAATACACCAAAAAAATCCTTGAAAATATTATAAAAAATACTATTAGGTATTTTTATTTGGACTAGCATCTCAAGTTGTATTTTGCACTTTGGGCTTATTATACTAGTATTGGTACTGCCACTGGGGCAACTCTATCATCTTTAGTTTACAACTTTGAATCCATCTTACAAATAGAATTATAGTTACCCTCTTTGTACATATCTCTTCATGACATAATTATAGATGAATAAATTTTTTAAGCTCACCTTAACACTTTATACCTACTTGATGAGTGATGCATGAGTTAATTACAACATAGCTGTCAATACAAAAATCACATTACTAAACAACATAATAATAAAGTCAAAGTGTGTAATTTAAATTTTGGATACCTAGTGTTTAAAGTGGATTACACCCATGAAAAAGAGGTCAAGTATGCCCAAAAATGGTAGGGTCTTTACCTATTAAAAGGTATCCTTGGACATAACACTTATAAATTACAAATGAATGAAGGACATATCTTTAATGAACTGACCAATGCTCATTTATTAAAGAAGTGTTTTTCTTGACCTATGTCTTCTTAGTTTTATTTTTATTTATTTTCCATTTCATATACATATTACCTGCATGCTTATAGTTATTTTTTATTCTACTGAGCTACTATTTCTAGTATAAATTCTTTGAGTCTCTTATATTGTAACTTAGCCTTGCTTTCTCTACACACCTTTAGGTTTATTTCACATTAGCCTTAGTACATATGCTTGGTCCTTAGGTCTTTTATCATTTTTACACCTCTTAGTTTTTTAGTTTATGAGTTTCATTATAAGACCTTGGGGAATAAACCAAGATTTCATCACACATGCCCATCCCATTTATCTTTTTTTCTATAGTCATTTGTTTTATTTTATCAACCATTATTTCTTTTGCGATTCTTTGGTTTCTTTTTATCATTATGTAGACCCTTTGGATCTTTTATATCTTTTCTATAATTCATAGTTTTATATTACTTGTGATTCATGTATTTTCAATTTTTGAGTTACATAATAAGACTTAAAGAATCAATTAGGACCTCCTCACAAACATCCTTAATTATTCACTTTACAACATAGATTCATTTTTATCCCAACCTTAGCTATGTGTCTTCTTAGAAGGACAAGGCAATGATAAAGAGTAATGGTTTATTTACTTATAATTAGTCATATTATCTTGTTTTAAGACTATAAAATTCTATATATATGTCTCTGCCCACATTTTAACCTTCTCTTATGATGATGTTTCATACCTACATGCCATTGTTTGATCTTCCTTTACACATTTTTTGTGATTGGGGTGACCCAATCATTCTATGATAATGTAAATGATTTTATACCTATTTTTAATTTCCTTTTGGGATCACTAAGGTCAGTTTCAAGTTTACACTTGTTTCTAGAGTTTAATTCTAGGAGTCTTTTGGCAGGAGTCTTTAGGCACCATGGTCTTTAGATTCTCTGGGGTAAGCTTTCTTATGATAGTCATCTTTAACACCCATTGATTTTTCCAAATCTATATGGAGGAAGAAAATAGAAAATATAAAAAGAGTTAAAATCCATATCATAAGTAAAGGTAATGTTAAAAAGGAAAATTACATCTTCAAAGTCAGACCACACTAAAATACGTGATATTTTTGGCACATCTCATATTCTAGTCAAATCTCAAACTCCACAATTGGCCTTATGATATACATGAGGTCCATTAAAGTGTGGTGATTTTTGAGGAGGTATCATTACATCACTACATATATTTATAGTATACCAATAACTATATAAGGGGTCTTGATGAATATGGAAAACATTATGGGATGGTAGGATCCTTTTAATTTTTATACATGCTAGCCTTTATGGGATGTTATTTATACTTCACTAGTCAACCTAAGCTTATGTTTTCTAGGTAGGGTTCTCTAGATCCATTAAGGTTGAAAACACTTAGTATTGATAACATGATTAGAGTGGACTATTTTCAACAAATTCCATGTTTTTACCTTGGGGGTACCTTCTTTCCCTCCCTCCATGTTTCCCCCTTGACAAGCAGGTTTGTCTCTAAATATATCCATCTTTTTACTTCATATTATTCATCTCTTTCAAACATGGTATCATTATGATAGTTTTTATCTCTTCTATATTTATAATAGAAACTAAATCTTTGAGTTTTTATGAGATTCTCTCTTAATCATTACCTTATCTTTCTAATATTTCTCTTAGTTATGGTTGGGACATTGAGTTTTTTATTAACTTTTTATGGGACATCTGACCCTATTTTTCCATTTTATGCTTTCCTGTTTCACATTTTTTGGGGTTGTGTGGTCATATTTATACCTAAATTTGTTTGATTTTAGTATGTTACTTATCTTGCATTTATTACTTTATCATGTAATAATTATCTATCTTTTGTTTGATTTGGATTAATTATCTTAATTTGGATGCATTTATGGGGGTTTTGGTTATAAGTATCCTTGGTGTTTTGGCTTCAACAAATTTCCCTTATTTTTATCTACTTCCTTGGAGATTTCACTTCTAACATAGCCTTATCAATATTTGCTTGCTATTTTTTCCAAATTTTTCAATCACTTTTGAAAGTTTTTCATTTTTCATTCATTTATTGACCATCTCACATACATCTACATTTATTCCATCCATTTTTAGCCTTGTATCCTCAGGGTTTCTCAAATTTAGTTATTCAATCCTCCTCAATAAAGACTATGATATTTACATATAGTCACTTAAAAAAATAGATAACTCAAGATATGTATATATTAATTTTAGCTATTCATTCATTAATAGTTATTTCAACATTTTTTTTCATTTATTCTCTTTTTTTTTTTTACTATATTTCTATCCCAAATCACCATCCTACATTACATTATTGTGACATGTGATGAGCTTCAATTGAAGCATATGTAATAACTTGATATTTTTAACTTTATCACTTTACTAATGTTTTCTATTATAAGGACTTGTCAACTCATAAATATCCTAGAGCACATGCCTTAAAGGGTGCACTGGGAATGGGGTGGTATTTGCTCATGGTACTTTGCAAGAGATGTTTGCATAATATTCTCTCATACCATCATTACTATTATTATGACCTCCCATAAGTATATTTCCCTCTTACATCTTAGTCTAATTACTATCTAGATTTGTTAGCTTCCTTATGTCCTATTTTATTAGCCTAGTTGATATATTATGTTTCACACTTTATCTTCCATGTATTATATTGGATAGCCTAATATAGTTATGAGTTTATCTTTTGTCATTTGTATTATATTAGCCTAGTTGATATTATACTATGCCAACCAACATCTTCTAACTTTATTGGATTACTGATATCATCGACTTAGAGTTCGTGATTAGTTTTGGATATTGGGGTCATATATATAAGGGTCATATTTCATTTACAATGAGAAATCACCTTCATACACTTTTTTTTCACTCACATTTATACCCATAAGTAGTATTTTGGATAGGTATATGGTTAGAGCCTTATATTAGAGGTTTTGTCTTATGTTGTCATTAAATCTCAATAGGAGAGGTATTTGGAATTACTAATTATGTGTATATAGGTCTTCATCTTACCATTTTTGGGATTTAACCTACAACATCTCTTGGAAAGTGCCACTTGAGCTAGAGGGTGAGATTGAAGCATCAAAAGTTTCACCCCAATGTAAGTATCTTTATCCCTATACTCTTTCCTTTATTTACTTAGTAGATTATATATTCTTTGATTTATTAATTTTTGGATGTATGTGTTGTTAGAGGTATAATAATTGGGGGGGATTAATTAGTGAGCCTAAATATTTCAATTTCAATTTTAGTCCTTTAAACTATTAACCAGTCAATATATATCAACTTGATCAAGAAACATTAACAAAAGAGCTCATACTATAGACACTAAAACACTACACACTACAATTTTAGATGCCGTGCTGACCCTTAGAACACCTTAGGACCCCATTGGGACCATTTAAAAACCTTTTGACCACTAAACATAAGTCATAATGGCTAATTTTTCCATTTTAACTTTTCCCTCTTAACCACTGATGGTCGACCGTTAACCATTGATGATTAACCTTGACCACCGATGGTCAACCATTAACCACCTCAAGGGGTAACTTCAACTAAAACTCTAGCTTGAATTTTATTAATAGTTATTTGATCCACCATTTGCATAATCAATGCATGTTGAGCTTAAAATTATAAAACTTGTTAGAGACCTTGTTGAACTTATTGTTTCACCGCTCCCTTCCTTATATATTAAGAGAGGAAGTAGAGGTGAAAGAGGATCAACAATCATCATCAGGACTTCTTGGGAAAGAGATCAAAACTTATTGTGTAGATATTATTCTAAGTTCCAATGACTAGACAGAGATCAAAGTGTTACTAAAACTCATCAATCAACAAACAAGGTATTGTCACTCTATCATGATTGATTCAAAAGTTATAGCAAGCTTTCAGCCAATCTCAACATTCTTCAGATTAGTAACAAAAAAGCTAAGTATCTATTCCTTATCAAGATTTAGTAATTAGTTTTGTGTGCCATTATTTGTGTTACTTTCCCTCTATCTCACAACCAATATCTAACCCAAATCTCACCTTCTAAAACCCTCCTATAACCTTCCTAGCCAAACTTCTCCTCCAAAACTAGATCCCATAGTAACTTTCAATAGTTTCATAACCACTAAGGGTTTGAACCTAACCATTAATGGTCATTAACCACCAATGGTTACCTAAATATTGATGGTTTTACCCTAACTGTTGATGGCATCTATTTATCATTTTCAACAACAAGCTTATTTGACATATCATGCCCTAACCAAATCCCATTTTTTGAGTTTCTATCTTATCATAGAGGACCACTCAACTTTATTAACCATGTTTGATTTATTAAGCTTCTATATCTATTCATTTATTATTATAATTAGTCAAAAACACTCATTTATTCTCAAGAACTTCTTGTGTTTGATTTTAGTATCTTCTATTATTTATACAAGCAATTTATCTTTCATTTTCAAAACTTGATTGTTTAAAAGTGTGGATTGATAGCCTCCAAAGAAGCTTATACTTCTTGGATCTAACTCACATTAGGTAATCCACCCTAATATCCAACTAATCAACCATTTATTTAGTGTTTTCTTATCTACATGTCATTCCTTCCTAGATAAAAAGGAGTCTCCATAATGATCTAGATCAATGCATGCACATCATATCAGGTTTTACTAACCTTACCCTTCTTTTAAGTTTTAAAACTTTATTTTAAAATGAAATAAACAAATTTTATGTGAAACACATACATTCAATGCATACACAATATCAAACACATAAAACATAGTTCCTGTGGGAAACCCTCATGGGGAATAAAACCCACTCTCAATCCTAAAACACAAATGGACTACTATCCTATACAAAATTACAAACAAGATTGATCAACTCCTTTAGACTAGAAAACCTTGATCATATCCTCCTGAACAAAAGTATTTAGTGAAACACCTATTTCACAAGGAGCAACTACCCCTAATAAATATCAACTCCTTTAGACCCTCCTTTAAACACTTCTACCTTAGAATTTATGTCTTCAACACCTGATTATGGATATCTATTTATCATTCTTCACTTTCACTCTTTCACCCAAAAATCCCTGTTGGCCAAATCACATTACATATTTGCACCAACACACAAAGATCAATTATGACACATTACATATCCTAACTAATCACACTCTCTAAATATTCACTCACACCCACTTCAACACACTTGAAATAATTATATCACCATAACATTAATCTATCCATGAGGTCATTCACATAGACCATACTCTGATCCGACTCACAAACCAACCTCCAAGATCACACAAACTTCACCTATCCTTCACTCACACTTCAAAGAATCAAACCTACAATAACACTTGTTATGACATAGACATATGACCTACAGTCATACACACAATCATGAACCAGCTCTGCTCATCAACCCTTCCACTGGGCACACTTCCTCTCTTTACTCCTCAACTCTTAACTCTACACCATTTACACAAGCCTCTTCATTCATCTTAAACTGGTAAGATCACTATTCTACCATCATAATTATGACCTACATGTCATACACATATTCCTCAATCTTCTCTACTTATAAACCCAACCATTGGGCACACTTGGTCTCCTCTTTTCTTCACTTCAACAAATACTACTCACACAAGCCTTTCCTAAAATTTCACATTCAAGTCTAGAAACCAACACATTTGGTTACACTATATATAGATAAATCATGATTTAACAAGATCAAAATATTTCCTTGTTAGCCAAAAAAATTCCTTCACCCTTAATGCATCTCACATGGGTCACACTTAAGCATAATCCACTTTTAAATATGTCTAAGCCACTTTTAGGTCATATAGAGACCCATTCAGCTCTTTGACACATATTTGAGCAAACCAAGAACATAAGAACATTTTCAAACAATATGGACCCATTACACATGACCCTTTTGGCATCCTAAAATTATCACAATTTCTAAAACACTCTTCTACTAAAGCCCAATTAGCTCAGACACTTAGTTGTACACATAGTCATTATGAATTAAAACATAATCAACTTCAAAACCTTTATTCATATTGCATATGATTGGTCAATCCTTAATAATGCACATAGAGCATCCTCATGGAGTATAAAACACTCCACAATATCTAATACATCATGATATATCAAGACAACATCAGAACAAGCTCAAATACCCTTCTTGGGTTACTTACAAAACATACATGAACACACAGTCAACTTTGGAGCTCAATATATTTATTTGGACACACTTTTAGATATTCAAATCCATATTGATAGATGTTCCTTGGAGTCTTATACATATTTTTTTTTATTTCACTATCAAATTTTATCTAGATCAAATGTTATGGCCCAACAATAGACACTAGTCTTTCTTTCATAAATTCAAATATTTAAATGTCAATGGTCACAGTTAAACATCAAATACTATGCTCAAAAATCATGTCCCCATAGATTTATATCAATGACAAACTATTTATATTATCAAAAATTTAATGAATAATCTACAAAATTCAAATTTTAAACATATGATAATTGACCTCATCTTGTGCAATCTGGGAACTTTGACTCAATGTGCTCTATCGATCTTTGCAGATTAGTCAGGTCTTTAACTAGAAACACTCACCATTTGATCAATATATATAAACACCTACTCACCATTAGATACTTATCCTTTACCTTTTATTAGTCATTAGACAATGTGTACTTATTACCATCTCATTACTTCTTGTCATCTTGGAACACACATGCTTCATTGATCTTTTGTAAGTTGCTTGATCTTTATCTCTGCTAAATAATTGTCACATTGACCCATTTGAATATACATGCACCATTGTATTTTTAAGTACAAAATCATATGAACCATTATATCTCCACTAGATCAATATATTTAACATCATGAAAATTGAATAAGTATGGGGACCAACTGCAATATGCTTGGAAAGCCTAATTTGGACCTCAATAACTTTTGTTGTGCTTAGATGCATGATCTAGAATTTGGACCACATGATCACCTTTCAAAGTAGAATCCATACATATAAAAAACTAATACTATAACCTATATACATGAAACATATAATACCATTAAAATTAATTCTCAAAATCTTCTGTCATAGAGCCGACTATGCTTAGAATTTATCTAGGAAACCAACTTTGAACATGCATAACTTTTGATGTGCTTTAGTGCATGATCTAAAAATTTAGCACAAATAAATTAAGCTAAAAAATTAACAAACACATATGATCACATTATCTTGAATCATCCAAATGTGTGATATATTCCACCATTAAAATTCTTACTTGGATTTCTTTGCCACATTGCAAATTTGGCTAAGTATGGGAAAACACTGTCAAAATGCTTGAGAGCCCAACTTTACACCCACATATCTTTGACTATGCTTAGGTGCATGACCTAATATTTAGTGCATAGAAATTAGGGATAAATTTTATCATAACCATATGACCAACTCCCCTTGACTCATCCACACATGGTAATGGTGACACTAACAAGCAACCTACTCAATTTTTTTGTCACTAGACCCAAGTTGTCTAGATGAAAACTATGGACTAAAAGATGAATTCAACTTATGCACAAAATCTCTCAAATCATATAAAACCTCTTATATTACCCATTAAACATGTTAAATACTCAATAATCATCATTTAACATCTCGATCCATGCCAAAATTGATGATCAACCAAGCCAACTTCAAGCACACTATGACAAACACATGCACACTTTGTCATTATTACTTAGGCTATCAAATCACTTCATCCACTTACCAGGACACCTCCATGACATCATTAAAAACTCTCCATTAATATACCCCTTTTTTATTTATGTCATCAAACGTCATATATAGTAATATATAGCTCACCTTCTCTCTCTTCAAGCACTCCCACCATAGGAACTTTCTCCCCCTTTGACACAATGACAAAGTGGAAAAAAAATAATATTGAGGACCTAAAAATAATATCAAATAGGAAAGGACCACCTTATAAAGATGATATAAACTCCCCCTTACCTTGAGCCAACCTCTTCTTGTCTTGACAACATCCTTCTTACTCCATGCCAATCACTTCAACCAAGCACTGTAACCAATGAAGAAAGAACACACAAAATACTAAAATCTAATATAAATCATCAAGAATCATCTAAGAGGGACCCCCCCTAATAAATCTAATCAATTTCACCTTCTGATCATCTTCATATCTCCATACACCATGAAGAACCACCATGCAGGCTTAATAACCTTCTTTCTCAAGACACATGACCACCAACTCTGCATCTACACTATAAAAAATAGGAAACATGAAACGAATCAACTTGAGAACATAACTTGAAATAATTATGCCTTTATCTACTGAATAAGCTAAATAAAAAACACATCTTCAAGACTAGGCCTGTCTAGACTCCTTGTAGCCCCACATGGAACTTGAAGATCTCACAAATTTATATAGACACAACTTCAAGACCTGAAACTTCATATTTAGATCTCCTTCATATGACCCTTTGAGCACACCAATTTTAAACAGCTAGATCATCCTCTATGACATACTTCCTTCACAAACCTTACTACCTAATTAGGCCTTCAACTTGACAAAAACTTGAATAAATTGAGAGCTATAAAACTTCAAATCTATATAAAGCTTGATTTGATAACCCATTTGGCCCATTCAACATATTAATAAGCCTTAGACCTTAACTCATAAGGCATACCACTTTTCTAGTAGATCCCAAAACTCTAGAAAATCAAAACAAACAAGGTCAACATGACACTTTATAGTCAATGTCCACCTTTGAAACTTCTTATACACCTGGGGAAAACCATTACACACTTATGGAAAAATATTTGAGATTACACACCACTAGGAACATTGACTTCATATAACCCATTTTAGGCCCTGCAAGTTCTTAAGCACAAACTGGAAAATCTAAGAGCTAACAAAAATCTCCAAATTGACTTTAACATACCTTCAGATCAAAAAACCACCTAGAGCATGCTAGAATAAGGTCAACAGACCTTTTTATGCAAAAATATCATCCCGATAAATTACAAATCCTCTTTTGCCATTTGGGAACCCTTAATCTGACCCTGCAAACTACATATATAGTTATCAACATCATGATGTCACCTTAGCATAATTTCCACCTAAACATACCTATTCCAACTAAGAATACTCAAATATAGTCTTTAAGAACCATATCAAGAACACCAAAGAAACACTTGCTTCTCCACTAAAAGGAGTCTCTTAAGAATCATAGATAGATATATCATTTGCACCATAATATTTTTAAAACAAAGTGAATCTAGGAGTGGCACACATCTCCTTAGTAACCATTAGAATCCTCTTGTAGCTATAAGACTTCTTGATCTTGATATTCTTCTTCTTAGTCTAAACTATGAAAACTAGTTCTTCTTCTATATCACTCTAATTTTATTCAAAGATAGAATTGATAACACATGGAACAACTATGGAATCTTGACATACCTTTTTATTTGGAGCATCAACCTTACAGATTGGAATATCATCACTAGGTATAGAAAATTGATGCTCTTTACAAGAAGATTGCTCAAAAATATTAGGATGTTCACTTGGATCCGTACTTACCTCAAAATTAGCCTCAACCAGTACCTTGGTCTTCTCCTTGAGCTTGGTCTCTTCATTCTCAACATGAGCAGTCAATGAGATCTCTTGGCACTATTCACTTTCTATATCATTATCCACCATAGAAAACAATCCATCAAGACTCTTGGACACAAAAATATTAGTCTCCTTAGTCTTTACTACCTCAAGTCTTCATACCATAGTTTGAATCTTCTCATCTTCTATAACCAACTTACCAAGTTGACCTTTGATTTTAGACTGATCTACAACACATTCTTCTATAACAACTTTCTTATCAACCTTTGGACTAATGTGATTGGCATTGATAATCTTTGATCTCCATAAAAAAGAATGACTTTTTTTATGCACAATAGAAGCTTCATGTCCTTTGAGATACCTTGAGAACTTATTACCTCCACTTGGATAGAATTTAGCAGAGTGTCCAACCTTATGACAACTAAAAGAAGTAATATATTTCATAAATTTTGATAGATTTGAACTATGATGAATCTTTGGACAAATAATCTTTTTATCATGGCCATGAATATCCATATTTAATTGAATTCCTTTTATAGTCCTTATCTCTTTGACCATACTTATTACATGTATAACAAAGACCTTGAAAAAATGATTATTTGGCCAAAGATTATAGGCCTTCTAACATTGATTTTCAATTTTGCATTCTCCTTCACTTGCTCAGGATTATCATGCTCATTCTTCAATGACTCCATTTCAACCTTAAGCTAAGTACACTCATCTTCTCTTGATTTTATATTTGTATTTACAATTTTTAATTGATCCTCAAGAATACTAATCTTCTATTCATTCTCTTTGGCCTTGTTGGCCATGTCTTTCAATCTATATGCTTGCACTTTAATAGACATGATCTGTTCTTGATACTTATTTTCTTCTTTATTGGACAAACCTAACAAACTTCCTCAAGAGAACTAGATTGTACTTTAATACCTTTGATCATATACCTCATTTTATGATTCCTCTTCTTCTGCTCCTTTAGTTCACCAAGTACACTCATGATCTTAGCTTCTAGATTAACTTCTTCTTCCTTGCTATCATCTTCTATATTGTTATGGAAAGCTTCTTTATCAAACATGATGTATTTTTATTTTGAACACTAACTTGTCTTGTAATCTACTATATGAACCTTGAGATCATTGATAATATTATCATCATCTTTTGTATCTTTCTTCAAAGTACACATATGTTCAAGTACCTTGATCATAGCCTTCCACTGTTGATTTTTTTCTTCAACTGCTTATCCATATTTGTACCTACTTAGGATCACCTTCAATATATTAAGGTTACTCCAAAGGACCTACTCTGATACCAATTGTTATAGGTATAATCATTGAGGGGGGGTGAATTAGTGAGCCCAAATATTTTTATTTCAATTTTAGTCCTTTAAACTATTAACCATTCAGCGTATATCAACTTGATCAAGTAACATTAACAAGAGATCTCATAAATTCAATGCATACACAAGATCAAATACATAACACATAGTTATTATGGTAAACCTTCATGGGGGATAAAAATCACTCTCAATCTTGCAACACAAATGGATTACTATCTTATAAGAAATTATAAATAAGAGACTCATCAACTCCTTTAGACCAAAAAACCTTGATCATATCCTCTTAACCAAAAGTATTTAGTGAAACACATGTTTCAAAAGGAATAGCTACCCCTAATAAATATCAACTCCTTTAGACCCTCATTTGAACACTTCCACCTTAGAACCGATGTCTTCAACACCTAATGATGAATCTTTATTTATCACTCTTCACCTTCACTCTTTCACCCAATACTCCCTGTTAGCCAAAGAACATTACATACTTGTACCAACACATAAAGATCAATTAGAACACATTACATATCCTAACTAATCCACTCTCCAAATATTCAATCACACTCACTTCAACATACCTTAACTAATTATATTACCACAATAACAATCTAGCCATGAGGTCATTCACACATACCATACTCGAATCTGACTCACAAACCAACCTCTAAGCTCACAAAAACATCACCTATCCTTCACTCACACTTCAAAGCATCAAACCTACAACAACATTTTTTATGACATAGAAATATGACCTATAGGTTATATACACAATCATGAACTAGCTCTACTCATCAACCCATCCACGGGGCACACTTCCTCTCTTTGCTCCTCAACTCTTCACTCTAATCCATTCACACAAGCCTCTTATCTCATATTCAACATGAAAGATCACTATTATTCCATTAGAATTATGACCTATAGGTCATACACATAGTCCTTAATCTTATCTACTCATTAACCTAAACATTTGGCACACTTGGTCTCATCTTTTCTTTGTTTTAATGAATACTACTCACATAAGCCTTTCTTAAAATCTCACATTCAAGTCTAGAAACCAACACATTTGGTTTCACCAAATATAGAGCAATCATGAATTAATAAGATCATAATATTTCCTTGTCGACCATAAAACATACCTTTACCCTTAAAGCATCTCACATGGGTCACACTTAAGTACAACCCAATTTCAAATAGGCCTAAGTCACTTTTAAGTTCTATAGAGACCCATTTAGATCTTTGACACATCTCTAAGAAAATAAAGATCACAAGAACATTTTACAAAGGCATGGACCCATTCCACATGACCCTTTTGGTATTCTAAAATGATCATAGTCACCAAAACACTCTTCTACTAAAGCCCAATTAACTCAAACACTTCTTTATATATACAATCATTATTAATGATAACACATTTGACTTTAAAACCTTTATTCATAATGCACACAAAGAATCCTAATGGAGTCTAAAACACTCCCCAATAGCCAATACATCATGAGATATCAAGACAACATCACCCTTCTTGGGTTACTTGCAGAACATACAAGAATACACAGTCAACTTTGGATTTAATATATTTGTATACACACTCCTCCAAATCTTAAAATCCATATTTCCAAATGCACCTTGGAGTCCTCTACATATTTTATTTTTACTACACTCTCAAATCTTACCTGGATCAAAGGTTATGGCCCAAAAACTAGAGATTGGTCTTTCCTTCATAAATTCAAATATTTAAATATGAAGGTGATAGTTAAACATCAACCAAAGCCAAACATTAAACATCTGATAATTGACCTCATCTCATGTATTCTAAAATCTTTGACTCAACATGTTCCATCGATCTCTATAGATCAATCAGGTATTTAACTAGAAAAACTCACCATTCAATCAATGTGAACACCCACTCACAATTGCATCCTTTACCTTTGCTCATTTTAAAAAAAAAATCATTTCTTACCATCTCATTGATTCCTATCATTTTAGAACACACATGCTTCATTGATATTTTATATGATGCTTAATCTTTATCTTTGCTAAACAACTATCATATTGACCCATTTGACACTATGAATACCACTATATTTGGAAGTACAAACTCTCATGAACCATTGGATCTCCACTAGGTTTAGATCTTTAACATCATACAAATTGACTAAGTATGGGGACCAACTACAATATGCTTAGAAAGCCTACTTTGGACCTCAATAACTTTTATTACACTTAAATACATGATCTAGAATTTGGACCACATGATCACCTTCCAAAAGAGAATTCATACATACAACAAAATAATCCTATAACCCTTGTACATATGAGATATAATTCCATTAAAATTCCTTCTCAAAATCTTCTATCACAGAGCCAACTAGGCTTAGAATTTGTCTAGGAGAACAACTTTAAACATGCATGACTTTTCATACACTTCAGTGCATGATCTAAAATTTAGCACAAATAAATTAGGCTCAAAACTAAACAAACCCATATAATCATCTTATCTTGAATCATCAACATGTGTGAAATATGCCACCATCAAAATGCTTAGTCAACTCTTTTTTTCACATTGTAAATTTGGCTATGGGAAAACAATGTCAAAATAACTGAAAGGCTAACTTTTACACCCACATATCTTTGACTAAAATTAGGCACATGACCTAATATTTAAGACACAGTAACTAGGGATTAATTTGATCACAACCATATGGCCAACTCCCCTTGACTCATCCACATGTGGTAATGGTGATGTCAATAAACTACCTACTCAAATTTTTTGCCACTAGACCCAAACTATCTAGATGAAAACTATGGACTAACAGATGAATTCCACTTCTACACACAAGATCTAAAATCATATAAAACCTATTATATGACCCTTTGACATTCATAATACTCCATAATCATCCCTAAACATATTTATCCATTTCAAAACTAAAGATCAACCAAGCCAAATCCAAGCACACTAGAACAAGCACATTGTACATTTTGTCATTATTACTTAGGATATCAAAGCACTTCATCCACTTTCCAGGACACCTTCATGACATTACCATGACATCACTGATAACTCTCTAACATGTATATCCTTACTTATGCTCTTCCTTATACCAAATAAGTTGGTATATATACATGGGTTCTTAGGCTTTCCATATATCACCTTAAGTTGCATAGATACCCATTTGGTTGACCATTGTGCCTCAATTTATTTACTTACCCATAATTTACTTTTAACTTTATCTTCAAAATAACTTACCCATCATTGAGCCTTAGTGAGATTTATCCCCCATGTCATAATTTTAGGATTTGGATCCCTTTCCTCTTGACATTTGAGTGTATATTAACCTCTATAGGGTCTATGACTATTCTAAATCTATTCCTAATTATCTAAGTATATACAAGATCTATCGATTGAAATTACTTAAGTTCTTATCCATTGATAGAAATAAAATAGTTGTAGGTCATCCTAGCTCGTGCATACACATATAGATTTTAGATTCAGGGTTACTCATCACTCTATAATAACTACATGTATGTAGCTTAGTAGTGCTTCTCTTCTCACTCTCTTATAAAATGCATTGAGAATGCCTCTCTTTGTATCACTCTATTGGGTATGACAAGACCCTGCCCATTTGAGAACTTGTAATTACCTTTGAATCAATGAAAGTGCTATTTTTTCTTCTTCCATACTTATGTTCTATGTGAAATTATGAATTTTTTGATGTAATCTTGTGATTGAAAACTATTTCTCCTTGATTATTGTCCAATTTTATCACTTATATGCAAGGTAGGTTTTATTTTATAGGTCATAGGTTGTGTGTAATCATCTTTTGGAAATTATCTATGAATAAATGTCATTCCTCCTGGTTTAGCCTTTATCCCCTAACCATCTTATGAAATACTTATGTAAGAGTGCTTAATTTGGGGGTTGTGTAGGTGTATCAATATTTTTGGGTTTCATTATGTAAGTTTCAAGTAAGTGGAGGAGATCTACATCTTAGTGCATCACCTTTTTTTTAGATTATGTTTAGTTGTGTTTCCTTCTTTCCTTTTTCCTCATTTCAATAGTAAAGTTAGTCATAGTTTAGTTGATTTACTAGGGGAACCAGCCCTCTTTGGAGACTCACCCCTCACATAATGTCACCCACAACCTAAGGGGTGTTTCCATTGTATCAGATGAAGGGAGGATCCTTGAAACCACTTCTCCAAAGGCTACACTTCAAGTTGATAATAGTTTATAGCACACTTGGTGGGACAAAATCTAAGAATTTAACTAAGAAGTTGGTGTTATTCTCAATCATTACAACATTTGGAGATACTTCATGAGCACCTAGTGACTCCAATATTCTTGATTTTAGTTCAGTTCTACATGGTTATTCATAAAATAAGTCTAATTATTTATATTTTTCAATAGTTGTTCCAAGAAATTATATATTTTTTCCTTTTAATGGAGGCAATCCCTTAGCCCTTGCTCAGTATGATGACATCCTAATTACATCCCTTAAGAGCCTACCATACTTCACTAATGAGGATGTTACTACCACTATTAATCACATCTAAGACAAAGGTAATTTATGTGCAGTCCACCATATTGTAGAGAACATAGCAGTTAGGCTTCTTGCATCTTCATTAAAGGGTAAATGTCTCTAATGGTTTAGAAGTTCAAGGATAAATTCTATCCATGGTTGGGATGATCTAGGGGAGTAGATGTGTAAATAATTTGAAGACACAATCGACTATCTTACCCTAATAGAGTAGCTCACTACCATAAAAATAACTCCCTATAAGCCTATGACTAAAATCAATCTTATATTTTAGAGAACCTAGGATAGAATCCCACCCTTGGTTAAACCTCAGCCCATGTTTCCTTCCTATATTTATTAATGAGTATAGAAAATGATCTTGTTGTCATGGTTCAATCAAGGGGTGGAAACACTCTTCTAGATGCATATGAGCTCACTATAAGGGTAGAAAATTATTTAGTCCATGCTGGTAAAATTAAACCCATGCCTCTAATACCACTATTACCTAAGCCTCTATCCAATCATCCTATTTCATCCTTTATTCCTAGAATGGCTAACCAAGAAATATCATTTAAAGTCACTCCTAGTGAGTTATAAGAAGTAAAAAGCCTCATAAAAATCCTTATAAATGAGTTATCATCCTTCAAGAAGCAATAAGTATAGTAAAATAGTCCCTATCATCCCTTCAATAAAGCGTATCAGTCTCATAGGCAGCCCATACAAGGCACTACGTAAGTCCAAGTCTAAATCTCATATCCTAGGCTATCTAATGTACAAAATTATGTTGATACAGACACTCGTAAATATATCATGGTTCAACATGCATAAAAAATTTAGGGGCATCAAGTTAGATTAGATCCACAAGAATAAAATGGGCAAAAATAAACATAATTTGAACCTCTTCTCTTGAATTGGGAAGAGAGTGATTTTAGGAGCATGAATCTCAATGAGGGAAAAACCTTGAAAACTTAATTATTTCATGAGGAGGAGGACTTGATCATGCCAAATATGGGGTCACAAGCCACAAAATAGGATATTTTTAGTTGTGAGGTTATTTCTCTTATTGAGTATCTTCTTGATTACTCATTTGATGATTAGGCAAAGGGATGTTATGAATTTGATTCACCTAATCATACAAATGATGTAGATTTAAGATCTTGTGGTATGCATGAGGAAGACACCTTTATACCATCTTTCATGAAGTCAAAATATGGCCTCGATGAGGTGTGGCATCATTATTTTCAATTCCTTGATGAATTTGAGGTTGTCACCAAGTAGGATGAAGACATGATTGAGGCTACATCAAGTAAATATCAGTTTGACATGCCAAAGAACATTATTCTTTTTAGTCTCTTAAAGCATCAATAAGGTATTCATGAAGTATGGTAGTAATGTTTTGAGATTATTAAGGAATTTTAAGCTTATTTAAAGCCATTAAGACCTAAAGGGTAGGAATAAGAGACTTGTGATGATCAGACTATGCAACTGAATGCCATTAAGTTACCAAGAGAATTTATCAATACAAAGATCATCCTTGACTCAGTTGAATATCTAAAAATAATCCATATGGATTTACTTGACCAAGAAAGGTACTATGAGGTGGTGTTCATCACTGAGGACATTCCCTTGAAAGCTGGTAAGTTATGCTGCCAATCTCAAGAAGTCTTAGAATACCCTTGCCAGTCACATGCTTGTATGGGGAGTCACAAAATCTTAGAGTTTTTTTATTTGACCCAAGTGGATTAGATGTCCTACCTTAATCATTTACATAGTAGTTTTATTTTTTCTCATCATTCCAAGTGCTAGTTGCATATTTTTTAACTAGTCTAATTATGTTTTCTCTTTCCCTAAGTGTTTTTACACATGTTATTATTGTTCTTTCTCCTTTGTTTTATATATTTTTAGGTGATTTTAAATCTTCTTGAAGTTGGTCTAATAGGGTATATCATTTATATTGATTTTATCTTTGAATCCATGCCCAATAGATTAAATAAGGCAACTAGTGTGAGTATTTAGATCAGCAAACACCCCTGGGAAGCCTCTAAAATGTTTGCTATTCTAGCCACTCATGGCCCTTAGAGAATATACCCAATGGGATAGGGTTTTTTTTGAAAAAATCAATTGATTATGAACTCCTTGCAAACATATTTGATCAGGTATGCATGAGTCATTAATGTTTTTTGTACTCTTGCTCAATTTAACAAGTCTTACAATCAATGATGGTGTCATGGTTTGTGTTAAGCCAATTTGAGAGTCTATTTACATGATTGTAAATATATGGATGTGTGATAATGTCTCTAAAGTCTCAAATATTTTCAAGCTTCTAATTGTGTCTAAGAAGCACTCAAACTACCTCTTAATGCCTAGTCTTACAATAAATGATCTAGAGTTCATTCTAGAAAAAGTTTCCAAATCATGATGAAACCAATTTCACAGTGTAGAACTAATCGAGAGATTTTTGGCACTTTTCACGGTTCAAAAAATGGAGTCCAGATGCTCAAGATATAGCCAGTTGAAGAAATCTTGCGACATGGGTGTCGAAAGTGACGTGGCACTGTGGAAATATGCCAAGTAGACCAATAGCCATTTGACACATGGAAAAATAATTAGGTGTAAAAAAAAATTGGTTTGGTGTTTTTTATTCACATGTTATTTGAAATTTTAAAATGTTTAAAGATGCCAAAGGCCAAACTTCCACGTCACCCGCCACGTCACTCCACCAAACATGCATTAACCAAGTCAAAGCGTAGCCTAAGTTGGCACCTAAGCCTTAGGCATTTGAAAAGGAACAAACTTAGATATTTTAAGAATTTAAACTATCATACCCAATGCATGTGGGATAAATACAAGTCAAAGGTGCCAAAAAAGGAGGGAAAAACTTTCAAATCTCATGCTAAGCGCCTAGAAAGAAGGAAGGTCGACCTTTTCACTCTTCGCAAGCACCTAGAAAGGTGGGAGGCAGTTTTGAACCTTTGACGTATAGCCTAATAAGTTAGTGCCTTGGCCACTTTAGCCATGGAGGTTGAAGTGTTATAAAAGGGACTAATTTCTACTCGAATATACATAAGAAGCTGACTATGTATTGGAGAATATAGACCCGCTTACAGTATTTGGTCATTTTGGAGCCCTTTGAGGCCGAACTAGAGCTCGGAGTAAACTACAAAGTTGTTTAGGATTCCAATACGCTATGTTAAATATATTAATTTTCTCATTTTGGAGAATTGGTAATGCCATTTTGAGCTATAGAAGTTGCCAATTTTGATTTGGAGAAGCCTCTGCATGTGATTCAGGGAGGTGAAGGACGTGTTGAGTCAGCCAAGGTCTTTCAAAGGTCTGATCACTATTATTGCAGAGATATATGATCTTTTTTTGTTTGTAATTATTATTTTAGCTTGAAAATTTTAGAAACATTAATGGATCAGTTCAATAAGAACCCGGGGACGTAGGAATTCTGAACCCCATAAACAATTTCTGTGTTTTGATCTTTGAATTCAGTTTTGCATTTCATTTTTAGTTAATTTATAGATTATAATTCAGATTTTAATTAGAATGCAAAAATTACTCATTTTATCATTTATGGGAAATTGGATAAAATCAAGAATTTGAAAAATCTGATAGTTTCAATGGATATTTGATGTGATATATTAATTCACCTTTATTTCAGTTTTGAAACTTGATTTGGATTAGATTTTAATTAGATTTAATCATTAAAACATCTTATATGTTGAAAAATTCAGAATCCATACTTTTAAAATTTCACATAGAGTTTATCAGTGGAGTTTACAAATCAATTTGGTATCAGAGCAGTTAGAATGCAGGGTTTGCTTCTAGTTGTGTATTGACAGTTGATTCCAAAATAGTTGGATTATTAGTTTGTAGATTGATTATATTATAGTGTGTAGTGTGAAATTAGGTGTTTTTAAGAAACCATGGGCAAGTTGTCATAGATTGAGGTCATCAAAGATGAAAATGCAATCTTGAGATGCCAAAAATTTGCACTTGAATTGCAAGTGGCAAAGTTAAAATCAGAGCTTGAATCCAAGGATGAGCTCTTGATTAGATTGCAATGTGGTGAGTGTGAAAAGGTAAAGCCTTCAACTTTAGATGTAGAGACTATGACTGAGTGCAGTGTAAGTTTTTATCCATAGGAATCTTCATCTTCTTTTACCATTTTAGATTCAGATTCTAGTAATATTATTTTTGGTGATTTTGAAAGATACACTAAGGGCATAAGATCTAAATTATTGTTTAAAATGGGTTATAATGGAGGACTTGGTAGAGATATCTAAGGAATATCTAACCCAATTTAGGTTGAGCATAGATCTCTTCATGTAGGTTTGGGTTATACTAGTGTGCAGGTGGATGATGGTGAAGTTTCTTTCATGGCTAAAGGAAGACAAGTTTCCAATAGCGAAGGTTCTAGGCCACTAGTTCAAAGGTGTAAAGGTAAAAGAGGTATTGAGATTCCACCTCCTTATTCTTACACTAAATATTTTGATCCAATTGATACTTTTAAGAAGTTTGGATATAATGTACAGAAGATAATGCAATCATTTCCATGCACTTTTTGTGGGATGAATAACCATAGTGCTAAGACTTGTTGGAAATGAAATGCTTTGTTGAAGCAGATTGCATGTTTAAAATACCATTCTTATGTTAATTTTGGAATTGGTAAAAGGGGACCCTCACCTAAGAAGGATGTTGCACTCATTGTAAAGTGAGTGGACATAGGATTGATAGATGTTTTAAGCTTCATTCATCTTCACATTCAAGTAATGTTAAAACTAAGATGATTTACAAACCTCTCACTAAGGTAAATGAAGCTAATTCAATCCATAATGTAGTTGACAATACAACCCAGGATAAGGTAAAACCTACAAGTGAAAATCCATTTAAGAGGTTAAGTCAACAATATGCAATTGATAATGAATCCACAAAGACAATCAATTTCACTAAGAAGAAAGAATTGGTTAAGTGGATTATCACTACATTCTTTTTGTAAAGCATGGTTAAAAATTCACCTAAGGGAATGAACAAGCTTTGATAGATGTAGATTAGAGTTGGTGGGAACACTTCAAGATAGGTTTATCATATGAAGTTTTTCAATTCTCACTTTTTGATAACTCTAAGTTTTGAATCTCCTATTTTACGCTGTGTGAGTTGTCTAGAGGACTTGAACTCATTTGATCAGTTAGAGATAATAGCAGAGTGCATGTTGTAGGTTGATTTAATTACTTAAAACACTTATTAGACTACTATTTTTCAGAATGTATCTATTTTTGGCACATGGATGTTTAGATGCATTTTTTTAAGACCCTTTGGGCATGTTTAGATGTTAGGCATCATACACTTTTGGTTGTTTGCATTTGCTTAGCATATAAGTCCCATACTAGGGAATTGTATTTCAACATGACTACAACATTAATTGTATGTTGTCAGCATTATAAACTTGTCTTGCAGTTACATTGGGAGT
Source organism: Torreya grandis (assembly GCA_037957365.1). Lineage (NCBI taxonomy): Eukaryota > Viridiplantae > Streptophyta > Pinopsida > Cupressales > Taxaceae > Torreya > Torreya grandis. Next base: position 5,371,555 of record JARHVA010000143.1, read on the forward strand.
TGTTTTAATTTTTGGCAATTCACCGCTTTACAGGATATGACATTTGTGCAGGTAGTTTGATATGTTGTAATCACTTTTACAGTTGTAGATTCACTTACTCATGCCTTTTGATTAGGAATATATATAGTTTGATTATGAATTATTTTAATGGAATTTGTAATATCTCTTGATATGATTGGGTTTTGTTTTCATGGATGTAGTAGACCAATTATAAGATTTCAGGTGATAGTTGACTTTTGGAGACCAAAAGCCTCTTTTGTAGGGAGGTGTGATCCAGAGTTCATTCTAGAAAAAGTTTCCAAATCATGATGAAACCAATTTCACATCGTAGATCTTGTCGATAAATTTTCAAAACTTTTTGTGGATCGAAAAACAGAGTCTAAATGCTCAAGATATAGCCAGTTAAAGAAATCTTGCGATAGGGGTGTCAAAAGTGATGTGGCACTGTGGAAATATGACAAGTGGGCCAATAGCCATTTGACACATGGAAAAATAATTAAGTGCAAAAAAAATTGGTTTGGTGTTTTTTATTCACATGTTATTTGAAATGTTAAAACATTTAAAGGCACCAAAGGCCAAACTGCCACGTCACCCACCACATCACTCCACCAAACATGCCTTAACCAAGTCAAAGCATAGCCTAAGTTGGTGCCTAAGCCTTAGGCATTTGAAAAGGAACAAACTTGGCTATTTTAAGAATTTAAATTATCATACCCAATGCATGTGGGATATAGACAAGTCAAAGGTACAAAAAAAGGAGGGAAAAACTTTCAAATCTCATGCTAAGCACCTAGAAAGAAGGAAGGTCAACCTTTTCACTCTTCCCAAGCGCCTAGAAAGGTGGGAGGCAGTTTTGAACCTTTGACCTACCACCTAAAAGGTTAATTCCTTGACCACTTCAGCCACGGAGGTTGAAGTGTTATAAATGGACTAATTTCTACTTGAATAGACACAGGAAGTCGACTGTGTATTGGAGAATATAGACCCACTTACAATATTTGGTCATTTTGGAGCCCTTAGAGGCCGAACCAAAGCTCAGAGTAAAATACAAAGTTGTTTAGAATTCTGATATGCTCTATTTAGTATATTCATTTGCCCATCTTGGAGAATTGGTGATGCCATTTTGAGCTATAGAAGTTGCCAATTTTGATTTGGAGAAGCCTCTGCATGTGATTCAGGGAGGTGAAGGATGTGTTGAGTCAGCCAAGGTCTTTCAAAGTTCTGATCACTATTATTTTAGAGAGATATGATGTTTTTTTATTTGTAAGTATTATTTTAGATTGAAAATTTTAGCAACATTAATGGATCAGTTCGATAAGAACCTGGGGACGTAGGAATTCTTAACCCCATAAACAATTTCTATGTTTTGATCTTTGAATTCAATTTTGCATTTCATTTTTAGTTAATTTATAGATTATAATTAGAATGCAAAAATTACTCATTTGATCATTTATGGGAAATTGGACAAAATTGAGAATTTGAAAAATCTGACAGTTTCAATGGATATTTGATGTGATCTATTAATTCACCTTTATTTTAGTTTTGAAACTTGATTTGGATCAGATTTTAATCAGATTTAATCATTCCAACATCTTATATGTTGAGAAATTTAGAATCCATACTTTTAAAATTTCACTTAGAGTTTATCAGTGGAGTTTACGGATCAATAAAGCCTTGTATGTTAGTCCTAGAGTCATGATGTCTTACTAAGGCCCAAGGTCATGAAGAGGTAAAAAGGAGTCTTATGAGGCATAATGAGAACATGAGCATATGAAAAATGCCTAAAAATTCATTTGAAGGTAAAAAGGGGTCAAAATGTCTTATTTGATCCATTTAAGTCATTTTTTAGAAAATAAGCCTTCTTAACGCCTCATAAAGAACATTCTAATATTTAAAAACCTCTCCACAATCTCCTCGATCTATACAAAGGAGTTAAGATGCATTAAATGTCTTAATTTATCTCTATTCTTGGATTTTGTGGTTTTTTATTCCTTTAAACATGGAAAAGATCCATTGAATAGTTTAAAACTTTTCATCTTTAGTATGGTTATGGAGGTTTTATGCTTTCTAAGATATTTTGCAGGGTCATTCATGGGGAAAAAATGAAAATTTTAAGTAAAGAAGATAAGATAACATGCATAATAGATTATTAAAATAACTATACATCATTTAAAAACATGATTTGAGATGTTTCATATCTCTTTTAAGGCTTAAGTCTAACATGCATGTCAAAGAACTATGTTTCCATGGAAGTGTGAATATTATTTACAAGATTATTGAGGGAAAAAAAGAGGTTATAGGGTCACTTGGAGATTTAAAGTATATAATGAAGCTTAAGGAGGGTCATAAATATCTCATATGATAATATTTAAGTCTCCTAGAGTCATCTATAGGCTTTGAGAAAGATAAACAAGGCATGCAGTTCATGAACAAGGCCAAAACACTAAAGTTGCAAGCTTGTGCAGGTAGAAAGAATCATGTTCTGTATTCAATATGGTGATGCATGGATCAAGGTAGGTTTGGATATAGGTTAAATTTTTTTTTGATCATCATTAAAAATCATCAAAATGATTCAAGAGGCTCATAAGTACGTGTTTCATTGAGAAGAATGCAAATAGTCTTAAACCCCTCTTAAGCCCTAAAGCTTATGGACTTGTCTCTTCTAATTTTGAAGCTCATTTCAATGTAATAAATTATAATTAGATGTATATATGTTTTCCAATCCCATCATAGGATATTTATAAAAAAAAATTAGGACTTATTCAAGACAATAATCAAGGTTTCTCATGGAGATTAAAGCTTTAAGATGGCCTCTATAAGCTTGTAGTTGGAAAAGATGAAAATTTTAATGCATTTTGTGGTTTTTTATATTGATTTATGGTCTAAATAAATACAAAAAACATTTATATTTCATAAAAATAACATTCATACATATGTTTAGGTCCTTAAGAGCCCATATTATAAGGTTTTTAAGAAGTGTTTCAAGCTTGAACTAAAAGAACTTGCAGGTCATTAGAAAGGGATAGTTTTTGATGTTTTTGCGATTAAACAATCCTAAAAAATAATTATAGGATTTATATATTTTTTCATATGTCCAAATTCAAAAATAATCATCTCTTGAGACTCTCTAGAGCTCAAGATTAAAAAAATAATAAACATGGCTACGTTCTACCTTAGAAACCCTAGGTGCACAAAAAATATCATATCTTGAGTTATAACCATAAAAAACTCTTAAAAATTCAAATTAATATGTGGGGAAATGCTTCATAAATTTTAGATGTGGTTTTAGATCTCTACCATTCCTGAAGAGGAAACAAATACAAAAACAAAGGTCTGTAGTCATGTGAGCATTTAGAAAAAGCACTTGGGAGAGTACAAAAAGTGGCATAACTCAAGTTTTAATTATAAAAAACATTTTAAATTTGGTATTCTAATACTATAATATTTTATTAATATTATAAAGGTTTTTTCAATCTTTTATTACCAATATTTTATTATTTATAACTAAATGTGTACATACATGTCTTGTTTTCTAGGCCTAGTTGAGCTAGTTTGGATAACAAATGACCAATCTATGAAGGTTTCATGTATTATAAAGAGGTTTTAGGTTATATAATGGGTATTAATTCCTAACATAACCTAAAAAATAACCAAGTGGATTTTCCAATGTAGCTTTGAATCAAGGCTACAGGCTTATACAGTGTCTTCAAAGCTAAAATGCAGTCTTTTTCTATGGCAACATGTCTTCAAGGGTGATCAAGGTCATGAAAACCTACATATAAGCTCATGAATATATCCAAGATTAAATATTGTATTATATTTAAGGATTGTACCTCTTCAAGGTCTCAATATTCCCTAAAGGCTCTTAATAACTTTCAAGACCAAAATCTTATCTCTCAAGCTCCTCAAGAGCATACACAGGTCTCCATGATTTTGTAAGGCTTGAAGCAAGGTTTCAATATAAGGTTAATACTGAATATAAATTGTAACATTCCTTATGGTTTAAATACTAATGATGAATATATATATATATAATTAACAAACCTATTCCATAGATTTTATGACTACACATTAAATAAATGCAGGGTTGATGATGTGAATGCAAGTAGAATTTGTGAAGGTTGTAGGTGTAAAGACAAGGATTACAAGTTTGATTGAGGGTGAAAAATCCTCTTGTAGTCAGTATATAATTTTTACAATACTTATCATATGTTTTAATATTAAATGATGAGGCTAGATAGAACATTCAAGCAAGGTGATAAGGTGATTGATGAAACAAAATGAGCTTGAAATATAAAGCTATAGATACTTAGACCTCTCAAGGAGTCCTTGTGAACAAGAATGGTAATGATCCATCCCCTTTTACATGGACTCCAAGGTTGATATCAAGGATGGAGACACATTGAATATGCTTCTAGGGGTCAATTCAAGTTTCCTTCATGGTAATAAATGATGTGAGTGGTCTTATAAAGAGTGAATAGAAACATTAGGCATTGAAATTGATCAAAGAGAGATGTAACTCCATACAAGGAGTGGAGTGGTGATTATCCCAAGTCAAACATGAGTTTAAATGGGATATAAGTTTCTCCTCAAGTCAAACATTTAACATGCATAAGATGGGGAAATGGGTGAGTTAAGGTAGGAGGCATGAGTTTCAAGAGGATGGATCATCTAGTTGACCAAGACATCTATGTTAAAGAAATCCAAGGGAAAAAATTCTCAAAAATAAATCCATCTCATCCACTCCTATGCCACTCTCTTTATATGATCATCATTATGAGATGTATGAATGGATTGGAGAAGGCATAATTCCCTCATGTTTTAGTTATTTTTTCTCATGAATAGCCTGAATTCATATTATAACACCTGCATTTATACAACTTGGTATTTCTTCTCCTCTCATTCTATTATAAAATGCACTAATATTATATCCCTCTACTAGGTATGATAAGACTTTTCCCATTTGATAACTTGTAATTACCTTTGAATTAATGAAAATATTATTTTACCTTCTTCCATACATGTGTTTTTTGTGAAATTATGAAGTTGTTGATGTAATATTGTGATTGAAAATTGTTTCTCCTTAATTATTATCTAATTTTATCACCTCTATGCAAGGTAGGCTTTCTTTTTCTGGTCATAGGTTATGTACAATCAATTTTTGGCAAACAATCAATTGTGAATAAGTGTCATTCCTCCTAGTTTAGTATTTATTCCCTAACCTTATTATGAAATACTTATGCAAGAGTGATTAATTTGGGAGTTGTGTAGGTGTATCAATTATTTTGGGTTTCATTGTTAAATTTACAAACAAGTGGAGAAGACCTACATTCTGGTGCATCGCCTCTTTTTTAGTTTATGTTTAGTTGTGTTTCCTTATTTCCATTTTCCTCTTTTTAGTTGTAGAGCTAGTCATAGTTTAGGTGATTTACTAGGGTAACCATCCCTCTCTAGAGCTCACGCCTCATATAAGGTCACCCAAAACCTAATGGATGTTTCCATTGTAAGAGCTAAAGGGAAGATCCTTGAAACCACTTCTTTAAAGGGTGCACTTCAAGATGATAACAGGTCTCATTCACCATTTCTCTAATTTACAATCTATAAGAAAGCCTTAACTATCTTGAAAACATTTAAAATATAATAAAATCATCCTTATTTTATCTATATTCATCATAATTAAACTTACTAACTCATATTAGACATATCCCTACAATATTAGGTGTTTTGGCACAAGTTTGCACTAAGTTGGACATGAACACACTACAACATTATCCACTAGCATGACCTTATAATTTGTGCTCCAATGGTCACTTTTTCAAATTGAGATGTTTCACAACACTATCCCAAATGTCTTGTAAAGTTAGTGAAAATATCCTAAATATTCTCCTATATAAGCACACCAATGCCACTCATTACACCCTTGAATACTTCACCTGGTAATTCTATTACACCCTAAGCAAAAACACATTATTTTTTCCAATTGAAAATTTATTAAATTATAAAAATATAGGCTAAGTATAAATATTTTTTATTATAGGTCAAGGTCATCCATTATCAAGAATATCAATCAATATTCTATCTCTAGTCATATAATTGCATAATTACCTTAGGAGGGATAACTACATCATCCTAAAGCCCATTTGGGATATATAGGTAGCTCAATTACATGAGATTTATAATTCCAAATCATATATTCCCCTTACCCATGGGTCCCATTTCATTTTATCTCTATCTTATTTTTTGTGCAAGGGCTAGTGTTTTATCTTTTATAGATCTTCTGCATGATAAAACACAACACAATTTATTAGTCAACCCTCGTAAGTAGCTACACTAACCTAGATAAGAATATTAATCACACATTTAAATAAGATATGGCCAAAATCAAAATACAAGGCCATAGTGCTACCCAATCCTCCTCCTTCTGACTTGTCTTAGGACATCATCAATTACTGCATTTAGAAATGACATAGTTTACAGGTCCTACTAATCTATTTTTAGTCATAGTTAGCCTACATAGTCAGTAAAGTTTTTGTTTTAAGGATATTTAAACATACTTATTCCTTTTTAATATTTTTTTTAATTTCTTAAATTTGTAAAAAAAGTTAGCATAATGCATATTAATATCATATCTATATATTCCTTTCAATTTCAATATTTTAATAGTAATTATTTTTATTCATTTAAAAATAAAAATAACTTAAATAGAAACATTATCATACCATACAATATACCCTACATAGTCCTAGACCTTCCAGAGGTGCCCATCATACATGGGATTCTATGAGTAGTGATTGTGATAGTTTTTGTACATCACATGATTTATTATAAGGTTTTGATATGCCTATATGTAGTACCTTTTGATCATAATAAGTGACCTTTAAATACAAACACTCCCTATGGTCCTCCCATTGATAAAATCATCAGTTAGCAATTTTAAAATTTCAAATATTTAAAAAATAGAAAAAAAAATCAAATATCTCAAGAAATATAAAAACATTCAAAATATTAAAAAATCAAAAGTAGAACCTATACATGACATTATTAATAGATTATATTATTTACATATGTTATTTATCACATGTCTAGTATATGGCATATTATTTTCACACACATGAATTTTACGGTATATGAGTATGATTCAGGACATACACATTATACATGGACATATAGATGTTGGAATTTCCTTTACTTATTGGCAATGCCAATATTGGGGGCATCTTATTTCATGTTTCACTATCATAGGGTGTATTTTTCTATGACATTTATACTATGTTGAGCTATTTATTTATTACAAATGTGTTATTAGTTTTTCATATCATACATAGTGTTACATGGATATGTTAGTTCCATGATGTGATATTGATAGATATGGATGGTGTAGACTATTCTTTACTTGTTCTATGCTTCATTGATGTTGTTACTCTCTTGCATGAAATTTTAATTTGTGCTTATTTATTATGTGTGGCCCCTTGGCCTTGTTTATGACATCTTTATGTCCCATGTTTGTGACCAATTTATGTCCATTGCACGTGGCATTTAGCCTTGTTTTTTATGACATATTCATGTCCCTTATATTTATCCCTTGGCCTTATATGTGACACTAATTCTAGATATTTTTGAGTTTGTTTCACTTTTTGAGCTTGTTGAGTCTGGGTGGTGCTTTGAACCATATCATGCACCTTTACTCCATAGTATTATTCAATAATATTTTCAATGATGGTAATTATTATGTCCTTGATATATATATATATATATGTGTGTGTGTGTGTGTGTGTGTGTATACATACATATACATACATATAGATATACATACATACATACATACATATATATATATATATATATGTATATATATGTATATGTATATGTATATATACATACACACACACACACACACACACACACACACACACACACACACACACACACACACACACACACACACACACACACACACACACACACACACACACACACACACACACACACACACACAAACATGACAATTATATGTCTTGTGTTACATATGTTACATACACGCCTTAATTGACATATACATTACTAAGATGACATACTCTCCACATGTTCACATGATTATAAATTATTCTATATTTATATATGACATGATATAAATAACTTTTATTTTGAGATGATTAACTTATAGGACACATCCCTCATCTCAAAATGGGGCGTTATAATGGCCTTATCATAAATACATAAGTCTCCATAAATATAAATCAGATTTTTGGGAATTGAGTTACAAATTTTAGAGATTCAAAATGGCTCAAATATAAGATTGTTCAATCACATGACTGATATTGTACACATCAATACAAATTATGAGGTCATATGTTGTGCAATTTATAGAGACTTGAGTATATATTTATACACACTTGGGTGTATATTCATGGGTATCAGTACACAATTTACCAAAAAAATAATTATAGGTTTTCACATATACATACATTTGAAACACATGTTATTAATTTCAACATATAGATGATATAATTCTATATTAGTTGGTATAGATTAAAGGTACATGATATTGGTTCATGCACATATACAAACTTGCATATTCATGAAACATTATACTAATTCATGCTTATACACACTATGATAGTTTAAAATTAGCACAGATCCAAAGGGGCTTGATACTTAAATTTATGCACATGGATATAATTTTAGCATGAATTCCTAAACCATTGGAGAGATTTTATTTGGACCTGATACTTAAATTCATGCACCTAGAGTTTCTAGGGAAGCAAGTAGACCTATTTACTAAAAGACATTATATTGAGTTATATATAATCTCAAGAGCTAATTCCTTTTGCATTGGGACCTAGGAAAACATATATAAGTCCACCAATCATTATTTTGGATTGTTTAATCACAAAAACATCAAAAACTATCCCTTTCTAATGACCTATAGGTTCTTTTAGTTTAATATTGAAACACTTCTTGAAAACCTTAAAATATGGGCTCTTGAGGACTTAAACATATGTATGAATGGTATTTTTATGAAAGATAAATGTTTTTGTGCTTGATTAATAGCATTAATCAAGAAAAAAATGCCAAAATTAATTAAAAATCTCATCTTTTCCAACTACAAGCCTATATAGGCCATCTTAAATCTTGAATCTCCATAAGAAACCCTGACCATTGTCTTGAATAAGTCTTGCAAATTTTGGATAAATGTCATATGAGTGGTTTAGAAATAATATATACCTATAAATATCATTTATCTCATTACAATGAGATTCAAAACATCAAGAGACAAGTCCATGTGATTTAAGGCTTTACTATTTGCATTCTTCTTGGTGAAACACATACTTCTAAGCCTCTTGAATTAATTTGATGATTTTAGATGATGCTCCATAGACCTGTTAACCTTCTTAAAAACTTGCCTTAAAACATGCATCACCATATTGAAGATAGACCCTGATTCTTTATACCTACATAAGCTTGTAACTTTATTGTTTTAGCCTTATTCATGAACTATATGCCTTGTTTATCTTTCTCAAAGCCTAAAAATATCCCTAGAAGACTTGGAGATTCTCATATGAGACATGGAGGATCCTCCTTAATCTTAATTATATGATTTAAAGCTCCAATTGACCCTGTAACCTCTATATTTTCCTTAAGAAGCCTACAAACACTATTCATACTTCTATGGAAACATAGTTCTTTGACATGCATGTTAAATTTTAGCCTTAAAGGAGATATGAAACATTTGAAATCATATTTTTTAATGATGTAGAGGCCTTCTAATGCCCTATTTTACATGTGATCTTGTCTTATTTTCTCATAATCTATATTTTTTAATCCATGAATGGACCCCTTTGGCATTGAATGACCCTAAAAAATATCTTAGAAAGCATAAAACCTCCATAACATGTTGAAGACTAATGGTTTTTTACTATTTAAGGGCTCCTTTCCACGTTGAAGGAATAAAAAACCACAAAATCCAAGAACATAGGGAAATTAAGATATTTAATGTATTTTGACTCCTTTGTATGGATAGAAGAGATTAAGGAGAGGTCTTCAAATATTATAATGTTCTTTATGAGGCATTAAGAAGGTCTGCTTTCTAAAAAATGACTTAAATGGCTCAAATAAGACATTTTAACCCCTTTTTACCTTCAAATGCATTTTTGAGGCCTTTTCATATGCTCATGTTCTCATTATGCCTCATAAGACTATTTTTAACCTCTTCATTACTTTGGGCCTTAGTAATACATCATGAATCTAGGACCAACATATAAGGCTTTCATGCAAGAATATGCATTAGGAGGCAGTTTGAGTGCTTCTTGGACATGAGTAGAAGCTTGAAAATATTTGACACTTTAGAGACCTTATCACACATCCATATATTAACAATCATGCAAATAGAGTTTCAAATAGGCTTAACACAAACCATGACACCATCATTGATCACAAGACTCATTTAATTGAGTAAGAGTACAAGGAACTTTGATGAATCATTCATACTTGATCAAAGATACTTGCATGGAGTTCATAATCAACTAGTTTTTGAAAAAATATCCCTCTCTAAGTGGGTAGATGCTTTAGGGACCATGGGTGGATAGAATAACCAACATTTTATTGACCTCCCAAGGGTGTTTGCTTATATAAACACTTAGACCAGTTGTTTTATCTAATCCATTAGGCTGGATTCAAATATATATTCAATCTAAATGAGATACCTTGATGAACCAACTTCAAGAATATTGAAAATCACCTCCAAAATAGAAAACAAAGGACCAAGAATAATAAAAACATGTGAAAAATCACTTAAAGAAATAGAAAATGCAAATAGACTACTAAAATAATGTCCAACCAATACTTGGAATGAGGAAAAAACACTACACTACTATATACATGTTAAAGGAAAGACCTCTACTCCACCTATGTTAAATCAAAAACCTCTGATATCTTTATGACTCCCCATGAGGATACAACCATGTGACTAGCAATGGTAAGCTGAGACTTATTCTTGAGATTGGAAACATAACTTACTATCTTTCAATGGAATGTCTTCGGTGATGAAATCAACCTCATAGTACCTTTATTAGTCAAATAAATCCATATGGTTTCCTTGTAGCTACTCAAATGAGTCAATTATGCTTTTTATATTAGAAAGGTCTCTTGATAACTTACTAGCATTCAACTGCATAGTCTTATCATCATAAGTATCTTATTCCTATCATTTAGGTCCCAATGGCTTGAAAGAAGCTTAAAATTACTCAATAAGCTTAAAACATTGATTCCATGCTTCATGAAGACCTTATTGAGGCTATGAGAGACTAAATATAATAGTGTTCTTGGGTATTTCAAATTGATCTTTTTTATTTCAGCCTCATTCATGTCTTCATCCTGCTTGGTGACAAGCTAAAATTCATCGAGTTGAAAACACTGCTACCACACCTCATAAAGGCCTTATTTTGACTTTATGGGAGTTTTATAAAGTTTTATTCATCATGAATACCATAATAATTTAAACATCCATCCTCTATATAATCAGATGAATCAATTTCATAACATCCCTTTGCCCAATCATCAAATGAGTAATAAAGAACCTCCTCAATAAGAGCAGTAGCCTCACAACTAATAAAATTATCTTTTGTGTCTTATGAACCCATATTTATCATGATTTATTCCTCCTCCTCATGAAATTAGTAAGCTTCCAAGGATATTCCATAATTGAGATTCATGCTCAAAAAATCACTATCTTCACAATTTAAGAGAATAGGCTCAAACTATGTTTGTTTCTACCCTTTATCTTATTGTGTAACTAATCCAAATTGCTTCCCCTAAAATTTTGATGCATATTTAACCTTGATATCTTTAGGAGTGATTTTATAAATATAAATTTTCACATTATATGGCCTAGGATATGAGAGCTAAGCTTGGACTTGTGTAGTGCTTGGATGGGTTGCCTATGAGAATGATAAGCTTTATTGAAAGGATGATAAGGATTGTTTTGTTATACTTATTGATTCTTGAAGGCTAATAGATCATTATCAAGGATTTTTATGAGGATTTTAACTTCCTCCAAATCATTATGAGTGATTTCAAATGGGATTGCTTGGCTAGCCATTGTAGGAATAGAGGATGAAATGGGCTGATTGGATAGAAGCTTAATCAATATGGGTATTAAAGGTCTAGGTCTGATTTTACCAGCATGGATTAAATAATTTTATACCCTTATAGTGAACTCATATGCATTTGGAAGATTGTTTCCACCCATTAATTAAATCATGATAGCAAAATATTTGCCTAGAGCCCTTAATAATCATAGAAAGGTAACATGGGTTGAGGGTTTAACCAAGGATGGGATTATATCCCAAGTTCTCTAAAATCTAAGATTGAAGTTAGTTATAAGCTCATAGGGAGTTATTTTTATGGTAGTGAACTAATCTATTAGGTTATGATAGTCACTTTTATCTTAAAATTATTTACACAACCACTCCCATAGATCCTCCTAGCCATAAATAAAATTTGGGCTTGAACTCCTAAACCATTGGATAAATTTACCCTTTAATGAAGATGTAAGGACCCTAACTATAATTTTATCCTCTAAAACATGGTGGATTTCACATATATTAGTTATGTCTTGGATGTGCTCAACAAGGGTGGTAACATCCTCACTAGTGAAGTATGGTAAGCTCTTAAGGGCTACAATTGGCATGTCATCACACTGAGCAAGGGATAAGGGGTTGAATCCATTAAAAGTAATAAACATATAATTTTTTGGGAAAACCATTGAAAAATGGTAATAATCAAACTTATTTTTTGAATAATGATGAATAACTAACCTAAAATCAAGAATATTAGAGTCGCCAGGTACTCATGAAGTATCTCAAAATGCTATAATGATTGAGAATAACACTAGCTTCTCAGTTGAATTCTTGAAGTACACCCTTTGTAGAAGTGGTTTCGAGGATTCCCCTTTCAGTTCATAGAATAGATACACTCCTCATGTTATGGGTGACCTTATGTGAGGGTAAGTATCCAAAGAGGGTTGGTTCCCCTCGTAAATCACCTAAACTATGACTAACTTTGATACTATAATGAGTAAAAGGGAAAGAAGGAAAAAAAACTAAATGTAAATAAAAAAGAGGTGATGTAGTATAATTTAGGTCTCATCCACTTTTTTGGAACTTACATAATGAAACCCAAAAGGACTGATACGCCTACATAACTCCCAAATTAATCAATCTTGCAAAAGTATTTCATAAGAAGGTCAGGGGTTAAAGGCTAAATCAAGAGGAATGACACTTATTCACAGTTGATTATTTGCCAAAATTTTATTGCACATAACTTATGACCTACAAAAGAAAACCTACCTTGCATAGAGGTGAGAAAATTGGACAATAATGAAGGAGAAATAAATTTAAATCACAATATTACATCAATAACTTCATAATTTCACACATAACACAAGTATGGAAGAAGGTAAAATAGTCTTTTCATTAATTTAAAGGTAATTAAAAGTTATAAAATGGGTAGAGTCTTTTCATACCTATTATAGGGATACAAATAGAGGTGTTCTCAACCCATTTTATATGAGAATGAGAAGAAAATCACTACTAAGTTGCATAAATGTAGTTGTTATAATATGAATTCAACCTATTTAAAATAAAAGATAATTTAAACATGAGGCCATTATGCCTTCTATAATACTTTCATACCCATCATAATGATGATTCTCTAAAGATATTTTCATAGGAGTGGAGGAAAGGGATTTATCTTTGATAAATTTGTCCCTTAGAGTGATTGAACATAGATGTCTTGGTCAACTAGTTACTCCATCCTATTGAAACCCCTGCCTCCTATCTTAACTCACCCATTTCCCCCTCTTGTGCCTAATGAATGATTGAGTTGAGGAGAAACTTATAACCCATTTTTATTCATGGTTTACTTGGGATGTTCACCACTCCACTCATTGGATGGAGTTACATCTCTCTAGGATCAATTTCATTACCTCATGTCTCTATTCACTCTCCTTAAGACCACTCAAATCATTTATTAGCATGAAATAAAATTGAATTGACCCCTGAAAGCCTATTCAATGTGTTTTTATCCTTGATATCAGCTTTGAAGTCTATGTGAATGGGGGATAGATCATTACCATTCTTATTCACAAGGACTCCTTGAGAGGTCTAAGGATCTACAACTTCATATTTTAAGCTCATTTTTCATCAATCACCTTATCACCTTGCTTGAATATTCTATCTAGCCTCATATTTTACTCTAAAAACCTATGATTAGTCTTGGAAACATTATATGATAATTATGAGAGGATTTTCCACCATCAAGCATGATTGGAATCCTCATCTTTACACCTACAACCTTCACTAATTCTACTTGCATTCACATCATCAACCTTATATTTACTCAATGTGTAGTCATGAAACCTATGGAATAGGTTTGTTAATTATATATACATTCTTCCTTGGTATTGAAACCATAAGTAATATTAAAATTCATATTCAATATTAACCATATCTTGAAATCTTGCTTCAGGCCTTACAAAATAATGGAGACCTATGTATGCTCTTGAGGAGCTTGAGAGGCATGATTTTCATCTTGAAAATTATTGACAGTCCTTAGGGAAAATTGAGACATTGAATAGGTCCACTCCATCAATATAATTCAATATTTAATCATATATATCTTTATGATCTTAGATGTAGGTTTTCACAAACTTGGTCACCCTTGAAGACATGTTGCCATGGAAAAAGAATGTTTTTTAACTTTGAGGAAATTGTATACGCTTGTAGCCTTGATTTAAAGCTAAATTGGAAAAACCAATTGGAACCTATTGAGGTTATTTTATGCATGAAGATCCATTTATAGACATGCGGCATATTTATAAGACTTGAAACCTTCATATATTGGTCATTTGATATCCAAACTAACTCAACTAGGCCTAGAAAACAAGACCTATTTATACATAGTTAGTTATAACTTCTAAAATATTGGTATCCCAAGATTTAAAACACATATATAATATTAAAAAAACATTATATTACTATCATACCAAATTTAAAATGGTTTGGATCATTAAAACTTGAGTTATGCCACTTTTGTGCTTTCTTAAGTGCATTTTTTGAATTTTCACATGACTACAAACTTGTATTTTTGAATTTTTAATCTCCTTAACAATTGTAAATACCTAAAACCACATAAAAAGCTTTAAAACATTTACCCCCTTCTTCACTTCAATTTTAAAGAGTTTTTGATAGCTATAACTCAAGATATGACATGTTTTGTGCACCTAGGGTTTCTAGGGCAGTAAGCAGGCTTGTTTACTATTTTTTTTATCTTGAGTTCTAGAGAGTCTCAATATTTGATTATTTTTTCATTGGGACCTAGGAAAACATATATAATTCCTCTAATAATTATTTTGGATTGTTAAATCATAAAAACATCAAAATATATCCCTTTTTAATGACATGTATGTTCTTTTAGTTCAAGCTTGAAACACTTCTTGAAAACCTTACAAAATGGGCTCTTGAGGACCTGAACATATGTATGAATGGAATTTTTATGCAAGATAAAGTTTTTTTTGATTTATTGAGACCATTAATCAAGAGAAAAAATCCCAAAAATGCATTAAAACACTCATATTTTCTAACTATGGGCCTATAGAGGCCATCTTAAAGCTTGAATCTCCATGAGAAACCTTGACGATTATCTTGAATAAGTCCTAAAAAATTTGGATAAGTTTCATATTATGGGATTGGAAATAATATGTACCTATAACTATCATTTATCTCATTGAAGCAAGCCTAAAAATACCAAGAGATAAGTCCATAGGCTTTAGGGCTTAAGAGGGTTTTAAGACTAATTGCATTCTTCTTGGTGAAACATGTACTTCTAAGTCTCTTGAATTAGTTTGATGATTTGAAATGATGCCCCACAGACCTGATAAGCTTCTTCCAAACTTTCCTCTATCCATGTATCACCATATCAAAGATAGAATGTGATTATTTTTACTTGCAAAAGCTTATGACTTTAGTGTTTTGGCCTTGTTCATGAAATGTATGCCTTGTTTATCTTTCTCAAATATTAGTAATGAATCTAAGTGACTTATAGATGCTCATATGAGATATAAAATACCCTCCTTAAGCTTCATTCTATGTTTGTAATCTCTAACTGAACCTATAACCTCTATCTTTTTCTCAAGAAGCCTGCAAACACTATTTGTACTTCCATGGAAACATAGTTCTTTGACATGAATGTTAGTTTTAATCCTTAAAGGAGACATGAAATATTTGAAATAATGTTTTTCAATGTTGTATAGGTCTTCTAATGCCCTATTTTTCATGCGATCTTTTCTTCTTTGCTCAAAATCTGCATATATTTTTTGTCCATGTATGGACCCCTTTGGCATTGAATGACCCTATAAAATATCTTAGAAAGCATAAAAATTCCATAACTATGTGTAAGATGAATAGTTTTGGACTATTCAAGGGATCTTTTCCATGTTTAAAGGAATAAAAAAACACAAAATCCAAGAATAGAGGGAAATTAAAACAGTTAATGCATTTTAACTCCTTTATATGGATGGAAGATATTATGGAGAGGTTTTTAGATATTAGAATGTTTTTATGAGGCATTAAGAAGGATTGATTTCTAAAAAAAGAATTAAATGGCTCAAATTATACCTTTTGACCCTTTTTTACCTTCAAATATATTTTTGAGGCCTTTTCATATGTTCATATTCTCATTATGCCTCATAAGATTCTTTTTGACCTCTTCATAACCTTGGGCCTTAGTAAAACATCATGACTCTAGGACTAACATAAAAGGATTTCTTGTAAGACTAGGAATTAGGAAATATTTTGAGTGATTCTTGGACATGATCAGAATATTTAAAAGATTTGAGACTTTGGAGACCTTGGCACACATCCATATATTTACAATCATGCAAATAAACTCTCAAAGAAGCTTAACACAAACCATGACACCATCATATATTGCAAGACTCAATCAATTGAGCAAGAGTACAAGGAATTTTTATGAGTCATGCATACATGATCAAAAATTATTGTAAGGAATTCATAATCAACTAGTTTTTGCTAAAAATAGCCATCTCCAAGTGGGCAGATGATTTAGAGACCATGGGTGGCTAGAATATCCAAAAGGACCAAGTAGGGTAAATATATCAAGAATAAACCTTTTAAATGATTAAATTTATGTGTCTACATTTTCCCACAATTTTATTCTAGTGATGTAACAAAATGAAATTACTAAAGTATAAGCAAACCTAAGTGTACACACACACTTTATCTTTGAATGAAATTCTTTTTTTTTTCAATATGCCTTAATGCAAAACCTACAACAATGCCACTAAAATTAGTTATTATTCATTTTTAATAGTTGTAAATCTGAAATTTTGTAATTTGAAATATTTGAAAAGAGAGAAAGGAAAGTATACACCTAAAATATTATGTAAACTAGTTGCCTTGTAACTTAAGAATGGAGAAGTGTTTTCCCCCTTTTGAGAAATTTTATATAAATATTAAACCTATGGCAAAATATGAGTGATCAAGTCTCAATTTGGGAACCATTGAATGATCTTGAGTTTGAAATATTGTATGTTCCAACTCTCATTTGATTGTGTAGATTACTTTGTAAAATAATTGAAGGAATGGAACCATGAAATGTGGCTTTTTGCATCTTGAAAAACTACAACCATAAGAATTGATGTCACTAGGCTTTAACATGGACTACTTGAAACATAAAGATAAATCACATCATTATAGATGGATCTAGATTATATTTAAAATTTTGTAATTTTGGAACTTGATAAATTAATAACTTTGGAAGTTTTGCACTTGATAAATTTCAAATTACCATATATAACTTGAATATGAATGAGTATAATGACCCCTATACTATACTAAATTTATATTCAATTCCATTTTCACTTTGTAACTATTGAAATTTTTTAACTATTTAAAACTTTACCACTTGTAACTATTTGCAAAATTATGATTTGTAATTGTAGGAGTGAGAGCACATGCATGTCACATACCCCCATAATACGAAAGTTTTGTATCATGTTGTATCTTTTAAAATTATATAGTGCCACAAATGTTTTCTCATGAATACTTGACTTATCAATACAATACCATTTTGATACCCCCTATTGAGATTAGAGATGTAGCATGTGAGTCACTTGTCTAAAAATAATAATTATGTAACATGTGAAAGATGTAATCATGTAGTAGCATGTTAATATTTGAATTGTGTTTGCATCATAGTATAGAATATAACATTGAATTGCATATTGAACACATGTTAGATAGATAAAGCATTAAAACACATAATTATTATTTTCATGATATACATCATGGCACTAAAGTAAAAGAATATATAAGTAATTCAAGATATGAATAATGACACTGTAGTAACACACAAGTACATATGAGTAATGTTATATAATGTCAAGAAATTTTCATAATATGTCACACATAAGGCCCAATGGAAAAATATAATGGACATGTACATGTCGCATACACATGATTCCAAGGGCCACATGAAAATGGCATGATGATTCCATGCAATCAAGAATTTTGTACATCTAATTCTAAAGGTCACACACAATAAGTAATCAAGTTGTAATGTGTCAATGTCCTTATTATAAACTAACATAGCTCATGTAACACATGTATATTATGAGTGAGTATCAAAATATTTTTATGATAGATAAATCAATGTGGTAGAAAGGTTGTGGATAAATACAACCCATTGAATTGTTCACGAAGAATGAAGAGATGCCCCCAACTTAGCAAGTTTGTTGGGTAATAAGAGAATCCTGACATCAAAATCATGTAAAATTATGTCATGTATTACAGTAAAGTATCTTGTGAAGAGAAAAGTGTATTGAAAATTTGAAATATGTTATTTATCTAAAATACAAAAATAACATATGTAAATAAGATTAACAATATTTAAAAAATTCTTATAGGTTCTTATTTTGAATTTTTTAAAAATATTTTTATTTCTTTGGAAATTTTGAAATATTTGCATGTTTTTTAATTGTTTCCATTTTTTTAAATATTGGAATGTAAAGATATTTGAAAAATATTCTAAGAAGCAAAGATTTTCAAAAGAAAGGAAGTGATATGTAATCTCTAAAGTGATTTTTTTCCATTTCATTGTTATTTTCAAGATATGTAATCTTTGAACACAAATATTGATTTTTCTTTTGTAATTATTCTATTGATTTTTGCATAGTGATGATTTGATCTTGAAGGGTTTCACAAACACAAACCCTATGTGTATTTTATTGAATAGAAACACCATTAAGAGGATGTGTGGGAAAGGGAGGGAAAAATTCTTCTTTTAAATTGAGAAATTCGTTTATTATACATGATTTATTTGTTTTTTATTGATAAATAACATTGAAAGAATTATCACTAGCAAGAGATGCATTGCCATATGTGGTAACTCTATGTTAATATTATGACATTATGGTGCAATACTAATATCATGTAAAGATAAACATGAAGATGTAATAGGATGTTATGACCCCACCTTTTTATGATATGATATAATATTTTAAACATTATTATTATTGTTACTATTACATGACTAATTGATATTTCTTTAACTTAAGTTGGATTGTGTGGTTGGATTCTATGTAGTGATATTTGGATTGCATTGATTGATGACATGGTATATTTTTATTCTACACTTGATGATTTTATAGATTAATATTTTATTTGATATTTACTATAGTTTTGTAATTATTTTTGATTATTCAATCAGGTAATATTGATGTATTTTTGTGGTTTTAGGTACCATCTTATGAGTTAGGTTGATGTTGGTAGTGTATATTAAGGCACTGGAGTGAATTTTGAGTCGTCAAACAAGTTTTGATAGGTATTCATATTTTTAAATTATATTCCCCATCATTGGATGATATTTATTTATTTATTTTTTATATCATTGTCTCAACATTTATACCTTATCGCATTTCATTATGTATTATTTTTTAATGTTGTGTATGATTGTCACATGTTGGTGTGAAGTCATTTTGATTTCCATTATTATTATTTTATTGGTGCATAATGAACTCCTCCTTTCACCTCTGTGAATAACTCACCACTCCTTCCCTATGAACTCTACTTGCTTACTTAGACATGGAATTCCTAAAGACCTACCTAGACCTAACCATGACACATCCCCCATGGACCGTTACCTAGACTACTTGTTAAAAGGTGGTGGCATGTTTATTTGGTTTGATGGCATACATATTTAAATTGGATCTAAATTTTTAATTGGTTTTATTAATATTAATTCATTTTATTATGTTATTATTTATTGTTAAGTGAATCAACTATTCTAGATGGTCATTTAATGACTCTTGCATTGATTGGAGATTTTGGCAAGATTGCTTTGGGAAGTGTTGGTGTTAATGCAAGAGGATTTCTCTCTCATATTGAATACATGCATTGAATGGGTATGATGAGTTGGATGGAAGGCATGGAGAGTTAGGTGGTGGATGGAAAGATTAGATGAGATTAGGAAGATGGAAAAAAGGGAAGGAAATAGTGAGAGGTGCTTGACTAGTTTTTAACATAGACTTGTTTTGGAAATTTTCACCATAACTTGGAGAACACAAGGTTTTTTCAATTTGTTTCTATCTTGATGGATTTTTTTGTGATTTTTATCCTTATACATTTTTAGGTAAGTAATTTTGGATTGTGTCTGGTTATTTTTTATTTTAAGGGAAAATCTTGGAAAAAATTAGAGGTTGCATACGCAAATGGAAGTCTTACGACTTCCAAATGCATATCTAGCACTGAATATGAAATGATATACTTATTTTGTATGTAAATTTGCAAAATAAGTTGATATTTTATTTGGTATACATTTTTGGTTTTGTATTTGCTTGAAATCTTGGCTTGGAAACATTTTATTGTTTTGAATGTGTGTGTTTTTTAAAAATCTTTGTGGGTTTTAAATGGGTTATCTAGTTGGGCCATTGTCTCTAATACCTAAATTTTTGTATGAGGGTTTTAATAGTTTGATTGAATGCATTCTCAATATCTATGGAATGGTTCAATTGCTTAAAACTTGCACTATTGGGTTAAGAACCAGGTTGTGTTTGTTCAGTTGCTTAAATTTAATGTATTGTTTAGTGGGTCATTTTGGTTAACCCTGCACTTAAATTATATAATTATATATATATATATATATATATATATATATATATATATATATATATATATATATATATATATATATATATATATATATATATGGGTTGTTGTGTTATTTATTTTATTCAAGTTGGTATATTGTTGAAATGGGACTCGACCCTTGTTATTATTAAATGGGTCGTGATACTTATGTTATCGACTGCATATTTATATATGTTAAAGGTTGTTGTATATATATATATATCTATATATGTATATATATATATATGTATGTATGGGTTGTGTTATTTATTTTATTCAAGTTGGTATATTGTTGAAATGGGACTCGACCCTTGTTATTATTAAATGGGTTGTGATACTTATGTCATCGACTGCATATTTATATATGTTAAAGGTTGTTGGATTTTGAAAAAATTATGATTGAGTTTTGTTATATCATTTGAATACATTTTTACATATATATGTGGGTCTTGGGTTCTTTGGAACAAGATTTTTGATTTGAGTATCTTTATCAATTGTTGACTAAGTTTTATATGCACATATATGTTAGAGGTTGTTGAATTATAGATAAATCATTATTGAGTTTCCTTACATTCTTTGAATATATATATATATATATATATATATATATATATATATATATATATATATATATATATATATATATATATATATATATATATATATATATATATATATATATATATATATATATATATATATATAATGTGTGTGTGTGGTCGATTGGGGTTTCTATTTTTATTTATAAACTAAGTTTTATATGCATATATATGTATTATGGAATAAATATTTTTGACTGGGGTATATAATGATAGTTGGTTGTTATATCTTCCAGGGTTTAATTATTATGTTGTATTTTTGTATATACATCTTGTGCTCAATGTTTGGTCTTTTACATATATTTAAATGACATGTTTAGATGGATGTGTTGAGAAATAATTATGTGATTTTCATTTTGAATAAATTCCTACGTGTGACTTAATGACTTGCCTCTGTTAGGTTTTAGAAAGAATATTAAGTGTTTATATTCTATTAGAAATTTGAGGATTTCGAGTTAAGTTTATTGAAATTTATTTTATAAATATTTAAATATGAGGGTTTGATTTGAACGTATAAGTATTATGTTGTACTACAAATATTATTTTTATATCGAATATGGTTTAAATAATTAAGTATTGTGAATGTTTGTTAGATTGATTGTGTATTATTTGGGATGTTGTATGACTAAGTTATATGTTATGTTTTTTATTTTGGTTGCATCTTTGTTGGGTCACCATTCCTAGATTAGACCTAAATAACTAAGGTATTTAGTTGGTATGTTGTATACCTAGGTTATAAATTTACAGTCGAGACAACTTTGGCTAACTGAATACTTGGAGGGGGGATCCAAGTTAGTTTTTTTGGAAGCTATAAAAATGGATTTAGTTGTTTAATCCATTAATATATCCTTCAACATCCTACAAATAATTACCTCCACTTCTAATTTATATCAATAATGGGTTGGTTATTTCCATCTCATCTCAAAATGGTGATTATTTGTCTTTCATTTGTGTTATGCTATTGTGTTAAGAGGGCTAATGGTTCATAATCTGACTTTATCAAAACCCTCTTCTCATCCCTGGTTTCCATAACCACCACCAAATTGATGGTTGGGGTGGTAAGGGCCATTGATGGTTAGGCTCATAGGACTAGCTGGGAGGGTTTGTTTGATTCGATTACTTGCTGCTTCATTCTTGGATGATCTTATGTAACATGAAGTAAGTGGTAATGAGTTATTTTATGTTATTTATACTTTCTTTACTTAATTCTTAATGTTATTTAATTCATGAACATAGTTATATTCTATCTTGATTCGATATTGTTCAATTAAGTTAGTACTAACCTATGTTGTTAATGAAATATGGGAAAAGGAATGAAAGGCTTAAATGTTGCTTATAAGGTAAGAAGCTGAAGTTGTTATATTGTTGAAGATAATTCATTTATATAAATGTTAAGTCATTAGAATGTTTAGATAGTTCTCATTCCATTGATAACTTAAAATAATGATGTTGCTAATATTAGCATAGAATTAATGTTTTCATTTGATTATGTGCTCATGTTAGTTAATATGAGTAAAAATTACTCAGACATGTGTGTGTGTGTGTGTGTGTGTGTGTTTGATGTAGAAACATACAGATTTTATTTGATAAATTAAATTAGCATAATGATTATCATTGATGCATTTCAATAGATACTTGTGAATTGATTTATATTTGATGTTGTAACCATTAAAATGTATATAGAACATGAATATCTCTTAGAGGTTTTACTTATGCATGGATTATTTGTTTAGTCTAATTACACTTGATGTTATGCATATAAAACATCAATGAAATCCTTCCTCTAATGCATAATTTAGACATACTTGGTTACATATAAAGGTATGTATGTTGCACATATTCAATTTGAAAGTGTTACTTTCATTCTCTCATTTAAAATTAAACATTTTATGGAAATGAGTAATAATTTATGAGTTAGTTAGTTTGATTAAAAGGCTACCTATAATGGAATTAAGTTAGAATTCTTAAATGAATTAATATAGAATTAATTTTTTAAACTATGTTAGATTAATCCAATGAATGAAATGAATTAGTTGACTATGGTATTCTACTTTGTTTGATGTTGTGTAAACAAATATTGGTTGTATGCATACTTGTTGATTTTATACCTATGAATTGCATGTGTTTTCACTGGCTGAACTTGTTTGCCATGGCATGACCAACATAAATTTATAAAAGCTCCTTAAGTATAATATTTTATTTGGGTTCCACTCAACATGAAATTCAGCTGAATTCCTATTTGTATGAGTTGTATGAATTCAATTGTATGAAAATATTCTATTGTTTATGTATTTTTAAATCATCTGGTTCACTTAAAAACTATTGAATATTAGCCTAGATTATACTTGTTCAAATCTAGTATATGATATTTTATTATACTTGTTCATGATGAAATGTATTACCTTAGATGATAATGGAAATTATTATATAAAGAAGTTTGCTCCTTTAGTAAATTAATTTCTATATGAATGGTTAAGATGATAGTTATTTATTAGTTTAAATAAATTCTAAGTTAAATTATGGTTGAAAAGATCGCAATATATGTGAAGTATGAGTTGAATATGTTCTTTCTCTTTAACCTTATAAATGATTGTATGATCAATGACTATTTGAATATAAACACACTTGGCTATAATATGTTTTGAATTCATTGAAGGCTCTCTTATTTTATTATATTACATTGGCTATGTGAATATAATGCCATAACATGGATTTAATTATAGGCTGCCCAATTTGATGAATAACAATGTTGATCATAACTATATCATTGTTCATTTATTCAAATAATGAAATTCATGTTTATTAATTGAGTATTGTGTGTGAACTAATAAAGGAACACGTTGGCAATAGTGCAATGACCCTGACACCATGAGGTAATTAATAATTTTAACTGATATTACTATGAAGCCTTGAGTTTTAATTTGTTCTTATTTGTGCCCTCTTTTATGAAATAGTATTTTGCATTATATACTTGTGGCAATTTAACATAAATTTGCATGTATTGAATTGATTTATGGTTTTTGTTTATGAGTAATTTTCTAAAATCATATTTTTTTTTAAAGATTAGATAAATAAAGTAATTTGTACTTTTAACCAAGACCTATTTAACCTAAATGCTAACCTAGGTTGATTAGAGTTATCCTTTTTGGTTAGATTATTTATAAGATCTCAACCATCCTTAAGAAGAACTGAAACCCACTAAGGAGAGTGAGGTATTTACCTAAGGTTAAGGATCTATGAAGGGTCTTATGTGGAAGAACAAGTGCCATATATGGTGCTCAGGTCCTATCCATGTATACGTACATCGATATGCCCTGAACCTCATAAACATCAATGAAAGTTGAATAATTTCACATATCACCCTTTATATGTAGTTACCTCTAGCTAATTACCTTAGTTCACCTTATTTGGTTTTAGTTACACATACGTGAGTACATTGAATGTTTATCACTTGCATCAACAAGTATGGTATTAGGTCCAAAATGCATTAAAAAATGTACTCTAATATATAATTCCAAAACATAAATTTGGGGTTGTTTCATCTAGTGTCAGAGCAGTTTTCTCCTCTAGGGAAATTTGGAAACTAATATTTTATTTTTAAATATATAATCTACTGAGTTATCACTTTGTGATTCTTAGGATGGTTAGAACGTGATCAAGTGGAAGCAACATCCATAATAACCTATACAATGTTTACCCATCTACGGGTAAATGTAGAGGATGAGGTCTTCATGATCGTATCCCCATTCATAACCAAGAAAAGCTAGCCATAAATAATGATGATAGTAATACCAAGGTTTCAAATGTTGATGTAGTCAGTGGGAATCCAATCGACAAGCATGAGGAGATCCTTAATGAATCTTGATAGCCTCAAACACTTTACAAGGAAAGATTGACAACCAAGAATAAAGGTTGAATAATTTTTAATGGGTATCCCAAGAAGAAGTACCTAGATTGAAAATGGGACAAGTAGAATGACATATAGTACAAGAACTACCTTTGACCATAGTTGACCCAATCATTAAAGAGCTGAAGAAGCTTCCACCACCTACCTTTTTAAGAAAATAATCAAGTGATGTAACCAATGCATGGTTGGTACACTTGTAAAAATATTTCAACCTACATAACATGCCATTAAATGTGAAATATAGGGTAATAACCTATTAGTTGGTTGGTCCTACAACATTGTGGTGGAATCACTTTTGTGCCATTGAAGGATATCAGCCCTTGAACCTATCCTAGTCAATTTTTGAGACTCAATTTCATAAAAGGTACCTGAATGCCAATTATAAAGAGCATAAAATAATTAATTTTTAGCTTCTAAACTAGGATAACATGTTTATTATTGAGTATGAGATTTTTTTTCTAAATCGGTTACATCATGTAAACTATATGCATGATGAGGAAACCAAGATTACTTGTTCAAACCTAGGCTCAAAAAAAAATTGATGCATGATGTTAATATGATGAACCCAAATATTTTGGTAGCAATAATTGAATCAACCTATAGGGTTGAAGAAAAAGAAAAGTCTCACTAAAAGGCAAGACAAGAATTTAAGTCAATCAAGCAACCGTCTAAAGCTAAAAGTCTTTCTCCCATGAAGAAGAACTTTTAGAAATCAAATTAGAATCATAGATTTTATGATAAAAATAATAATTTTAACAATTTTTATAATAAGAATAAAAATTTCAAGTCTTAAAGATCATCTAAATCTAGTTCTTTCAAGAAAGAACAACATCAAAATAACCAAATGTGGACCTGCCATGAGTGCTAATACTATTCTAGTAGCATCTTCTAAACCTATTGTTTGTTAGCAATGTGGTGACAACCACTATAAAAAGGACTATTCCAACCTAAAATTAGGTTAAACAACTAATCACAGGGTATATGTTGCTATTGATAATCAAAATACTAATTTACATGCCACTTCAATTAAACCCAGAGGTATTATAAATGGGTTTCCATTGACTATTTTAATTGATTTAGGTGTAACTGATTATTTTATATATTATTTTGTTGTTAAGCAATGTAAACTTAAACCTATTTTGATAAGAGAAGGTTGGGAGGTTGAGTTTGGTACTAGCAAAAAGGTACCAATACTTGAATGTTTGGAACAATTTGAACTTGATCTTGATGTCTTTTAGACCAAGGTGAATATGTTCCTCATACCTTTAGGATCTTATGATCTCATTCTCAAAATGGATTAGCTGCATGAACATCAAGCCATGCTTGATTGCATTAGAAAAAGAGTGCAGTGTATTAATGACCTTGGGTAACTTGTATAATTACCAGTCATTCAAAGGTTGAAAAAGTGTAAAACACTTTTAAATTTATAGCTAAAAAGGGTTATTAGGAAGGGATACAAGCTTTACACAATCCAACTGTAAGAATTACCTAAAGAAAAGGAACTATTTCATGCATATTTTCCTATTTTAAATGAATTTAGGGATGTCTTTCCTGAGAAGATACTTAGTTTACCACCTAAGCATGAATTTAATTTTTTCATTGATATAATGCCTTGATCTACCCTTGCATCTAAATCTCCCTACCTCATGAATGTGGATGACCTACATGAATTAAAGGTACAATTGTAATAACTTTTGGATAGCATAAGCATATATCCAAGTGTGTCTCTTTAGGGTGCTTCAGTGGTATTTGTTAAGAAGAAAGATGGTACATTAAGGCTTTGCATTGATTACTACTTTCTTAATAAGGTAACAATTAAAAATTGATATCCTTTGTGAAGTATAAATGATTTTTTTGGCTAAATGAAAGGTGTTGCAGTCTTCTTGAAGATTGATTTGAGATTAGGCTACCATCAGCTAAGAATCAAAGAAGAGTACATTCATAGAATAACCTTTAGAACTTGGTATGGACATTATGAGTTCATAGTTCTTTCATTTATCTTGACTAATGCCCCTACAGCCTTCATGAATCTTATGAACATTGTGTTTAGAGAATTTTTGTATAAGTTTGTGATGGTATTTATTAATGATATTCTCATTTACTCCAAGAATGAGGCTGAACATGATCAACACCTTTATTTAGTCTTGCAAAGACTAAGAAAACATGAGTTGTATGGGAAAATATCTAAATGTATGAATCTAAAATTCATTATTTGGACCACATTATTTTTCAGTTTGACATTTCTATAGATCCAAAAAAAATAAAAGCCATACAAGATTGGCTTGCTCCTACAAATGTACATGAAGTGTGCAGCTTCATGGGCTTCACTAGTTATTACCATTAATTTATTAAAACTTTTTCTAGTATAATCCATCCTATTAATTCTTTGTAGCATGAAGGCAAGAAATTTGTATGGACATCTCAATGTGAGGAGGTTTTTATAAAGATGAAAGTGCTACTAACAGCAAC
The DNA here is from genome assembly GCA_037957365.1 of Torreya grandis. Classification (NCBI taxonomy): domain Eukaryota; kingdom Viridiplantae; phylum Streptophyta; class Pinopsida; order Cupressales; family Taxaceae; genus Torreya; species Torreya grandis. The sequence goes on from JARHVA010000143.1 coordinate 5,399,733, forward strand.
ACCTATTCTTATCATTTTAGACTTAAATGGCAATTTTGAAGTATGGGTCGATGATTTTAAGGAAGGATATGGAGGCATCTTGACTCAAGATAGAAAGGTTATGGCTTATGAGTCATGAACACTTAAAGAACATGAAAATAATTATCCCACACATGACATGGAGCTTGTTGTCATTGTCCATGCACTTAAACAATGGAAACATTTTCTACTGGGAAATCCTTTTAAGGTGAAGTATGATCACCACAGCCTTGAGTTTTTATTTTCTCAAGATGATTTAAATGCATGCCAACATAGGTGGATGGAATTTTTAATCAATTTTAACATGGACATATCATATGTCAAAGGCAAGGAGAATCATGTGGCTGATGTACTCAATAAGTGCACGTATCTTTCTACCTTATCATTTTTACAAAGAAATTTCATAATTATTGTTTTGAAAAATCAACTTGATAATGAATTTTACCATGATGTAAGAGCAAGTTTGGTGGACAAGTCTGTAGTAAAGAATTTTTTTAGTTTTTATGTTGAAATAGATGACCTTGTAAGGTATAAAAATAGATTATGTACCTAGGTTGGGTGACCTAAGAAATTATGTATTAAAATAAGTACATCCAGCACCTTATTATGCTCATTTAGGTGTCACAAAGATGATATAAAAGCTAAGAAGGCTCTACTTTTGGCCTGGAATGAAGCATGATGTCATTAATTTTATGGCAAACTATATGGAATGATAGTGGGTTAAAGTTGAGCATTACCATCCAGGAGGGTAATTATACCCTCATGATATTACAAGAAAAAAAGTGGGTTGTAATCTCACTTGAATTTATTATGGGGCTACCTAAGTCATGTAGCACATATGATATAATACTTGTGGTAATTGATAAGGCCATTAAATTTGGCCACTTTATTACTAGAAATTTAACAGATGATACTTCCATGTTTGTGGAATATTTTGTGAAAGAAGTGGTTAGACTTCATGGCATACTTGAAGTGATTATTTAAAATCATGAAAAATTGTTTACCTCAATATTTTGGCATACTTTGACTACAACCTTTAGAACATAGCTAAATTTTAGTTCTTTCTATCATCTGAAAAATGAATGGATAAACTGAAAAGCTCAACCAGGTGGTTAAAGACATGTTGCACATGTATGTCATAGATCAATAAATTAAATGGGAGGATTACATCCATTTGGTTGAGTTTACATATAATAATTCTTACCATTATATGATAAATATGGATCCTTTTGAAGCTCTATATAGGTGTAAGTGTAGAACTCCTCTTGGTTAGGAAATCTTGGAAAATAGAGCTATTGTTAGGCCTAACTTGCTATTGGAATAAAAAAATAGATGGAATTAATAAGATAAAATCTAAAAGTGGTATTAGGTTGGTAAAAGAGTTATGTTGATCAAAAGATAACTTTATGTGAATTCAACATGGGTAAAAAAGTTTTTTTGCATGTTAGACCATATAAAAGCTCAATAAAATTTGGTAAAGCTTCTAAGCTAGCTTCATGTTTTATCGAGCCCTTCGATAGTGTGGAAAAGATTAGTCTTATTACTTATCAACTAGATCTTCCTCCTTATCTATCAAGGATTCATGATGTATTTCATGTTTCTTTACTAAGAAAATACATACCTAATCCATCTCATGTTTTGGATTGGACTCATTTACAGGTCACAAAAGAGGAAAAGATCTAGTTAGAACCAATGAGAAACCTATACCATTGCAGATTTAAGTTATGAAATAGAAATATACATTAGGTTTTGGTGTAATGGGACATATTGAGTGAAAGAAACACTACTTGGGAAGATGCACATCTTTTCAAGCAACATTATTCATGGTTGTTTGACTAGTCACCGAGACGGTTCCCTTTCAATGGGGGAGGATGTTACAACCCTGTATTTTTTAGATCTAATATATTATATTAAACATTATTATTATTATTATTATAATAATATGACTAATTATTATTTATTTAAATTAAGTTGAGTTTTGTGGTTGGATTCAATGCAGTGATATTTGGACTACATGATTAATGGCATGGAATATTTTGATTCTACACTTAATAATTTTATAGATTAATATTATAGTTGATATTTTATTATAATTTTTTTAATTATTATTTATTATTTGATCAATTACTATTGATGTAATTTTATGGTTATATGTACCATTTTATGAGCTAAAATGATGTTGGTAGTGGTATATTACAGTACTGGAGTGAATTATAAGTAGTCATATAAGTTCTAATAGGTATTCATGTTTTTTAATTATATTCCCCTCCATTAAATGATATTGATTTATTCATTTTTTATGTCATTGTCTCAACATTTGTACCTTGTCACATTTCATTATGTACTATTTTTTACTACTGTGTATGATTGTCGCATGTTTGCATGAAGTCATTTTGATTTTTGTTATTATTATTTTACTAGTGTGCAAGGAACTCCTCCTTTCACCTTCATGAATAACTCACCACTCTTCCATGTGAAATCTGATTGCTTACTTAGATATGGACTTCCTAAAGACCTACCTAGACCTAACCATGACACAACCCCCATAGACTATTACCTAGACTACTTGTTAAAAGGTGGTGGCATGGTTATTTGTTTCGATGGCATACATATTTGAATTGGGTTTAGGATTTTAATTGGTTTTATTAATATTAATTTATTTTATTATGTTATTATTTATTTTTAAGTGGATCAACTATTCTAGATGTTCATTTAATGACTGTTACATTGATTGGATATTTTAACAAGATTGTTTTGGGAAGTGTTAACATCAATGTAGGAGGATTTATCTCTCCTCACATTTAATGTGGGAATTGAATGGGTATATGGAGTTGGATGGAAGGCATAGAGAGTTAGGTGGTGGATGGAAAGATTAGATGGGAGTAGGAATATGGAAAAAAAGGGAAGGAAATAGTGGGAGGTACTTGACTAATTTTCAATGTAGGCTTGTTTTGGGATTTTTCCCCATGGCTTAGAGAACATAAGGTTTATTCAATTTTTGTTATCTTGTTGGATTTATATGTGATTTTTATCCTTCTACATTTTTGGGTAAGTAATTTTGGATTGTGTCTTGTTATTTTTTCTTTGAAGAAAAAATCTTGGAAAAATGGAGGCTACATATGCAGCCAGAAGTCTTAGGACTTTCAGATGTGTATCCAACACTTGAGATAAAATGATATACTCATTTTTCATGTAAATTTGAAAAATAATTGATATATTTTCTGGTATACATTTACGGTTTCATATTTTCTTGAAATATTGGCTTGGAAACATTTTATTGTTTTGACTATGTGCATTTTTAAAAAAAGCTCTATGGGTTTTAAATGGGTTATTTGGTTTGGTCATGTCTCTAGTACTTGAATTTTTGTATGAGGGTTTTAATAGTTTAACTACATGCATTCTGGGTATCCATGGAATGGTTCAGGTGCTTAAAACTTACACTATTGGATTAAGAATCAGGTTTCTATGTTTATTTGGTTGTTCACATTTTGGTTAACCCTACACTTAAAGTTTATATGTGTATGCATGTATGTAAATATACATAAATACATGTGTGTGTGTGTGTGTGTGTGTGTGTGTGTGTGTGTGTGTGTGTGTATCTTGTTGTTTCTTGTTATTTATATCTCTTCAATGGTTCTTGGCATGAATTCTTTACTTGTTATTGTTAAATGGGTCATACTACTTTTGTTATCAATTGCATGTTTATATATGCTAAACATTGTTGGATTCTATAAAAATCATGGTTGATTTTTATTATATTCTTTGACTATGTTTTTACATATATATGCAAGTCATGAGTTTTTTGGAACAAGATTTTTAATTTGAGTTTCTTTATTAATTATTGATTGAGTTTTATATACATATATATGTTGGAGGTTGTCAAATTTTGGATAAATCATTGTTGAGTTTCTTACATTCTTTGATTGCATTTATATGTGTGTATGTGTATGTGATATATATGTGGTTAATTAAGGTTTCTCTATTTGTTCATTGATTGAGTTTTATATGCATATATATGTATCATGGAATAAAGATTTTTGATTGGGGTTTATAATGACAGTTGTTTATTATATCTACTAAGGTTTAATGATTCTATTGTAGTTTTGTATATACATCTTATGCTCAATGTTTTGTCTTCTACATACTATTTAAATGACACATTTAGATGGTTGTGTTGAGAAACAATTATGTGATTTTAATTTTGAATAAATTATTACATGTGACTTAATGACCTGCCTCTATTAGGTTTTAGCAAGAATATTAAGTGTTTATATTCTTTTGAAAACTTGAGGATTTTGAGTGAAGTCTATTGGAAATTATTTTATAAATATTTAAATATGAGGGTTTTATTTGAACCTGTAAGTGTTTTGTTATATTAAAAAATATATATTTATATTCAATATGGTTTAAATAATCAAGTATTGTGAATGTTTGTTGGAATGATTGTGTGTTGTTTGGGATGTTATATGACTGAGTTATATGTTATGATTTTTATTTTAGTTTCATCCTTGTTGGGTCACCATTCTTAGACCAGACCCAAATAACTAATGTATTTAGTTAGTATGTTGTATACCTAGGTTATAAATTTATTGTTGGGATAACTTTGGCTGACCGCATACTTGGAGGAGATCCAAGTTGGTTTTTATGGAAGCTTTAGAAATGAATTTAGTTGTTTAATCCATTAATATATCTTTTGGTAGTTTGTAAATAATTATCCCCACTTCTGATTTATATCGATAATGGGTTGGTTATTTCTATTTCACCTTAGAACGGTGATTTTTTGTCTTTCATTTATGTTATATTGTTGTGTTGAGAGGTCCAATGGTTCATAATCCAACTTGCTCAGAACTCCCTTCTTGTCCCTGGTTGCCACAACCACCATCTAGATGATGGTTGGGGTGGTAAGAGCCATCGATGGTTGGGATCATAGGGTTGGTTCATAAAGTTTATCTGATTCAGTTACTTGTTATTTCATTCTTAGATGATCTTACAAGCAACGTGAAGTAATTGGTAATGAGTTATTTTATGTTATTTATACATTATTTACTTCATTCTTAATTTTATTTAATTCATGAACATAGTTACTATTCTACTTGATTCAATATTGGTCAATTATGTTAGTGTTAACCTATGTTGTTAATGAAATACAAGAAAAGGAATGAAATGCTTAAATGTTGCTTACATGTTAAGAAGCTGAAGTTGTTATATTGTTGAAGGTAATTCATTTATATATGCTAAGTTATTAGAATGTCTAGATATTTATCATTCATATTTCTAACTTAGAATAATGTTGTTGATATTATTAATGCATAATTAATATTTTGATTCAATTATGTGCTCATGTCAATTAATATGAGTAAAAGTTACTCAAAAAATAGACATATATTTTCTTGATGTAGAAACATATAGATTTTATATGATAAATTAAATTAGCATAATGATTATCATTGATACATTTCAATAGATACTTGTGAATTGGTTTATATTTGATGGTGTAACCATTAGAGGTTATATGGAACATGGATATCTCTTAGATGTTTTAGTTATGCATGGATTATTTGATTAGTCTAATTACACTTATTGTTGTGCATACAAAAACATCAATGAAATCCTTCTTCTAATGCATAATTCAAACATACCTGGTTGTGTATAAAGGTATGTATGTTGCATATATTAAATCTAAAAGTGTTAATTTCATTATCTTATTTAATATTAAATATTTTATGAAAATGAGTAATAATTTTTGAGTTAGTTTGATTAAAAGATTGCCTGTAATGGAATAAAGTTGGAATTATTAAATGAATTAATATAGAATTGATTTTTGAAACTATGTTAGATAACTCCAATGAATGAAATGAATTAGTTGACTATGGTATTATAATTCATTTGATGTTGTGTAAATGAATGTTGGTTGTATGCATACTTATTGATTTTATCCCTAGGAATTGTATGCATTTTCATTGGTTGATATTATTTGTCATGGCATGCCCAACATTAATTTGTAAAAGTTCCTTAAGTGGAATATTTTATTTGGGTTCCACTCAATTTGAAATTCAGTTGAATTCCTATTTGTATGATTTGTATGCATATAATTGTATGAAAATCTTCTATTGTTCATGTACTTTTAAATCATTTGGCTCACTTAAAAACCTATTGAATAGAGCCTAGATTATACTTGTTCAAATCTAGTATATGATATTTTATTATACTTGTTCATGATGAAATGTATTACCATAGATAATAATGGAAATTATTATATAAAGAGGATTATTCTATTAATAAATTCCTTTCTATATGAATAGTTAAAATGATTATTATTTATTAATTTAAATAAATTCAAAGTTAAAGTATGATTGAAAAGATTGGAATATATGTGAAGTATGAGTTGAATATGTTCTTTCTCTTTAACCTTATAAATGATTGTATGATCAATGAATATTTGAATATAAACACTCTTGGCTGTAATATGTTTTGAATTCATTGAATGATCTCTTATTGTCTTATATCACATTAGCTATGCCAATATAATGTCATAACATGGATTAAATTATAGGCTGCCCAATTTGATGAATAATGATGTTGATCATAACTATATCATTGTTTATTTATTCAAATAATGACATTCATGCTTATTAATTAAGTATTGTGTGTGAACTAATAAAGGAACATATTGACAATAGTGTGGTGACCCTAACACTGTGAGGTAATTAATAACCTCAACTAATATCATTTTGAAGCTTTGAGTTTAAATATGTTCTTGTTTATACTTTCTTTTATAAATAGTATTTTTTCTTGTATTCTTGTGACAATTTAACATAAATATGAATGTATTGAATTTTTTTTTTATCGATGTTTATAATTACTTTTATAAAATAATATTTTATTTTGAGATTAGATCAATAAAGTAATTTTTACTTTTAACCAAGTCCTGTTTAACCTAAATGATAATTTAGGTTGATTAGAGTTGTACTTTTTGGTTAGATGGATCATAAGATCTTAACCATCCTTGAATAGAATTGAAACCCATTGAGGAGAGTGAGGTATTTACCTAAGGGTAAAAACTTATAAATGGTCCTATATGGAATAACGAGTGCCATATATGACACTTAGGTCCTATCCATATATACATACATTGATATGCCCAAAACCCATAAACATCATTGAAGGTAACATGCTTCCCCATATCATGGCATTCATGTTTATTAATTGAGTATTGTGTGTGAACTAATAAATGAACACATTGGAAATAGTGTGGTTACCCTAACACCATGAGGTAATTAATAACCTCAACTGGTAGCACTGTGAATCCTTGAGTTTCAATATGTTCTTATTTGTACTCTCTTTTATGAAATAGTATTTTTTGTTGTATTCGTGTGATAATTTAACATAAATATGCATGTATTGAATTTTTTTATTGATGTTTATAATTAATTTTCTAAAATCATATTTGATTTTGAGACTAAATCAATAAATTAATTTTTAATTTTAACCAAGGCCTATTTAACCTAAATGATAACCTAGGTTGATTAGAGTTGTCCTTTTTGGTTAGATGGATCATAAGATCTTAACCATCCTTGAGAAAAATTGAAACCCATTGAAGAGAGTGAGGTATTTACCTAGGGTTAAGGACCTATAAATGGCCTTATATGGAAGAAAAAGTACCACATATGATGCTCAGGTCGTATCCATGTATATGTACATTGATATTCCTTAAAACCTAAAAATATCAATGAAGGTAACATGCTTCCCTATATCACTTTTTGTATGTAGTTACCTCTAGATAATTACCTCAATTCACCTCCTTATGTTTCGGTTGCACTTACGTGAGTGTGATGAATGTTTAGTTCTTACATCAACAAGTGAGATATTAGGTCCAACACACATCTAAAAACATACTCTGATATACAATTCCAATTTTTTTTGGGTTTGTTTCATAGGATTAACATCACAATATATTTGAGAAGCAATGCCATTGCTTTCAATTATAGCTTGTGATGAGCTAAGGGAAGAGGAAGGAAGTTCATCCTCATTGGTTTAATAGCTATGACATGTACATTCAACATCCACTATTTTTAAAGGAAAAAAGACAACAACACTATTATTAGCAGTTAATTTATATATTTAATATTTATTTAAAATTACTTTATTAATAAATCCTTTTTTGAAAATTATTTGATCATGTTTTGACATCATTACCTTTGAATGTTTCTTTGTTTTAAATTTGAATTTTTCTTTTTTCTCTATATAATTATGAAAGGAAAAAAGTGAATTTTAAGAAGATTATATAAGTAAATTGAAAGAGGAATCTATAGGTATGACCAAAGAGGAATCTAGAGAATAACCCAAAGGATAAACTAGAGATGTGACCAAAGGGGAACATAGAGGGCATTCCAAAGTGGAATATAGAGAAGAATCCAAAGGGGAATCTATGGGGGAATCCAAAGAGGAAGTTAGGGTTGTGACCAAAGGTAAATCTAAAGTAGAATCTAGATAAGAACCTAAAAGGGAAGCTAGAGGTATAACCAAAATTAAATCCAAAGAGGAATCTAGGGGAGAATCCAAAGTGGAATATAGAGAAGAATAAAAAGTGGAATCTACAAGAGATTTTGATTTAATAAATAGTTTTTCGCAAGAATTAGAAAAGTCACTTTCATTCATTACAACATTATCAAAATCACAATCATCACTAAAACCTCTTCCATAATTTTTTACTTATTACGATTTGTCCATTCCCATGAGTATAGAACAAGGAAAATTGATTGACCATGATATATACAATGAATGTAATTACAATAAATAAAATTCTTATTAGTATCAAGTAATTTAGCATTCACAATAGAGATAATGACTATGATTACAATATAAGCAAAAATTAAGGTATAAGGGTGATTTATGCAAGGGTTTTAATGATTGTGTGGGTTCTCAAATGTGATTGATCATTCATTGATTTGTGTCATTCCATTTTTTTAGAGCATTAACTACATAGTTATAACCATGTTAGTAGCTCGTTAACCCCATTTCCAAAGGTATAGTGAGAGTAAATTCCTTGGGTGATATGTTCCTCTCAGGTAAACCAAAAATCAAAAGACTAAAGGATGTTTCCTATGGTATAAACAAGGGACCCTAGGCATTTTTGATATACCTTGAGGCACATGGAAACTTAACTCCATGTTTAGTGATGTAATATGGCTATGAGTATTTGGGTAAACCCCCCACACCATGATTTTTATAAATAGAAAACTATGTATCCCTTCATGAAAGTTAATAATTGGTTTGAAAACCATCAGAATATAGTTTCTAGAAGAAACATAAGTAAATAGAAAATAAAGGAAAATAAAAGTGAAATATTTTTATGTATAGAGATCAATAAATTTTAACCCAATGTTGAAATAAAGAGCTTTAGTGTCATTTATCTAAGGTAACGAGATAGACTTCTTAAATGTCAAATTAAATCTAAAGTCAAAGATGTTGAATCGTTATGTGTTAGATTTTATTGAAGGTCAAAGGTTTTTTTCTTTCAGTGTCAGTAATTTACATAAATTTAATGAAATTCTAGGACAAAAATTAAGCAAATTTCAAGCAATGTTTGAAAAAATGTGGATTCACCAGAATGTTTAAGTGATTTTTAATTTGAAATGAATCAAACTAATTAATATGAAACTATTAAAATTGAAATGTCATAGTATATAGATATGATATTGATATAGAGTTTTCTATTGAATTTTATAGAATTAGAAAATTTATAAAAATAGTAAAAAGGCCTAAGGATGTGTAAACCTCCCTAAAATAGAAACTTTTTTGATTGTGCACACTAATTATGATTGAAAATAACTTGGTAGGACCTATGAACTATGTCATAATTAAATGCAATAATTGATTGTGTGCTGGGATAAGTCCATAGATTGAAAATAGGGTCACACTACAACCTTGTCTATTTTTTGATCTTGTTTGGTGTATATGATTGTGAGGGTTAACTAATAAACTATTTGTTTTATGTAATTATATGGAAGACCTATAAAATATAAAACCCCAAGTCATACACAACAAATAATATAGAGATAAAATTCAAATGGGGGAAATAGGTAAGGGGAATATTTGAGTTGACCTTAAAAACCCCACTTAGATAAGTGTTACCTACATATCCCAAATAGGCCTCAAGCCAATGTCATTTCTCTCTCCTAGGGTGATTATGTGATTTGTGAATGTGCAACTATATGATTAGAGCTAGAATATTGATTGAGATGCTTGAAAATGGATGCCTTTGACCTAAAATAAATAATATTTAGACTTGACCTATGAATTTTATAATGTTAAAAAAATTTAATTGGAAGTGATATTTCTCTTTTGCTCAGTGTGTAGTATAACTTCTAAGTGAAGTATTCAGGGTGTAAGGAGTGTCCTTGGTATGATTATATAGGACAAAATTTGGAATTTTTTCATTAATTGGTTTTATAAGATGCACAGGAGAGTTATTGTGAAATTTCTCAATTTGAAAAAGTGACTGTTGGAACATGATAGACAAGGTTATGATATTTGATAAGGCTATAGTGCAATCATGTCTGACCTAGTGTGGACTTGTTCCAGAAGACTAAAGACTATAGGTATAGGTCTAATAAGAGACTTTAAACTAAATAGGTGTGAATTTAACTAAAATATGGATATTTTTATGATATTTTTAGTGTTCTAAAGATTATGAAGCCTCTCTTATAGTTTGTAAGTTAGCAAAATGGCCAATGGGACCAAATATGGTAAAGATGTCAAGAATAAACATTGTCAACCACTTAATGATTAAATTTATGTATCTATAGTATTATTGTTTATGTTTATTATGTAATAAACTAAACTATCTATTATACTAATTGAGTATGTGCTATAGGATATGATGGCCTCTATGAACCTTGAATAACTCAATGATATGAATGAAACGAAATTGTTGGTAGTCTAGTAGACTCAACTACTCTTCTCTAAACTAGTTGTATAAAAATATATTACATATGTGTATCCACTATCTATATATATTGATCTTGTATGGGTATATCAACCAACTACAGTGGTGGTGGAGAAGATATCACAAGTTGTAGAGGGTACTCATATTATACACATATAATGATGACTACTTTGTTTTAGTGTATGTACTTGAGACATCAACATACTTTAAATGGTACTACACAAATATTTTATATCCAAGGGCATCCTAAAAACATGTTAAAGACCATGTTACTCTATGCAACTAATAAAGTGGATAGTATGGTGTATACCACATGAAGAGGTAACACTGTGTATCTAAGGCTATAGTTTATTTATGTCAATAGAATCACTTAATTTTTCTTAATATATCTCATATATCATGTTGTGTGTAACAAAGGGAGTAAATAAGTGTCATTATGCACATATTCTCACTTGACCCATTGATGATCATGACATTATGTATGGGTTACTCATTGATAGTGAATGATAACCCAAATCATCATTGACAATCTCATCGTCATCAAATGTGATCATAGGATGTTATCATGAGGTGTCTACATATGTACCAATAATCATGTTCATTAAGTGATCATATGTCACAAATGGAGGATGCATATTATATTCAAAGTGTGTTTTTGAAGTATCATTAATCTTTGTTATCTCATGCTAGGGAAGTGGATCATTAGATGTTTTCAACATATGATTTACATTTTTATGTGGTCTAAATTCCTTTGTAGGTGTGTTCAACTCCATAGTGTTATCATAAATAATATATTGTATCTTATGTCTTAATTTGAAGCATTTATTTTTAGAATGTCTATAAATTTGATGATAGTCAAATTATGCATTACTATTATAGTTATTTGGTGTAGGCATATTTGGATTAAACTCTTTTGGAGTAGGAAGAATGATAAGGTTTCACTCAATTATATTCTATAACAATATATGAAGAGGTGATCATATTTTTTAAAATTGCTTCTTTAGTGGAGGTAATAATTGAAGTCAATTTGTAGTTATAATACTATATTAGTTAGCATATTTGCCTCATTCTTATTATCATTTGGTTTAACTTTGTATCTTGGTTTTATTTTAAACTTCATTATTGATTAAGTTATAAGAGTAGATCTATACTTGAGATTATTCAAATATATGGGCTTAACTTCTCTATCTCTTACTATGTAGGATTGGTCATCAAAGGATTTGAATCTCTTGAAGATGATTGCCTTGTAGAGTGGCACAAGTAAGCTTTGCTTAAAAATGTCTTGGAACTAATTTTTGGCCATAAGATTAGTCATATTATCTAGCATAGTCTTGTACCAAAGTACAAAATCACCGATTGGCTTGTTGGACCTTTTTTTGAGTTTATTAATTTATGCATAAGATAGTTATTCATCAATGATGATAGAAAAATGTGCTAGAATATGATCTGACAAAGGATTGAATGCTCTAATTGATGTGAGGGGAATGTCATAGAACCATCATAAAGAATATTCCTTGAGACTTCTCAAGAATAGCTTGGTTAATAATTTGTCATTGTATGTGTAATCAAAATATGCTATATGGAATGAATGAATATGTTATACTGGATCACCTTTACCTTCATATAGTGTAAGCTTAGGAGATAAAATACTAGCAGTAAATGATAATATTCTATATTAATGGATAATGAATTATGAAGTAAGTTATGCAAATCCATTGAGTGACTAGCTCTAGATGCATATTGATCTTACTACAACACCTTAACATGCAAAATTGTAACAATCTACTCAAGATAATGTGTAGTAGGTGGGGTTGGTGATAAAACATGTGTAATCATCATGGGCAAGGTAAAGGTTATTGCGTATGAATAGACATGGAAATATATTGTAACCCTTATTTTTCCTTTTGGGAGGATGCCACATATGTTAGTAGAGGTGTTTATGTAAGGATAGTATCAATATTATAGGTTTAAACACCTAAATTGGAAGTTCTAGCTCAAATGGATGGGTTAACAATAGTAAATGGTTTCTTTATTATGTCTGAGTTATAATAAGCTTACCTTAGTGTGTGGACTTAGATTCTAGAATCAATTTTTTACTATATACACATATTTAGGATATTGATGAAGTCTTTGATGAAAATTGGACAAGGCTTTAACTCAGTTAGGATACACCTCACTAATTTAATTGGGATTAGTTCTATATAGGGCCTAATGATTATCTTGATTATTATGTTCATTTTTATTATCTTGATTATCATGTATAAATGGAGGCATGTCAACATAATCATCTATTTTCACATATTCATGAACAATTATAGCATCAAAATAAGAAACGTTCATTCTATCTATTTTATATGAAGTCCAAGAAATCTAGTTATGCTTTATATTAACACCACTTAATCTAACATTGTTCCTTAAATGGATAATGGAAATATATTTCTTGGATGGCATAGGATGGAGTCATGCAAGTATGCAGAAGGTTAGGGCCAAAGGTGAAAATATTCATTTTATTTTGTGTAGGGAAATTAGAAATCAAATTAAAACCCTAAGACAAAAGATATTAAAACCCTAAAAGGATGAAACCCTAAGGGTAACCTAGGGTTTAAAACATTTTGAGCAATGTACGAGTTCACCAATATGTTTTACCCTAATTTGGATTAATATGAATTACTTAATATAATTAAGATATAAATTTGTATGTGAATTCATATACTAATATATGGCATTCATGCATACATTTGAATGTAAATATTGATTTGACAAGTGGTATATGCTAAATATAGTATGTAAAATAAATGGATATGTATTTAGATTTTATGATTAACTATTTTAATGTGATTGTGTTATGATAGTGGAAAATAAACTATTATAGGCTTTTTATTTTTTAGGTTCTAGAATTATGTTTTCGTTTGTGTAGGTTCAGCTATGTTCAGGATAAGTCAGTATTGATTATTGATATTGACATGTAGTGATTAGTAGTGACTCATACATAAAAACATGTTATTAACTGTACAGTCACATTTTCATGTCTTTGAAAGATTTATATGTGTTATGCCAAACCCTAATGATGCATGAAACCCCATAAATCAACCTCCTTCACCTTGAAACACTAGGTGTGTTTGTGAGGGATAAAAACTTGCAAAAAATAGGAAATTATAATTGGATGAGATAAGTCTAATCACCCCCATTGATGATTGATCATTGCCTACATACCCAATACTCTAAGGAAGGAAATAAAGCCAAAATTAGTTCTCCCACCTAGTGTGATTGTGCAATTATGTTCCTTTATTATGTGAATGCAACTAATGATTTGGATTTTATACTTTCCAATGGTTACTTTGACTTGACTTTAGTATGATTCTATCTTGGATTGAGACTTATCCTAGTGATTTATTTTCAATTTAAGATGAATAGGGAAGGTTTTCTCAATTTATAATAGTGTATAGATGTGTACTATATAAGTGTTAAGTCCCCTATCAATTGAGTCCTTGATTTGTATATATGCATCCAATTGGGTAATTTCTCACACTATGATATATAAATGTACAAGTTGACCCATAAAAATGTCTTAGATTTGAAAAGTGACCATTTTTGAGGTATGGCTAGTATCGACTAATGATAATGATCTAGTCTAATGGTTGTGACTTGTGCACAAGAGACTAAACATTTGGGCATTTTTGTGCAAGGTAGTATGTAGGTTTAAAATAGATAGTGAGGTTCATATAGGTGTGTAGCAAAAAATGGGTCAGAGCCATATAAAGAACTAGGATAAGGTGATATGTTTATTTAGGACCATATGTGTGCACACAAGTCATGCATGGTAAATATTTCTCAAGCTTGTCATTGTCAAGTGGTTAATACCATATTTTAATGTCTATAAAGGATAGTACTTGTGATTTTATTTCTTTTCATCCTAATGCTTGGAAAATTTTCCATGCATGAATATCATTTGAACCCTAATATGGCTCATTATAAATACTCCTTGTTTTCTACACATGTTGTGCCTTATGATTATACTAATGAATAGATAAATTTTGATAATCATAATTGTGTGAATGATGATAATACTTATGTGAATGATGATCATGATTGTGTGGATGATGATTATGACTATGTGAATTAAAAATATGATTATTTGAATGATGATATTGAAGGTTGGTATGCTAGTGATGTATCCTTGTATAATGGTAACAAAGGATAAATAGGTCAAATTAATGTTATATTTCAAGATACTAGCTCTCCTTCACATTACATAGACATTTCTAGTCGTCATTAAGTAGAAAAATAACATTATAAAATGAAACTAACAAACATAATTTATGTTATTATTAATCTTATGACAAATAAATACCAATGTTGTTTGGATAGAAATAAATGGATAGATGATACACATGTTACTTTTATATTATTCAGGACATTGATATATCATGATCATATGCCTTAAAATGTTGTTTATAATAAAATGACATGGAATTATCCTTGTATTTATATAAAAAATAATGATTTTTTAAATGAATACAATGATCCTTATATTGATATAAAAAATTATGATGTTTTTAAGGAATGCGATGATTCTGATATTGTTATGTAATGTGATGATGTTTCTAAATAATGGAATGAAAGGCATGCTTGTAATGAAATTTTTATACCCATGTTTGAGATATATGGTGAAATTAAACCTATGAATGGAACTTTCTAATCTATAACCATGCCTATTAGTCATATGGTGTCCATGATTCATGCCATGGGTGAACTCCAAAAATAAGTTATTACCTTATCCTTAGAGTCTAAGGCATATAATGATAAAATTGATAATAATGTTATAATATGACAAATTATAGTACAAAATATGCTTTATCATCCTTATTTAGAAGGATTTATTATGCCTAAATTTTGCTTATTTGAAGGATATGGAGATCTTCATTCCCACCTTGCACATTTTGTGTCTTCTCTTAGAGGACATTCATGTGATGTGATAGTATTACTAAAAACCTTTCATAAAAATTTAAAAGGTAAATCCTTAGATTAGTTTTTTAATATACCTAGTGGGTATATATCATTTTAAACTATAAGTGATTTCATATCTCATTTAAAAAAGAATAGACATCCAAGATTAAAATTGGAACATTTCCAAAACCTTTGATAAGGTCATTATGATTATATATAAGATTATATCTTAAATTTCAAACATATTTTGCATTCCTTAATATATAAACCATCTAATTTGTAAAATCAATCCATATTTAGTAAGGGTTTACCTACACTTAGGGAAAATCACTTTGTCATACTTATCCTTCTTTTGAGATGCTTTACTTTGATGTATATGCTTATGATCCTAATCTAGTATGTGCATTTAATTGTGATTTTGATTTTATAAGTTACCAAAATTCAACAAATTCAAGTCTCCAAAGTGACTCTTCATCTAAGATGGAAACTACATATAATGCAATTGATAAGGATACAACTCACATGATTCCTACCCCTTATGTTGTTGACCAACCCATATGGTTTTGAGGATTCAAGGATAGTTCATATATTTTTTAATGAATGATACTTAATAAGAAGTTAATCACATTACCTTCTACTTTATATGAACTTGCACATCATTTAACATGAGTTGGGGTAAAGGCATTTTGAAACTATCATTACATCAATGAGCATAGAGATTTAAAAAATGGGAATTATAAAAAATAATCAAAGAACATGTGGATGAGGGTATTATGACATTTGAAAAATATAACAACACTCCTAAAAGGTTAACTTCTCCATCTTCTCCTTTTTCACAATCTAATAAGGTTGGTGCATCCAAATAAGTTTCTAAAGGTCATACATTTTCCATATAAACCTTAAAATGAACAAAGGTCATTTAAGCTCTTATCAAGGGTAAACATATAAATGGAGTTATGTTCATGATAATATACAACATAATACATGAAAAATTGATTTTATTAAGGAAAAAATCATGATCAAAGTAAATTTCAACACTCAAACACACTAAGGGGTCGTTAGGACATATTATGATACCAGTCTCCTTTAGGCCTAAGATAGTGGAGATGTTATTTTTTGTGAACACTACCATTACAAAATATATTAAAAAATAATGGTTAGGGAAAAAGGAATCAAAGCTAAATAAATTAAAAAAATACTATTTCATATGATTTCCAAGGTGATTTACTCACATTTCAAAGAGACAGAACATATGAAAGGAAACTCCTACTAAGGATATGATTATATCTCTATGTATAAAAATATGGATACAAAATCAAAGTAAATCACAAGTAAATGAGGATAATAAGTAGATATTACATATTCCTACTATAGACGAGGACCCACCAAAGTAAAAATCTCAAATTTTTATTAAATATCAAACATTAATAAATCAATTATCTCAAGAGGGTATATGAGAATCATATAATCTAAATAAAACTATTGCTACTACTATGAGTAAAACCTCATGAATTTACCCACATGATTCATCAATTCATGAGTTACATCAATTAGCTCAATATAATCCAATGTAAAAAGAAGATCCATTTTCCAAAATGATTTAGCGGAGTGATTCATCTCATTTGATGGTATCAGATGCAAGAACATAGGACATGGGTACCAATTGATAAAGAGTAAGACAAACAAGAATCACAAATCTTATGATGGATCAAACATAAAATAGAGAATTATTTCAAGAAGATCCAAAATAAGTGTGTAATTTAAGTGCAACCATTAGTCTTCTCACGAGATCAATGCCAAGCATATATGCCAATGATTATAATACTCATGACCTAGATAAATTAATTCAAAATGATATTATGAGAAAATAACTATTTGGTGCACATGATTTTCCAAATAAATTCATCTCATTTGTTTTTACCAAATGTGATGAATTTATCAGATAGTCTAAATTGAGACATACATTATGCTTCAATGTTATATCATTCAAATATAATTAATATACAAGTTACACCTTTCCCATAATATGTGATATTCACACCAATCAATTTAATACGTACACTTGAGCATCTCATTGATGGAAAAATTGGTTAGCTAAAAAAGAATATATTGTACATAACTTCTTGGTGTTTTCTTACTTAATCACATTCTCTATAGTTGACTAATTATTTTATCTATTCTTATACATGTGCACATATGTTATTTCATTGAACATTCTTCTAGCCCATAAATTTGATTTGATTCTAATATTTTCAATGACCCTTGCCTTCAATTGTTTACCTTACTTTATAAATTCATGATATTTAATCTATGATACCTCACTTGTATAGTAGTATGATCTTATTGCACATTATTTTTAGTATGATATAATGTGATTTAACATACTATTGGCTCACCCCTCAAAATTGATTGTATATCCTTGATTTTGTCATGGCATACATTGAGTTTACATGATCACATATATCCTATGCCTACATATATTATGGAATTTGTGTACACATTGATTCATGCACATTGTGTATATGCAACTTTTTATCTCGACAAAATTATTTGAGACATAAATTTATGATTCATATGCATAACAAGGGCATATTGTTTGTCTTCACTTCCTCAAGATTTTTTTATTGTTATGATTGGTGTACATTAGGTGTTGACATATGTTATGGATTATTCAGATCCATTATATTCTTCTATTTTAAAATCCTTGCCTCTTGTCCTTGCTCAATTAGATAAATTTATGTTTGAACTCAAAAAAAAAAAAAAAATTAAAAAAAAAAATTAAAAAAAAAAATACAATGTAGAACATGATTTATTAGTACACATAATTGATTAAGGTTATTCATCATATACATGGATATTCACATAACTATCTGATAGAATATGATTTTGATGATATACATGATTGGGATGAAAGGCATATATGTTACATATGACACATAGGCATATAGATGCAAGGATATTACTTACACCTAGGGGAAACCTTTCTACATTGAGGGCATGCCTACACTAATTAGGTTATATCTTTATATATTGTTATATTGATAATTATATACTATTATATATGAATTAATTTTTCTTATACTTTCTAGAGTGATATTTTATATAAACATTGTGTTTTGATTTACTAGATTATGACATTGATTGATTATGAAAACTAACATTATTTGCTCTGTGCATGTTTGATGATGATGATTATGACTTTGTGTGATCATGGATGTTTGTTATGTTGAGTGTTGTATTAGTAAATTTATTGTGTCATGTTTCATCACGTGTTAATTATGTCAAAGGATCTTCAAGTCTCAATCATGTCCATGCCATGTTCATATCGATTCAAATTTATGTCATGTCTCATATGTTTGTGTTATTTTTATCATGATATTTTGTGTGTGTGCATGGTTACATATATGATTATTAATATGATTTTCATGTTGTGATTTATATCATGAATATTTATATTATATTTTATGGCATGATTGTTTTCATGTAACTACTATGACTCTTGCTAGTGTGTGTTTAATTTATATATCAACTAGACATTGACACTTGTATGCCAGGTGTCTTGGATTAGATGTTTCATATGTGATTAAATGATAAAATATTTATATGATGACATATACCATCCTATTTTAATATATTTACTTTACATGATTACATTTCTATATATAACACATGGTGTGCATGATTGTTTATTTTGACATGAGTGATTCACATGCTTCCTCCCTCATATCAAAATGGAGGCACATAATGGACTTGTCTCATATATTTAGTCCATGATAGAGGGTTAAATCACATGATGAGAGAAATAATGTGATTCAAATGGGACAAATTGGGAAACTTGGATCATAAAATGTGATTCAAATGGGTTAAATTAAGTATATTGAGACATAAGTGGGAATTTTATAGGATTATGAGGCATATGTGAGGCATTATATAATATTGTGATATATGGATGACATCAGTGTATATCACTTTGAGGTAATGTGGATTATATTTGGAGAATGAATTTGGTTCATGAAAACACTTTTCTATTTGTATTTAGGATCTATGATATTACTAATCCTTTTGAGTATATTATCCATTTGCACCAATTGATCCTTTACATATGAATTTGGTTTTGGGGTTATAATTTTACATAAGAATATGATTTTGGGTTTCTAATTTTACACATGACCCTATTTTGGGGTTCCACATTTACATATGAACCTATTTTAAGGTTTCCACTTTTATATAAAAAATTGATTTTTGGGTTCCAAAAATGAATTCTGATGATATTTAGATTAGTGTAGTTGAGGATTTTATGTCATTGAAATTATATCACTACTCTTTATTTAATGGTGGTTGAGGCCTTAACAAACATCAACTCATGGTTTCAATGGTTTCATCTCCTTGGGGAATAATCACCCCATGACATTCTCTAAACAAGTTCAATAAGTGGTAACAAGGTTCATATACCCTCAGGGGTATTCATTCCTTGGATTTTTAATTTCATGTGGTTAAATGATCTAGAATATTTTAGATTGTTTATCTTGAGAATACATTGATCTATACATGTTTTATTTTAGGTTTTGCATGGAGAAAATGTAACAAGTAGGGAATACCTATCAACACCAAGTACATATAACACATATACCAAATTTATTATCTTTTAATTTAGAATTTTTAATATTATATCAAAAGGGGAATATATAGACACATAAATATGGTATTAGACACTTTAGCACATTGGCATACTTGGACATTATGTACACACTATAATTGTTCACACTTTTTCTATGTCTATCTATCCACATGCTATCTTGACAAACCCTATTCACCAAATATACATAGTTTGGATCAGTCTAGTTCATAAAAAAAACTTTAAAAATCCAAAACAAACCATCTCCATATCTCAAATCACTAATTTTCATTCCTAATACACTACCAACAACAACTAGAGATTTTGGGTTACTCTAGGTGTCTACCTCTATCAATAGTGTCTAGGGACATTCAAAAAATATTTTTTAAATTAGAAATTATCCATTAGGTTGACATAGACATGTTTCATGCATCAATCCTATATGGCAATATAAAACATTTGGCTATAAATATAAATCAATTGTAAGGTTATACTCACTTAGTATGACTTAACCATCACATTGAGAATCACTTGAACATGTTTAGAAATCAATTTGAACTCTCTTGAGATATTTTCATAAAGGCATCCAAATATTAAAAGCCATAAAAGAAGAAAACCTAAAGCCAAATATGAATACAGATACATTTCAAAGTTGTATGGTGCCAAGTGTCAAAATCGAAACATTTCATTACATTATAGATTGATCACGATGTTCTAAACACACATATAAGAGGGATAACTACATGAGATTTGAGCCATTTTCAAAGTATTAGAAAATATACAATGCTTAGTCACTGAGTAGGATTGGTTGGGGTGTCTAACCCAACATACTAACCCATTTTTAAAGGTTTATTTGATAGTAAAAAATGAGATTAGGGTATTAAAGGAATGAGAAGGAAAACCTGTATTAGTGCACAATATTGAAGGCAAGTTCACACACAAGTAAATCTATAGATGTAAGTGCAACAGTTAGAGGCACTATAGACTTGAACAATCTATATGGATATTATTACTAGAACCAAGATGGTATAGGTCACTACAGGGGTCTCATGGTTATTATTGGCGTCCAGGTAGTGTTTGAGCTACAATTTTTTGATCTTAATAGTGGTAAGGTATAAATAGAATAATTTTAGAACATGTGATGAATCTTATGAGATAAAAAAAATATAAATAAGCTAAGTAATTTCTAACATATTTATTTATCAAGTTTAAATCTCATAAGTGTAATATCAATATTTTTTATTTCTCAATTCAGATTAGGGTATTATTTATATATTTTACACAACCTAAGTTTGCCCTAGTTTTACATTATTTAGATCACATTAATAAAAAATAAGTAAAAAGTTTCCCATTGGATCCTTATATATGTATTTATTAAAATTTTGTCTTTGGTACTTGATAAAGATAGGTTTGGCATATGTTTACCATGCATGACTGGAGTGTATAAACAAAGTCTTAATTTGTCATTCTCCCACACTTGTATACTATATTATGAATCAAACTTTATGTTATGTTATTATACACCTAAAATAAGCTCATTATTTGTTTTTAACATTTTTAATATCCTAAATACACATCTCTAGACTTTTAGTTTAGTCTACATGTACATAGTTCAATTCCACCAAATTTAGTCAATATCACTATTAGATACTGACACGATCTAGTTAGTATCAACCCACTCCCAACAAAAAATATTTTCTAAATAAAATATCTCTTTAGGGTCAACCCATTTTCATATTATGTTAGTTGCATGAAAAAATACATAATTGGATATGCATATAAAAAAATCAAGGTCTCATTCAAAAGGGACTTGGCACTTATCTAGTATGCATATATAAACTATTACACATTGAAAAAATTTATCCTATTCTTCCAAAATTGTGAATATATCATTAGGATTGGTTTAAAAAAAGGTCTAAAACACAAAAAATCCAAGTCAAATCAAATATTGTCAAAAATCAAAGCCAAATCATTTATTACATACATATAGCAAAGGAACACAATTGCACAACCACACTAGTTGGTAGAACTACATGTAGATTTATTTTCCTCTTTGAAATATTAGATACATAGGCATTGGTCAATCATCAAATGGGGGTGATTGAGATTATCTCATCCCATTACACTTTATTTTTTTTGTAGGTTTTTATCCCTCACAAGCATACCTATGTTTTCAAGGAGTTATGTGCATCATCAAATTTTAAGATCATGAATACAAAACAAACAAAGATAGGAATAGGTGACTATATAATTATTTATCTTCATTTCTTTAAATGTCAATATGAACATGTGTAGATCAATGTCGATCAATGATACTAACCTAATCGATAAAACCAACCCTTTGTAGATAGAGAATTAGTTTCAAAATCAAATGAACCATAAGCCTACTTTATCTTGATTTTCACTTTCAGAATACAATCACATTCATAGAGTCACCCAAAAAAGTTAATTACTCATCCCTTTTTTATACTTAATATACTTATCATATGCCACTTTTTGAATCATTAAAATCCATTTTAGTATTTTATATCTAGATGTATGTCTGAATGTCATATCTTAATATCTCAATCACTATACAAATTTTTATATTAATTAAATTAAGTAATCCATCTTAGTTAAAATTAAGGTAAAATGTGAAAATTATAAACAACATAAGACAAAAGGTGAGCTCATGCATGAGAGAGATGGCTACGAGTAGGGGTTTCAGGAGTGGTGATCTTGGTGAAGGTGCATGGGGGGACCGTGTGATGCCAGAACTGAGTGCGCAAGAGTAGGAGGTGTTTTATGTTAGTGGGCGACCCATGGTGGAGAAAGTTAATGGCTGCCTTCCCCAGTGTCAGGCTCAGCCTATGTTGGTTCTCTCACCAAAAATAGTGAAGGAGGATGTTGAATATTTGGCTTCCCATGCATTGATATGCAAATTTATTGGTATCAAAATTTCCATATCAGCCTTAAAAGCCTGGATTCACCGTACTTGGCATGTGGAGGGTGATTTCGATATTATGTTGGCTAGTAATAGCTTCTTTATGGTGAATTTCTCCTCTGTCTTTGATCAAAATTGAATCTTTGAGGGAGGACCTTATTTTTATGATTACAATGGCCTTTTTATCAAACCCTGGCATGTGGGGTTTAATTCAGCTGAGGACCTTATTTTTATGATTTCCTTGTTTGGGTTCCCTTGCTGAGACTTCCCTTGGAATTCTGGTGTAAGGATATCCTGCACTAGATTGCTACCTTGCTTAGGACACCAATGGTAATAGCACATCAAACACTAGACAAAAAGGTTATTTCTTATGCCTGTATCTATGTTGATATTGATTTAGATAATCCTTTGCCAAACTCTGTAGAAATTTGCTTGGGCCCTTCTTCTTGGATTCAACAATTAGACTATGAATCAATTCCCTTTCACTACCAAATTTGTCATGTGTACAGGCATTTACACCACCAGTGTCCTCATGCTACCAGTGGTACTAGCAAATCTAGGGAACCATCCAGTCCATGGATGGCCAATGAGGGCAGAGAGAGTAACCAATCTGGTCATAATAGTACTATGAATATCTAGGGCGATAGAGCGGCCAAAGGGAAAGTGCACTGGAATACTTTAAACTCTAGACAAGACCCAATTGGTGCTAATGGGATGGATAAAGAGGGTTTTACCCTAGTTTAATGCTGAGCTAGGGGCCAAGGCCAGAAGCGTACGCACATTGATAGGTAAGTAAAATCAGCTTTCAACCGCTTTGAGGCCCTTGACAGTATGGTCATTAAGGATGGCATCTTGAAATGGATCAGAGTGGAGCTCCTAGTTTAGATGAGAAGTATTTTCTTAATGGATCCCAGGATATTCTTGTTCAACAGACCCCAAAAACCTCTCTTGGCCCTGAGTCTGGGGAGCTGGTGGTTTCTCATGTTTCACAAGATAAGGAGGTCCTCTGGGTAGATTTGGTCAAAGAGGGGGCTACTTTCAGTAAATAAAAAGGGTTGTCTCCTACTCTAGGCCTGATGCAAAGGCCTTTTAAGAAAGCTTCCCTTACTACTCCCTCCAGACTAGGGCGTAAGAAGGACCAGGACAAAATTAAACTCACAGGGGATTTATTGGTAGAATCTGGGGTTGTCAAGACCTTAGATGAACATTTTCCTCTTTCTTCCCAATGATTATTCTCTCATGGAATGTGAGGGGGTTGAATAGCATCCCCAGACAAAAAGCTATTCATAAATTGATGGTAGAGCACTCTCTAGATATTCTCTGTATTTAGGAGACTAAGCTTTCAGTGGATTCTTTGTTCGTGTGTGTTCCTAATATATGGTTTTTAGGGCAATGTTAGTGTGTTGGTGCCTTAGGGATCTTTGGAGGGCTGGCCATATGCTGGGACCCAAGGAAAGTGATGCCACTTCACTGGATGTCCTCCCTATCAGCTCTCTCAATGATAGCTTCTTCTCTTGAGACTGGCGAGTTGATTTTTGTTACTACGATTTATGCTCTGGTGGATCTCCCGAGCCAGCTCAAGCTTTGGGAACATATTCGGTATGTTAGAAGTTGCCATCCCTTCCTCCCCTGGGTTATGGCTGGGGATTTCAACTCTGTAATTAGCCTGGAGGAGAAGAGGGGTGGATTGGCTCGATTGGGTTCATCTTTAGAGCTTCTCTAGCAAAATATAGATCTTTTACACCTCTCTGATGTGAAACCACTCAACAGACTCTTCACCTGGAACAACAGAAGGACTGGTAATGCTGCTATCTCTGAATGCTTGGATAGGTTCCTAGTTTCTTGCTTTTAGTGTTCTAGCTAATTCTCTCTTACATTTTAAATTCTTGATTGGAGAGGTTCTGACCACTGGCCTATCAAGCTCTCCACTTGTTATATTGTTGTTTCGAAGAGGCCTCCTTTTAAGTTTTAGCTGATGTGGTTGTGCGACTCCTCTCTCCATGACCAAATTGTGCACTGGTGGGGATAGGGAGGACTAGCCTATGGTACTACTATGTTTTCCTTTGCTAAAAAACTTTAGTATATTAAAAGGAAACTACAGTACTAGAATAAAAATTGTTTTGGTAATCTTCATTTTATGAAGAAAGGAGCTCAAGACCATTTGGATGCAGTTACCAGGTAGATTCGAGATTTGGGTTTTGTCTGAGGCCCTTCGCACTGTGGAATCTCAAGCCTCTATAGATCTTGCCGAATGGGAACTTCGAGAAGAAATTTACTAGAAATAGAAGGCTAGAGTGGATTGGCTTTAGGAAGGGGACATAAACACCACTTTCTTCCACAAGTCTGTGTAGGGGCGACGCAACAAGAATTTTATCTCCTCTCTTGTTACTTTGAATGGGACACGGCTATCCTCATATCAAGCTATATCCAGGGAAGCTGTTCGATACTATTCTGCTCTTTTTTTAGATGATTTACCTTTGGTTGAGCTGGTTGAAAATACTATTTTATCCTGTATACCCTCTATGGTGACACTGAAAATGAATGAGTCCCTTATGAGGCCTATTGGTATGACAAAATTGGAGGGGGTAGTCTTCAGCTTGCATAAAGGCAAAGCGCCAGGTCTGGATGGTTTCCCAGTAGAATTCTTTTAGGAGTTTTGGGATATAATTAGTCATGACCTCTTGGATGTGGTGCAGGAGTCTTATACTAATAAAGAAATGCTCTGGGCATTGAATGCGACCTTCTTGATCCTGATTCCTAAGAAGGAACAGGCTAACCAGCTAGATTTCTTTAGGCCCATTGCTCTTTGTAATGTGGTATATAAAATTATCACTAAGCTCCTTGCGAAAAGGCTTAAATTTGTTCTCCCCATAGTTATCTTAGAGGAACAAGGGGGTTTTGTTACTGGCAAACAAATCTTGGATGGGGTGGTTATTGTATTTGAGGCTATTCATTCTATGAGTTCTTCTCAAGAGCGTGCCATGTTCATTAAGCTTGATATGGCTAAGGTGTATGACAGATTTAGTTGGGGCTTCTTACATAAAGTCCTACTGGCGTTGGTTTCAATTAGGCCTGGGTTCATTGGGTTCTGAGCTGTGTCACTACTCCCTCCTTCTTGGTTCTTATAAATGGGGAACCTTCTAATATTTTTGGTGCCTCCAGAGCTCTTCGCCAAGGAGACCCGCTCTCCCCATACCTATTTATCATTTTGGCAGAGGGGCTAGGCTGACTTATCAAGTTCCATGTTTCTCAGAATATGTTGCAAGGATGGTGATGGGGATATGGATTACCTTCTCTGACCCATCTCTAGTTTGTTGATGACACAACCCTAGTAGGGAGAGCTCAGATTCATGAAGCTGAAGCCTTTTAGCTCACCCTGGACACTTATTTGGATGCTTCTAGCCAAAAAATTAATGAGCACAAGTCCTCCATTTTTTTCTTCAACACTCTAGAGATTATCCAGCGGAGGATTACTAATATCCTGAGGTTTTAGACTCAATCTCTTCCACTAATCTACCTGGGGATTCTTATTGGGGTTGGAAGGCAGCCTAGGTGTTTTTGGCAGAATGTGCTCAACAAGTTAAGGCAAAGAGTTAATCATTGGTCTCACAGGTGGCTCATAACTGCTGGCAGGGTGACACTTCTACAATCAGTGATCCAAGAACTTCCTATTTATCGTAGTATGGTGCAAGCTGCCCCAGTGTATTTTCTTAAGGAGTTTGATGCTCTTTCACACCAATTTTTTTGGAGCGGTAATTTACAAAACACTAAATGGAGTCTAAATAATTGGGATACTATATGCCACCCAAAAAAGGAAGGAGGCCTTGGCCTGTGCTCTACCATTTTATGCAGTGAAGCTCTTGCTACCAAACTCTATTGGCACTGGTTCTCAAGTCCTTCTCACCTTTGGGCCCATATCTTCGCTCACAAGTACTATCCTAGAGCTTATCTTATAGATATAGCTAGGTTTCCTTTGGTGGGAAGGGGGTCTTTAGTCTGTGATACCCTTAAGTGGGGAGCTTAGCTGGTGAAACACAGTCTTTTTTGGATCTACAATAGTGGCATGGGAGCCCTCTTCTGGAGTGACTCCTGGGATGGGGTGCCTCCACTTTTATCCTCTCATCCTCACCTCTAGCCCCTCTGCGACTCCTTCCTTTCTGCTGGTTGGATCACAGTGGTGCACTATAAGGAGGCATTTAGCTTGGGTGATGTTGTTGGCTACCAGTGGAAGAGTTCCTCTGAATGGCCACAGGGGGGTTCTTTGGAGGACCAGATTGAGCTCTCCTAGATTTTGGCTTCTAGAAGATGCAGCTCCTTGCAGGACTAAGATGTTTTGGCTTTGGGTGACGCTTCTTTAGGGAGCTATTCTATTTCTTCAGGGTACCTGGCTTTGATTAAGCAATGGCTTGGTGAAGGGGCACCCCCTGGTGCAAGAAAGTGTGGAATCAATTTTCATGGCCTAAATGTAATTTCTTTCTCTGGATCTTAGTTTACAATAGGTGTCTTACTTGGGACAATCTCTGTAAGTAGGGATTCTAGGGGCCATCCATGTGTATTTTATGCCACAGTAGTGAGGAAAGTGTTGCTCACCTTTTCTTACAGTGTCCTTTCACCAGTCAGATCTGGCACCTTTGGTGGGGTGCATGGGGCTGCTCTTGTTGGCACACTTCCTCTTTAGCAAAATTCTGGGACCAATTGGGCCATCCCCCTTCAAAGACTCCATTTCTTTAGATTTCTTGGCCCATTGGTCCCTCTTTTATCTTGTGGCATATATGGCTGGAGATAAATATGAGGATTTTTTAGGATGCGCATTTGGAGATCAGGCGCTTATGGGGAAAAATTTGTAGTTCTATTAATGAAACTCTCTGGGCCAAATGTGAAGTGGATGTCACTTTGAATTTGGTTGATGTTGGGGTGTTTTTATGCCTTTCCCTTCGCCCTTCTAGTGACATGCCTTGTGCTCCACTCACTCGCTCGGCATGTGGCACTAGACACCAGGCAGTTTTGGTCAATTGCGTGGGGCGATGGTCTCCTCCAGTGGCTGGAATGTTGAAAATTAACACTGATGGCTCATCTCAGGGGAATCTAGGTGCAGTTGGCATAGGGGGAGTTGGACATGATAGTTTGAGTGATATATAGTTCCTTTTCTCTATCTATAAGGGTCATCATACTAATAACCTTATGGAAGCGATGGCTATCTTGGTTACTATTCAACATTGTTGTTAGTAGGGTTGGCATAGAATTATCTGTGAGATTGACTCGTAGGTGGTGGTTAATTTATTGAATAAATGAGATTTTGGTGTGGTAGACTGGCATCTGGCGGTGGTTGGGAGATAGATGCTATAGCTATGTACTTCTCTAGATTACGTGTCCTTTGTGCACATTCCTCATGAGTGGAATGGAGTTGCTGATTATCTGGCTAAATGGGCCTCGGAGCAAGGGCTGACTTGGAGTATTATGGACCATACGGGGCTTCCCCTTAATATATTTCAGAAGTTGGTCCAACTTGTTGACCAGGATAGAGCTTTGTAATCTTCTTTGTTTCATTTTCGCTTTCAATAAAAATTTTACCCCTCTTTATTAAAAAAAATTAAGGTAAAATGTATTAATTAACTGCTAGGAATTAAATGAATTTAAACCAGATTTAATCCACATAAAATCAAAATTTAAATGTGTAAAATTAGATTTAATTATGCACTATTGCATCATGGAATCAATTCCTCAAATCACAGTAATTGAAAGCATTATTGGAGAAAATAAAAATAGTAATAAAGACCATAACATAGATATACCATGGTTCACCTAATGTGGGCTACATCCACCAAGCAAGATCTCAATAAAATTAATAAAAAAGAACCTATTACAAAGATTAACAATCTCCTCTAGATTTCACATGAGAATTCTCTAAATTGTTGATCTAAATATAAAATCTGTCAACAATTATGCACACATGCTCTACCACACCTATACCTATATAATCACATACCACAAGCTGCTATACCATACCCTATAAATAAACACATCAATCTCCAAAGTAACACCACACCTACACACACACACACACACACACACACACACACACACACACACACACACACACACACACACACACACACACACACATAAAAAATGAGGAGAAAACCCACCAAAGAAGGATAATTTCACAATACTTATCCAAGATAAGCATTATCCTCAAGAAGACACCCATCCTCCACCTAATCATGCTAATTTAAAATCCCACCTAAGGAGGAACTCACTATCCTCATCTCTCCTCCACAAAAGAATCTCATAAATTTCAAGGAGATAACAACTTAATCCATAAAACATGGAAGTCAACATGGAAAATAGCTATCTAATAACTAACTCCATAAAATAAGGAAGACATAAAAATTAAAAATATCTAAGAATATTCCACTCATATGAAAGCAAGGTTCCAAAAAAGGTGGAGAGGGGAAAAATGATCCCCACACACATTTGTGGAGCTCTCTAAGCCCCCAAAATATACCACCATGGTCATATGATATCCCCAAAGGGCTCCACACTCAACAATCTCCCACTTGGATATCATTTCCCCTGAATATAATCTATCACTACTCCATGACCACTAAGGCTAACTAGATCTGAACATAGTCTTAACTTATCCAATGTGACCACCTTGGTCATCATATCCATAAGATTATTTCTAGTCTGAATCTTCTCAAACTTCACCAAACTCTCCTTCAAAGCTATCTTGATGAAGTGATAATGTAACTAAATGTGTTTTGTCTTCGAGTAGAAAGTGGAGTTATTTGCCAAATGAATAACACTTTGACTATCATTATGTAATCTCTTAACTTCCTACTCATTCCCTAACTCTCAAAACAAATATTGTAACCAAATCATTTATTTTCTAGCCTCTATGGTAGTAACATACTCTGCCTCAATGGTTGACAAAGCCACAACCTTTTGTATCCTAGAAATCCAACCAACAATTGTATCTCTAACAATAAATATATAACCTATCATACTCCTACTCTCAATATCCCCTACCATATTTGATTCCACATAACCATGCAAAGTGGTATCTGATCTTCCATAACATAATAAAACATCCATGGTTCCTCTCAAGTACTGAAGAATCCATTTCACTGCTTGCCAATGCTCATAACAAGGATCACTCATATACCTGATCATAACTCCCACTGCATGGGAAATATCTAGCCTAGTAAAAACCATGTCATACATCAAGCTACCAACTATCAATGAGTACTAAACCATGGCATGCCTCTATCTTGGGACACTACTCCTTTGATAATATAAAGTGGCCTACCAAAAGAGTACCAATATATTTAGCATCTAGCATGATAAGCCTTTCCAAGACTTTCTTCACATACTTTGATTGGGATAAAATCATCTTCCTCTTCTTTTTGTCTTGAGTTATCCTCATACCAAGGATTTGCTTCATAGGACCCAACTCCTTCATAGAAAAGGAGTCATTAAGTTATTTCTTACGTATATGAGTATATTGTATGTTCTTTCCTGTAACTAACATGTCATCCACATACAAGCACAATATAATAAAAGAACCATCATCAAAATGTTTTATGTACATGCAATGGTCAAAATTACACCTTTGATAACCTTGTTCCAACATAAAATAATCAAATTTATTATACCATTGTTGTGGAGCTTGTTTCAAGCCATACAAGCTCTTCTTTAGTCTTCACACATAGTTTTCCTTCCCTTTGACCTCATATCCCTATGGCTGCTCCATATACAACTCTTCATCCAAATCACCATGAAGAAAAGTAGTTTTCACATCTAACTATTCTAATTGAAAATCCTCAACTGCAACTAAACCAAGAATATTTCTAAAATAAGTCATTTTTACAACAGGAGGAAAAATCTCATCAAAATCAATATCTAATTGTTGTGCAAATCCCTTGACCACCATTTTAGCCTTATACCTTTTTCTCCCTTCATCTTCTTCTTTTATTCTATAAATCCACTTATTTGGCAATGCACTCTTGCCTTTTGGTAGCCTTACCAAATCCCTCATTTGGTTATCCATGAGAGATCTATGCTCCTCATCCATGGCTTTCTCCCACTTCTTCCTGGCATCTACCTACATTTCTTCCTCATAACACACTGATTCTCCATTTTCAGTGAGTAATAAATAATTCAAAGAAGGAGAAAAATGTTTAGGTGCTCTTCTTACCCTAAAATACCTTCTTATGATAGGAGTTTGGGTCCTTGTGTAGAAGGTTACTGAACTAATTCATTGGATACTTTACCATCCAAAATTTCATCTAATACTATGTACTCTTTCTATCCCTATTCCTATTCCTATTCCTACAACTGATTCTTATACATGACTTTTTCATTAAAGATTACATCTCTAGACCAAAATATTTTCTTATTTCTAATGCTCCATAAACAAAAACCAAAGTCATCCTCACCATAACCAATAAATATGCATTTTTTATTTTGCCTCTAACTTGGTCCTATCCTCTTTCTTAATAAGAGCAAAAACCTCACATCTAAAGAATCTAAGAAAAGAACAATCAATATTCTTACCAGAACAAGCTTGTTCAGGAATGCTTTCATCTAAAGGAATAGAAGGTCCTCTATTAATCACATAAATTACCATGCTAATTGATTCCACCCAAAAATGTTAAGGCAACTCTTTATGTAACCTCATACTCATAACATAATCCATTATTGTTTTGTTCATCCTTTTAGATACCCCATTCTACTATGGAGTTCTTGGAAGCATCCTTTGCCTATGAATTCCATTTTTATAATAATAATCAAAGAAAGAATTACTACAATGCTCACCTCCATTATCTGATTTGAGACATTTCAACTTGAGACCTATTTCATTCTCAACCAAGGCTTTCTATTTCTTAAAAGCATCAAATACATCATATTTCATTTTAGTTCTATAAACCTAAACTTTCATAGTTGCATCATCAATAAAAGTCACACAATAATTAGAACCACCAATAGAAGATACTTGAGTTGGTCCCCATATATTTGAAAATGTACCAAGTCTAACTTATGCTCTTTCTTTATGGATCTAACTTTTATGAACTTAACTCACTTTTATTTCCCATACACATAATCCTCACAAAAGTCTAAATCAATATGTTTTAATCTAGGCAACTTGTCTTTTAATATCTCCATGCCCTTATGGCTCATATGACCAAGCCTATGGTACCACATAGTTGCATTTCCATATGTAGTAACTAAATCACAAGAATCAACACTATTAGGTATAAATAATGTACCAACATCCTTACCCATTGAAACCAAAAGAGCACATTTGGTAATTTTCCAAGAATCTGTAATAAATATTACTGAACATCCCTCATTACCTAATTATCCCACTAAAACCAAATTCCATCTCAACATAGGCACATGTCTGACATCCTTAAGTAGCCACATGTTCCCATTCTACATTTTCACCTAAACACAACCTTTCCCCACTATCTCACATGGTTCATCATCATCAAGATAAACATGTCACAAATTTTATTGAACATAATTAGTAAAATAATGTTTATGTGGGGTGGCATGAAAAGAAGCCCTTGAATCTAATTCCCAAGACTAAAAAAAAATCCATAGAAATAATTAAGGCATCTTAACATGATTTACCTAATGTGACATTTACCTCATTCATTTCCTTCTTATTGGCATTCTTATCTCAAAGTGACCAACAATCCTTTTTTGAATGTCCACTCTTCCCATAATGCTAGCATATCATCTTGGCTCTAGATCTAGATTTAGATCTACCTTTTGAGTTTCCATGATTTCCTTTGCTCTTATTTTTTTTCCTCCCTCTAGTTTCAATATATAAATCATTCCCTAAAGATGATTCACCAGTGCTCTTCCTTAACATTTCCTCACTAAAAATCACACCTACAACATCCTCAAAATTTAAACTTCCCTTGGCAGGGACTACATTACTCATAACCATAACCAAGCTATCCCAACTATCAGGGAAATAACACAAAATTAAAAAATCTCTAACTTCATCATCAATTTTAATTCCAATAAAATTGAACATACTTACAACTGTATTAAAATCATTTAGATGACTAGTGATAGAACCATTCTCAGACATTTTCATATTGAACAATATTTTCATAAGAAATATTTTATTTAAGGTAGAGGGTTTCTCATACAACTTTAAAAGTTTATCCATGAGATCCTTTGTATATTTTTCATCTAAAATTTTGAATGCAATAGAAGATGCAAATCATAACCATATGGCTCACAATGCCTACCTATCAAGCAATGTCCAATCTGCATCACTCATGGCTACAGGTTATCCTCATTTCCCCTCTAAGGAGATATGAATTTCCTTTTGATTATAAGTAATCTTCCATTTTAATTTTCCATAAACCAATTTTTTTTCCATCAAATTTCTCAACTCTAAATCTGATCTCTTCTCCCATAGCTCCCACTCAAGCTAATAACCATTCCTGTGATTTACCACTTCAACAAAAAATACCACCAAAGCTCTGATACTAATTGTTAGGAATGAAATGAATTTAAACTAGATTTAATCCACACAAAATTAGAATTTAAATGTTTAAAATTAGATTTAATTATGAACTATTGCATCATGGAATCAATTCCTCAAATCACAGTAGTTGAAAGCATTAATGGAGAAAATAAAAATAGTTAAAAAGACCATAACATAGATATATTGTGGTTCACCTAATGTGAGATACATCTACCAAGAAATCCCTCAATAAAATTAATTAAAAATAACCTCTTACAGAGATTAAAAATCTCTTTTAGAATTCATACAATAATTCTTTGAATTATTGATCCAAATTTGAAATCTATCAACAATTCTACATAGATGTTCTACCACACCTATACTTGTTTAATGACATACCACAAGCTACTATACCACACCCTAAAAATTATATATATATATATATATATATATATATATATATATATATATATATATATATATATATATATATATATATATATATATATATATATATATATAATGAGGAGAAAACCCACTAAAGAAGGAGAATTTCACAATACTTATCCAAGATAAGCATTATCCTCATGAAGACACCCATCCTCTACCTAGTCATGCTTATCTAAAAGCCCACCTAAGGAGGAACTCACCATCCTCATCTCTCCTCCACAAAATTATCTCACAACTTTCAAGGAGATAAAAACTAACTCCATAAAACGTGGAAGTCATTCCCACTTCCACAAAACATGGAAGTCAACATGGAAAATAGATATCTAATAACTAACTCCAAAAAATAAGGAAGATATAGAAATTATAAATATCTAAGAATATTCCACTCACATGGAAGCAAGGTTCCACAAAATGTGGAGAGGGGGAAAATGCCCTCCCCACATTTGTGGATCTCTTTAATCCCCCAAAATGTACCACCATGGTCATGTGATAACCCCAAAGGGATCCACACTCAACATTAACTTGTATATATTTATTGAACCATTATTCCAAGGTTTTAGATGTTTTGTCCTAGGGTTTAAAATTTCATTTATAATTTTCTTACTCAAAAAAATCATTTTCAAATATTTTGTCCCATGGCTTCATGATCTGATTTTTTATTTCCATACATGAATAATATTTTTACTTTCATCCCTAGATACTTTTTGGGTTTCATCCTTCTAGGTGTAGATACTAAAACTAAATATTTATAGCATCTCAATCTTGTACATTCAATAAATACCAATTAGGGCTCTATCTTTTCATTATGGACCTTCCCATTACCAAAAGGCTCACATTCACCAATTTAATGTACCTAAATGATTATATTATAATTTGACCCTTATCATTCTGATGACCTAGACAACATGTACACTACATAAATTTAAAAACTTGAGATATATCTTTCACTATCAGTTATAGATTTATACCTATTTTTAGCCTTATAGACATTACTAACCATAAAAAGACACTAGCATCGATATTATTCTCCAAATGCGTATCTATGTCTATTACTAAAATGTCAACCAAATTGAAAATTAATTAAAACTAATGGGTTGGCCTATTTTTATTATTGAACCCTACCTTGAGATATTTTCAAAATGTATGATATAAATACAAGTTTAAGCCTTCTCATTATTGATCTAGTAAATACCAAGCAAGCACCTACTAAAGCTCATTCAATCAATATCACACTGATTTATTCTACCCTATTCATCCTTATTTTTGTATTAGTCATAAAAAAGGTATGAATCATCCAAAGAAAAACCCATGAGTGGTATTTATCAAGTTACAATCTATATAATTACATACATATACATATAAAATATTACACCATTATTCACACACACTCCCAAGCATAGAAGAGAACTACATAAGTCTGAGGACCTTGGAGTATTGGATATGTAGGTAGTACTCATTAACATAGGGGCCATTGAGGTCAGATCAACACCATGAGCCCACTAACCCATGTTTGGAAGAACTCATTTTAAGGGTGAAGATATAGGTTTTGATCAATAATAATAGAATGATATCCTATATTCTAGATCTAAATATGTCATCATAAAGGTGATAATAAACCCAAAACAATGAATTTGGTTACATAGAGATTTAGTGGATATTCCATACAAGAAAGTAGCATCACATCATGAACATTAACATCAACGGTAGTCTCCCAAAGTTGATGGTAGTGGTTGTAACTCCAAAAAAATCATTTATAGAAATTGATGAGTATCTCATAATCATGATCCTACATACTTATACCTATGTACAAATCAGATATGCTTACACATAATAAACTCATATCCACTTTTTCTTACAATTATGATAATGAAAATACTAATAATGAAAATTTAAGTCTGAATTAATATTTTGATAATCATATCATGTGTTTATATGGTATGAATATGATTTTACAACTATTGAATATGAATGTGAGGAGCCTAGTTATCCTATTTCTTCTACATTTAATGATAAAATTCCCAAAAAGTTAAAAATGAAAAACTTTATTAGTGCATCATATAATGATAATACTAATCAAAATAGTGTAGATGCATGTTCTTCTACTCTTATTATAATTAAATATAAACAACAAAACATCTTTTCTAAAAGTTTCCTAATGAAAGAATTTCCAAATTCAAGTAATAATAATACATCCCAAGATTCAAATGCTAGTTATGATAATGTCACTTTCTCATATGATAATGATGTATCTAAACTATAAATTGATATTGCATCTTCTATTATTTTATCTTTTGAATTTAAAAATGAAAGTGAAACTTGAATTTTTCCTCCTTATGATGATGTTTCCATCAAAATAGAAAATATTCCTCTTTCTCCCTCTTTTACATTTTTTGCTCAAAAGCATGTTCCAATTCTATAAAAATAATGAAAGTACATATTATATTCCTCTTGAATTAATGAAATTTAAAGTATTCATGTCCTTACCCATGATATTTTTATCAACCTTTATGACATATAAAATGATATAATACCTCTCTTAAATCATCATACAAGATGGATGTTTATTTACCTAAAATTTCCAAACTACATGATTTATGCTATCTTAGAATGCAAGGATGGTGGTAAAGAGCCTATTATTCATATGTTTCATATGGATGGTAAATTAAAACCTATAAGAACCTCTTCAACCTATTTACCAATCCCTCCTAGTGATATTGTATCTATGATGACTACTATAAGAGATATTCAATGATAAATGACAATTCTTAAGCTGAAAGAGTTCTCCCATGAGGCTACTCTTAATGATAATATCTTGGAGGACCAACCAGTTACACAATATTTTTTTTTAATCATAAATATCCTTATAATTTTTCCACCTATTTTTTCTTCATTTGATGGTCAAGGA
This sequence comes from Torreya grandis, assembly GCA_037957365.1. Lineage (NCBI taxonomy): Eukaryota > Viridiplantae > Streptophyta > Pinopsida > Cupressales > Taxaceae > Torreya > Torreya grandis. The sequence continues at coordinate 5,437,028 of JARHVA010000143.1, forward strand.
TATCTTACTAGTCATTTGAAATAATATATACACTCCTTTAACCATTGGTTTAAAGATGAACGCTTGTTACTTAAAGCCATCCATAGAAGTTTAGATTGAGAAGATATAGATTGGTTATATATCCTATAAAATGGTGCCTTACCAAAATTTTAAAATTTAGAAGATATATTTTTATTTGATTTCCTTAAACATAAATTACCCAAGCTACCATTGGACCATTTTCAAGATCTAACTCAAAATGAGGATGAATCTATTCAAGAATATGTTATTAAATTTAAGTATATCTTGTATTCCTTGAACTACACCCTTCATATTTAGAAGTATAATTCATATTTAGTAGGGGTCTTATTTCTCCACTTAGATAAATATCCTTACACAAGCCCTTTACTTTTTTTAATACTTAATATTGGGATGTGCATAAATATGCATGACACATGTGCCCAAACAAATACCAATATCTAATCACATGTTTATTCACCTAAATAAAAACATGTTACAAACAATTCATACAAAATAACACCACAGAATAAGAAGTATCACGAGCCACTTAAAATAGCTTCTTTTAAATTATTAGTGCATACAGGGGAACAAATAGTAAAAATTGTACATAGAGGAAATGAATCCACATATAGAATACCTCCTACAATTAAATCATATACCTCTAATAAAATTCAACCACTTTGGTTTGATTGGCTAATAAATATACCACATGATATATTGCATAGACTATTAGATAAATAGTTGATTACTCTTCTTCCAAATTACTATTGTCCATCACATAGATTTAAAAAAGTGAAAGGATAACCCTTTTACACTTACCATGGTATTAATAGGCATTAATGCAATGCTTGTTTTACTCTAAAGTAAAATCTTACATAATTTATAGATAGATGAGTTATTATATTTAATAAAGAGACAACAAGGTTTCTTTCCCCTACTTATTAGATAGGTCATTCTAAGAGGGTATATACATCCCATTCTACTCCTTTTTAGGAATGTATGGTCCATTATCCTTTGTATAATTCAACCACTATAAGAAGTCATTATCTTAGTGTACCCTCTAAATGACTGCTCTCTCCCACACTGACCCTACCAAATAACTATTAGTTAATTGAGATCTCGCTAGAAATATACGTGGAGGATGCATCAAGTTAAATATGATAGAGCCTACTTGCATATCTACACAACAAATTTGGGTACCAAAACCATGATATGTCCTTAGCCTATGGTGTGTCTTGGGATATGTGTGGTCAAATTATGGCTTACATACCTCTTATATTATCTTATCACATTTATATATGTTATTATTAAGGTTAGACTATGGAATAACCATGGCTAAGTAGAGTATATATAGGAGGTAGTGGTTATTAGTTGATCATCATATTATGAATCTTGCACTTATTGCATTATTGTGAAGATTTCCCCCTTGAAGTGGCTAAGTTATATTTATCAATCATTCTACTCTTCTATCAATTATAATTTTGGATTTATATATTATACTCTTATTTTTGTAAATATTATACTCTTATTTTTGTAATATAATATTTTATTTTGTGAACATATAAGTAATTTCATTACAGGTGGTATCAAAGCTTTGATTTAGGCAAGTTCTTGTGGTGGATTTTTTATTTAGATTTGGTGTTGTGTGACTCTTGTGAATTGAAGGATTGAAAAAAATAAATTTTGATTCAATAATAATTTAATTTTTCCATCACTATAGTATTGTTCAAAGTATTTTTTTTAAATAGTAAAAAAAAGTCTATAAAATTTTTAACCTTGTGTAAATTAGCAGTCATTGGATTCATCTATGAGACAATTTTAACTGTATATTCTGTAGGTACACTTTATGGGCCAAAAATTTTCACCATTATACACATTAACAGTCATTGGATTTGTCTTGTTAAGGTGATTTAAATGGTATCTTCTGCCAATACACTTTTTTCAAGGTTGAAACCCTCCCAATGTTTGTGCATGACTGGTCCTAACACTTGGGCACATGGGAAAGGGAAATAAACTCCTAAAACTCCTCATAAGGATGGCATGGAGTCTAGAACTTCTAATACCTGTATATCATAGGTGTTTTAGAAACTTTAGTCAGAGTCACAAGGCATGGTGTAAAAACATGATCTCAATATAGTTAAATGGGACATCACAAAGATGAGAGGGGACCTAAATGGATTGTGGGATCAATTAAAATAAATAACTAGGTAATTATCCAATTTTATAGCTTGATATTTCTAAAATAACCCTCCACCACTCTACTTTGGTTCTCATCCTTCAAAAATCACACTGCCAATGTAGGTCTGAAGATGATGTTGCCACAAATTGACTTGCACAAGTTCACATGGATCACTCAAATTGAAAATTTATTTGATCTACATCAAAATCCATGTTCAAAAAAGGTGGTCATATCCCCTCTATATTTGGAACCTAAATAGTTTGTTTGGTATTGATTATTGTGTGCTCAAAATAAAAAGAAGATTCTCCTTGTTTCTTAGTCTATATTTTATGAGGAGATGTAACTCCACTATCACAACAATGTCTCATAAAAATACTTCATCGAGCTAGCCAAACAACACCAAACAAGGATTGTAAAGGATTATGTTCATCAATTTCATAATTTCTCCTTATGTGTGCTGGACATCACTAAGGAAAATATAACTAGCCTATTTTTGGGTGGCCTCAAAGATAACATCTAATTAGAGGTTCACATGTTTAGTCCCAATTCAGTATCTGAAGCCATCCCAAGGGCATGCATGGTAGAATTAAAAGAGTTGATCAAATGAATACCTTTCATCAATGTTCATGAATGCACTTTCCTAGCACCATCACTTCTTCAGCCTACCAAATTGACCCCTCAACAAATTGAGGAGAAGCATGTGAAAGGTTTGGGTTTTGGTTGTAATATAAAATGGATCAAAGGACATCATTATGTTGAAAATAATTTATTTGCATTTAAGGTGCCATTGAGGATGATGAATATGATGAGGCCTCAAGTGCAAGTTTAGATAAACCTAAGGATGAATCTAAAGATTCTCAACCTATTATTTCTTGTCATGCACTTTCAAGTATTAATACTCCTTAGACTCTTAAGGTGGCGGGATTTATCAAGAAACAAAAGGTGATAATGTTGATTAAATATGGGAGTATGCACAACTTCATCAATAGTAAGCTAACTACTCATTTAAGTTGTTTCATTTACCAAGCTCAAGAATTTTAGGTCATGATTATAGATGGTGCTACTATCAACTATTATAGAAAATGCCATAGAATTAATCTTATTATGGGAGACTACTTGTAAGATTATCTTATGTTTGATATTCTCATGGGAGGGGCTAACATTATTTCAAGGAGTGCAATGGCTCAACACTTTGGGCACTATTGAGATTAATTTGTAGGAAATATTCATGTGATTCTATTCAAAAGGTAGGACATTTGAATTTCATGGATTATGAGCAAAATATACACAACTAATTAGTTCTCATCATATGATAAATATCTTAGAAAAAGTGTTAAAGGATTTGTGGCACACTTGTTTTCCATAGAGATTCAACCAACCAAGGAGTATACCCAACTTGATTTACAAATGGTGTTGGATGACCATTTTGTTGTTTTTGGTGACACGCTAAAAGGACTCTCACCAAGATAAGTGCATGATTATGCCATCAGATTACTTATCATAAATACACCACCTAATATTAGACCCTACACATATCCCTATGCCTAGAAGAGTGAAATTGAAAAGATGGTATAGGAGATTTTAGAGGTAGAAATAATCCAACACAACTAAATTAAATATTCTTCCTCAGTGGTCATGGTACAAAAGAAGGATAACACTTGGAGGATGTGCCCAAACTATAGGTAACTTAATAATTACACCATCAAAGATATGTTTCTTAGTCTAATAATTGATGATTTGGTAGATGAATTTCATGGTGTTGTTTATTTCACCAAGTTAGATATTCACTCTGAATATCATTAGATTTGAATCCATGAATAGGACATACCTAAAAAAACTCTCAAAACTCATGAAGGCCATCATGAGTTTATGGACATGCCTTTTGTCCTCACAAATACACCATACACAATTTAGAGCTTGATGAATATTGTTTTTAGGAAATTTTTGAGAAAATTAATGTTGGTGTTTTTTGATGACATCCTCATTTACAGTAAAAAATAGGAAGACCAGTTGAAGCATGTAACAGTCTTGATTCTAGATCAATGTTAGCTTTATGATAAACCTTCAAAATGTGATTTTGGTGTTCAAAATTTGGAGTACTTGAATCATATTTTTTCATATTAATGAGTGAAATTTGATCCTTAAAATGTCCAAACAATGATGGAGTGGTAGGTTCTCAATACCCTCAAGAACATCCAGGGATTTTTAAGGCTAACTGGTTACTATCACAAGTTTGTCAAAAATTATAATAGAATTGTATCCCCACTCACATATTTATTTAAGAAATACTCTTTTCAATGGATTGATATAGCTACTAAGGCATTTGAGTAGTTGAAAATGGTTATGTACACTACTACAATTTTGGCTATTCCTGATTTTTCTAAAACTTCTATTGTGGAATGTGATGCATCAAGATATGACATGTGGGTTGGACTCAAGCATGAAAGTATACCACTTGTATTTAAGAGTCACCAATTTAAATGAAATAATAAGCTCAAGCCAATCTATTAGAAAGAGATGATGGTTATTTTTCATGTCATCAAGTAATGGAGACCTTATCTAATGGGTCATCACTTTTAGGTAAAGAGTGATTATGATAGCTTCAAATATTTTTTGGAACAATGATTTTATTCAGATGAATAATAAAAATGGGTGACTAAAATATTTAGCTAGGATTTTGAAATAGTCTATAAGGAAGGAAAATAAAATGTGGTGGCAGATGCACGATCCTAGAGGGATGAATTAATTGAGGCATTATTATTCATAATGACCATTTAGTAGACAAATTAGCTAGAGGAAGTAAGATTAGAATGGGTTAATGACAATGTTGACAATGTTTTGATTCAAAATATTTTGAAGGGTTTTGGGGAATCTAAAAAAATTATATGTAAGGGGAAAACATTATGGTATAAAGATAGATTTTACCTCTATAATAATTCTCTCCTCAAACATAAAATCCTTTAGGAACTTCATGCATCTCCAATAGGAGGTCACTCAAGATTTTTGAAAATATATCATAGAATCAAGCAAGATTTTTTTTAGGAAGGATTCAAGGGGGATGTACATAAATTTGTGGCTAAATGCATGATATGTAAATAGAATAAATGTGAAACCATTAAGACCCCAGGTCTTTTACAGCCTTTATCTATCCCTAGCCAATGTTGGAAGGAGGTTTTGTGGATTTCACACCATGATCTAAAGGCAAAAATGTTATCATGGTAGTTGTGGATTAACTCACCAAGTATACTCATTTTTTTCCTTATCATAACTATTTTTTTCCAGTATAGTAGCCTCTGATTTTCTTAATACAATTCAAAAATTTCATGGTCCTTCAAAGATTTGTAAACGATCAAGATCCCATCTTTACTAGTAATTTTTAGACTAAATTATTTACATGTTTTGGCACCCAGTTGGCTCATATCTAATTCTATCATCCTTAATCTGATGGAAAAATAGAGGTAGTCATCAAATGTCTAGAAGGGTATCTCTATTGTTTTGTTTTTAAAAAACATAATAAATGGGTTCATTAGCTACCACTTGTTGAATGGTGGTATAATACTTATGTTCGTAGTTCATCCAAAATGTCTCCCTTTGTGTCCTTGTAAGTATATCACCCACCATCCATCACTCAAACCTTGAAGATCCATACCAAGGTTCATGTTGTTGAGTAACACATTCACCATCAATAGGAGGTACTCAATATTTTGTAAGAAAATTTATCCATGGCATAAAATCAAATGAAGCAGCAAGTAGATCAACATTGTAGTGAGTGAAATTTTGACATAGGTGATTGGGTCTTTGCATAATTACATCCATATAATTATATGTCTATGAAGTAGTATAAAAAAAATAATAAGTTTTCTCTTAATTATTATGGCCCTTATCAAAGCTTGCAAAAAATTAGTAGTGTGGCCTACAAGTTGGAATTCCCCCTAGTCTATTTGCATACATTTGGTAATCCATGTATCTTTCCTGAAGAAGGTAATTGGACATAGTATTTATACTCAAACTTAGTTACTTAAATTAGATGAGGAAAATTTATGTTATTCTAGATCCTAAAGAGATCCTTCACACATGCATTAAGGAACTATAGACTAGAGTGATTAAGGAGTTTTTTACCAAATGGAAGAATATGAAATATGAAGATGCAATATGGGAGTATGAAACATTCATGTAAAAAAATTTAGGGTTGATTTAACATTTAGGACAAGATTATTCTAGAGGGGAGGGGAATGTTATTACCTTAACCTATGGTGTGTCTAGGGATATGTGTGGTTGACTTGTGGCTTACATACCTATTATATTATCATGTCACATTTCTCTATGTTCTTAGTAAGGTCAGCTTATGGAATAACCATGGCTAAGTAGAGTGTATATAGGAGGTGGTGGTTAGTATTTGATCATCATATTATGAATTCTACTCTTATTGTATTATTGTACAGGTTTCCCCTTCAAAGTGGCTCAATTATATTTATCAATCACTATGCTCTTATGTAAATAATTGTAGTGGATCTTATATTCTACTCTTATTTTTGCATTATAATATTCTATTGTATGAACATCTAAGTAATTTCATTACAAAATAGCACACATAGATATAAATCATACTGATACACTTGATACTCCCATAGATACATGAGTTATAGTGTTAAAACTAAAAGAAAAAACCCAATTACCACTTGATCATTATAGTCAAGCATTTTTATTCCCAACTGGATTCCATTATGTATGGTGATTTCCTTAGTTATCACTAAATTTAACTAAATTACCAAATATCAATACTTCACCACATGATAAAATATCAAATTTCAAACATATTACAAGAACAAAAGTAAATTATTTGAAATAATACACATAAACTATATGCAGTACCTTCCATAGTGCATGGGTGTATTAAATACATTCATGCTAATAGGGTAGTCAAATTTTTTGGCATTCCATATGAACATACACTTGAATAAGAGAATTTTATTCCCATATAGATAATTATCAAGCCTAATAAGGTTCATCATTTATGAAAGGGTAAGCAACATGCAATCCACTTTCATAGGTAACCTATACTCCAGAGACCTTTACATAGTATATATAGAGTGGATTCTACTATATTTTCATTTAGTCCTACTCAACATACCTATTTACGTAGACAAGATAAACATGCTCCGATTATTGATACTCGAAATAATACAAAGAGCAGTCAATACTGGGTTCCATGAACCACTACTTTCACTACTAATTCATGACAACATATTCCTATGAGGCATACACAGAGTATTTATGACTCTCCAAATCTAAATATGATACCTATCCATTCTCCTTGGAAGTATTATCAATATGATTCACCATATTATGGGTATAGAGAACCTGGTGACCATCCCTTAGATGCAATAATTGGATAACCCCTTGCTTTAAAAAAATTCAAAAATACCAAAAAATCAAATATTCAAGAAAATACAAAAATATTCACATAACCTATAAAATACAAAAATATTCATCATTCCCATGTTTATTAGCTCATTGGCACCTATGTTGTTTGCTTCATGTTAGTAGATAGCATATCATTTAATTTATAGACACATACATGTTTCATTAATATTTGAGTGTGATAGTGGCCAGTGACATGACATATGCACATACAGATGTTGGACCTCTCCTCTGCCTACTTCATATAGTGCATTTGGGGAATCTACTTCATCGATCATAATTGATACATGTTACATATCCTTTATGATCATTTGTACATTATCATGCTTGATATTATATACTAATGCTTACACATGTTTATATATATGCTCATATATTTTCATAATGTACTTGACATGCTATGTTACATGACATTTTTTGATAACACATATATGTAGGGATAGTATGATATGCTTATGTTGGTTGTTTATACTTCATTTATTCACATTATCACTTCCTAGAGTGTATTTATTACTTGTGGAACATTTGAATATGTTCTTTGCATGTTGTCCCTTATTTCATTGTATTTGGTTTTGTACATTTGAATGTGGCATTCTATGCTGATTGGACATTTGAATTTGTCATTACTTCTCAATTACATGACATTTGAACATACCCCTTGTATGAGGTTTCCTTAGATAATTATTTTGCATTACATTGAGTGTTGTTCTTATGTGAGTGTTTGATTGTTTGTTTAGTTTGTATTATTACTCTCTAGACATTGTCATGGTACTATTATCCTTTTGAGGTAAGGAACCTACCATATTCTATTTCCTTCACCTCAAAATGGGAGCATATTAGTGAAGACATGTCATAAAGGTATGACCTCCACATTTGCATAGTTTCTATATTTTAGTATGGGCATGTAATAAAGACATAACCTCCACCATTACTCAGTTCTCAGTATCTCTAAATTTTAATGGGGGCATGTTACAAACACCTAACCTCCACACTTTCATAATCTCCAATATAGTTTCATGATTTAGATATACACTTAGATCATAATCCTATACATTACCCTAATTTGTTATATATTTAAAATGGCTTTTTTCAAATTTGTAACACATATAATTTATTTTGACACATTAGAGGTGTGTATTCCATGCTAGTGTACCAAAAATTACAAATTTACCAATTATATCTCCAAATTACTATCACCAGGAAGTATCAATTACATCAAAAATAATGTTATAGAGCCTTTTATATCTGTAATAGTTGGTTCTCTTTATAGATTAAATTAATTAAATCATTCAACCTCACCAAATTTATAGGTTAGGTTGATTAAATTATCCAACCTTACCAAATTTATAGGATGAATTGATTAAATCACCCACCCTCACTATATTATGTATATTCACACTTGAGTCATGCAATTGAGATTTAGTGATCTCAATGGTCATGTCATAACTCATCTTTACATTGGACTGGGGGATAATACCTTCTGATATCCCTCTTCAAATCTCCATAGTTTAGGTTTGAACCTCTCTCATCTATAATGATTCATAAGGAAGCAACTCTACCAATAAAAATACAAAGGGGAAACATTGACTGCATTGACACACAAATGTACTCCTTTTTTCTCTCTCTTTATTTTCAAGCATTTCAATTATTTAAAATTTTAGATTATATGCAATAATTTATATTATAACATGTTCTTTATTAGAAGTCATACACCAACAAAATAATCAAAGTGGGTTAAATCAAAGTCAAGGTGTGTTTTACACACCCAGGTACACATTTATTTACTTTAACATAGTAATTTCATTCTTTTGCATTATTAGATTAAATGGGGGGATGTAGATACTAGAACTAAATATTTATAGGAATCTCAATCTTTTACATTTGAAAATACCAATCAGGTCTCTACCCTTCAATTTTGGATCTTCTTGTTATTGAAAGGTTTACATTTTCCATTTCACTATACATAAATGATTATATTAGATTTTGACCCTTATCATTATGATGACCCAAACAACATGTACACTACATAAATCTCAAAATTTGATATATATCCACTATTAGTTACATATCTATAGTTTTTTTCTTGCCTTCTGGACACTAATGACCACAAAGGGACACTAACATTGACACTAGTGTCTAAATCTTTATCTAATTTCCATTACCCAAAAGTCATCCAAATTTAAAATTATTCAAAACCTATGGGTTATTCTATTTGTCTTATTAAACCATACCTGAGATATTTTCAAAAAAAATTGGTATAAATATAGGTCTAAGCCTTCTCATTATTGATCTAGTAAATACCAATCAATGACCTACCAAAGCTCATTTAATTAATCGCACAATTGATTTATTTTTCCCTATTCACCCCTATCTCTATATTAGTCATCGAATTAGGCATACAAAAGGTTTAAAACATCCAAGAAAAGGCCATGAGTAGTATTTATCAAGTTACAAGCTAAATCATTATGTGTATTTATATATAACATATTACGCCATTGTTCACATGCACTTCCATACATAGGGGAGAATCAGATAAGTCTGAGGCCCTCTTTGGAATATTGGCTATGTAGGTAGCACTCAGTGACAAAGGGTTTTTTGAGGTCATCTCAACACTATGATCCCACTAACCCATTTTTGGCAAAACTGATTCTAAGGGTGAAGAAGGGTGAAGAGCTAGGGTTTGATCAATAAGAAAAGAGTGGCAACTTATATTCTAGATCTAAAGACATCATAAAAAAGGAAACAAAAAAATTAGAATGAAAATCTCATTCACATTGATATCCAGTGGATATTTTATACCCACAAATAACATTGCATTATGGATAGTAGCATAGATGGTAGTGTCCTAAAGTTGATGGTAATGTCCATGAACCTAGAAACATCATTTCTAGAATTTAATGATTGACTCAAAATCTTGATCCTTCACACTTTTGCCTATGTACAAATAATATCTGATTTCACATAATAAACCAAACTAAGTATCATTTCTCTTTGGTATTGCAATTAATTGAACATCTTTCAAATTTATTACTTTCTATATTTAACACATTTCAGTATTTTAATTCAGAATATTCAATTATTTGAGTTTGTAATTAATTGGCCTGCTATAGATTAGTTTATCACCCTTGTGTATAATCTATTCTATCTTTTAACCCTATACCCACCTCTAAATTTAGGTTTAAACACTAAGGTTTTTATATTTCAAGCCTTAGGGTTTTATTTTCATACCTCATTTTTTATTATTCCCTAATAATACATATTAATCATAAGCATATTAAATGAACATTATTAGTTAACAAAAGTAATTAAGTTACTCTTTTCATATTATGTTACATGGATAATTTATATTATTTAAATTGATTATGTTTTCATATGGGTCCAAAAGATCAAATCTAAATACAATAATAAGGCTAAAATTAGCAATGAACAATCCCAAACCTTTCCCACATCCTATTACTACAACATTCAATTTAAGATGCCTATTTTTGATACTAGATGATAAATGGCATGTAGGATTTTTTTTTACTCCTATTATGGACTCCACAACATATCCTATCCACCCCATTGATGGACTTATCATGAATATTGAGATTGATAATAAAACTATTAAATATTAACTGAATGTCATGGATGATAAGAGTTCATTGAATATCTTAACACAAATCCACATCATACTAATGAAATATTATATATAGTGAGAGATGAGCATAAAATTTTGTCCCAAGATTCCACATTAGGTTTTCAAAACTCAACTACTGTATTATCCCTACACCTACACCTATAATGACCTATGTGACATCCACCCAAGGTTTAGGGGTAACACAAGGAATCCAATAGATGTTGATACCTATTCATACTTAGGATACTTTAAAGACCTATCCCATGGTGACTATGCATGTTTCATCACTAACCTCACTTACTACACATTCCCTTGAGTAAAATGTTACAAGTTTGCATGCTAAAGTTTTGTAAATATAAAAATATGTTTTGAGAGCTAATCATTCCAAGAACTTGCACACTTTTTTCCATAACCCATTATCCCATAAGATAGTATCCTATCCTTTACCAATATGAATTGGAGCTCACAATATTAAAGTATACAAAGGTAAAAGGGATCCTAAGCAATAACTTAGAGAATTTCATACAACAAGTCTAGACTATACATATGATGACAACTTATTGACCATTTTATTCCCAATCAGTGTTAATGACTATGCATTATAATGGTTATATTATCTCCCCCTCCAATATGTAAGATCATACAACCCTTTGGCCAACCAATTACTACCACATTTTCCCATAAACATTGATGAAAATCTATACTATGTATGAATTGTTAAACTTGAGCAAGGATCAAATGAACCAATCAATGACTATGTACTTGGATAAAAGACCATGCTAGCCAAAATGACTAATGTTATGGTTGACAATGAATTATAATATATATTCAAGTGAAGTGTGTTAGTACTACTCCATGAGTTAATTATATTCAAGAGATTCAAATAATTTGATGAATTATGCTATAGAGTAAGGGACATAGAATTCAAGTTAATAGCTATGAACAAAATAAAACATACATCTACTTGTATGACTAACTTAACAATGAAGATTCAAATAAACCAAGTTATAAGGTCAAACCATATGATAACAAAAAAGAGATGAAGATTATAATCAATGCAGTGTGACAACCTATAAACCAATTATAATTGAAAGCTCCACCAAAGAGGCACTTTTCAAGATTACCATAACCTCTTCATGTGCTACTCAATAAGTTACTCGAGTGTAACATTTTTACAGTCCTCCCTCCACAATATCTTGATCTGATTAGGCCTAAACCAAGAATTGTGATGAAAATGCATATTGAGATTATCGACAAGTTACAATAAATTGAATGAATATATGTTTTAAACTAAGATATAAGATACATGATCTTATAGATGATAACATTATTGATTTGGCCACCCTTAAATATGAATATATTCCATAGTATAATGGAATTAAAAAATCAAAAATCTTTAATGATCTATTTCCTAAACATGAGACAATAAAAATTAAAGACACTTATAGGTTCATTATGCATAAAACATGTATCCTCCACTTCTGATGTATGACCATCAAATTGATTATATTATTGATATGCTTAGTGATAATTCACCATAGTAGCCTATGATCACATTCATTGATATTGAGATAGTTTATGATGATTCATATTTTCATGCACTTTTTCATATAAGCCTATACAGATGAACAACTCATACATATTTTCATGATTGACAACGGTTTAAGTGAGAATTTTGGCATGATGAAACTTCTTTGTTCCCTTTGGTACACATGACATGATTTAAAACCTATATAAAAAGTAGCTAAATGATTGTATGGATATAAACAAAATACCTTGGGAGGCATAATATTACTTCTTTAGGTAGGTTAGCCATATTAGTTACACCATTATTGGTTCTACAGAGTTACGTGGTATTCAACATGTTGTTAGGATGCCTTTAGATGAAAACATTCCATGTGGTACCATTTAAATTGCACTAATTTCTAAAACATACATTACAATATGGTATTCATAGTTATAGGTGTAAAATATGAGTATCCCTTATAGCCATTAGTGTCTCTTCTCCACCTGCATCACCACAACAATTGGTTACTACACATATTTAGGATAATTATACAAAGATGGTTGATACACCTATTTAGGATAATTATAAAGAGATGGTTCATACACATATTTAGGTTCAATATACAAAGATGGTTAATACACCTATTTAGGATCATTATACATAGATGGATTTTACACTTATTTAGGATCATTATACAGAGTTGGTTTTTACACATATACATGATATCTCTATATATCTAATTTAGAGGAACATAGTTGGTCTCACTAGATATCTAGCTGTTTAGAGTCAATCAAATCATAGAGTTACTTAGAGACAATATAATCCACCATCTCTTACTAGACATACTCAGTTAGCACCATAGATAGTTTAACTTGTTTCATAGTGAACACATGCATCGCAACACCCTATTATTATACATCAAATCCCATAGAGTCCTTGGACATCTATAGTTACTCATCTTTCACTAAGTTATACAAGTGGTCATCATGTTATTTATGACACATTACATGAATTCCTATTAGATTTAGATACACCAATAGTTGGTATCTTCCATCCATAATATAAGACCCTTACATTATTCGATACAACCACTTACCATGATCCTCCCATTGATAATATCATTGGTTATATTTTCCCAAATCTCAAATATTCCAAAAGTATGAATATTTTATACAATCATAGAATTCTATATATATATATATATATATATAATCTAAAATTAGGACATGAACGTAACTCAATTACTAGATTACACTATTACATATGTTATTTATCACAAGTTTGGTAGAAGGAATATTATTTTCATACACACATGCATTTCACAATATATGAATACGGTGCATGACATACATGTTACACATGGACATATAGATGTTATACTTTATTCTAACTAGTGACCATGCCAATATTGAAGGCATCTTATAACACATGTTTCATTATTTTAGATTATATCTTTCTATGACCTTTTCTACCATGTTGATCTACCTATATTTCTTACACATTAATTTATAATTTATTATATCTTACACATTGATACATGAATATCTATTCTACTATTATTTAACATTGATACATATGGATGATGTAGACTAGTTCCCTTGTTCTATGCTCCTTTGATATTTTATTCTTTTACATGATAGGATACTTTACATCCTTATATTATGTGTGGCCCTTTGGATTTGTTTATGGAATATTTATGTACCTTAATTATGGCCATCAGCCTTTTTTTCAGTGATAGATTTATGTCCCTTGTACATGGCCCTTGGCCTTATGTGTGACACTAACACTTACATTTGTTGAGCTTGTTGACATTGAGTGGTGTCATAATCTATACCATGTATTTTTATTGAGTAGTATTACTTAGTGATCTTACTACATGCTTCATTAATACATCTATCTAGACATAACAATTGCATGCCCTATATTACATCTGTTACATATATGCCTTGATCAATATATACATTAATATGATGACATACTATCCACACATTTGCATGATATTACATGATGTTAACATTATATAAGACATTATTCTATTGAATTTTATTTTGGGATGAATGAATTATATGATATATCCCTCATCCCAAAAAGGGGGGCATTAAAGTGGGATTTTCATAGAGATAATAGCCTCTATGAGGGAAAAAAAAGGTCATAGTATATATTTCAAAGATTTAGAATGGTTTAATTGCATGATAACTATTGGCAAAATAATACAAATAACAGGGGTATATTCTTGCATATGCACTCATTTTATCAATATTTGAGCATGTATATAAAAATACATGGGCATATTCACACAATTTACAATAATGAGAATTATAGGGTTCCACATATACATTTGAGATACAAGTTCTTAAATTCAACATATAGATGCATAGCATTCTAAATTAGTTAACACAAAATTAGGGGACACTATACTTTTTCATGAACATATAAACACTTTCATAATAATAAGGCATGATATTAGTCAATGCACACATACACCACAACATAATTTACAACTGAAGAGAACTTGTTTGTTATTCCACTTCACATTTATATGATCTATGATAGTGTCATGGACATTATTCATTCTATTTTGATCATGCATTTTCTATTCTACATTGGGAAAACTTAAGTGAAACTATATAATCAAACATGCATTAATTATGGAGGCATGAACATTATTCATTCCATTTTGATCATCTATTTTATTTACATGAAGCAAACTTGAGTGCACTTGAGCAAAATTATACAATTGAATGTATAAGCTTTTTGAAAATTTTGATTCAATTTATTTGAGTGAACCTAGCTTGATGGTTTTCTTTTTGACCTACATAGTTACTTGGGTTAGTACATTATTTTCTTCTACCCACATTCATGAGGGTTTAGGTATGTTATCTTCCCAACCCAAAATCCTACATAGTTACACAAATTTGGGTCACAATCACCACAAGTCTCCATGTGCTTCAATAAGTAAGCACAATTTTCTCTAATTTTTTAGCAATAAAGCATAATATTTTGATCATTTGTAAGGTAAATATGGTTTTCACCAATATAAATGTGTGTTTTAACCTTATTCTTTCAAAAATTAAAAAAAATAGTTTCAGATTAAAATAGTCAATCTATGGATATTGACTACACATGATTGCAGGTTTTATTATTAAGTGACCTACACAAATAGAAATTCATATTTAAAAAGTGGGTTTTACGTACTCATGTATATATTATCCTTGTACTCTAGAAATTCCATTACTATGATAAAATAGGGGCATTTATAGATATTAAAATCTAGTCTTAAGCACTTAACAATGACTAGCTCGATAGGCATTTACCACACATGAGTTGAGCACATAAATAAGGTCATAATCTACCATTATCCCATAATTACATGTTATTTTATGAGTCAACCCCTTCATTTTGTTTTTACACTTATATTAACCTCACTATTTGTTTCAAACTTGTTAAATATCTTGCACAAACATCTTTATACTTTCAATTCAATCACATGTACATAGGTCAAATCCACCAAATTTTTTTAGTATCTCTAGTCAATATTTACCTAATTTGGTTGGTATCAACCCTCTCTAGTAATGGTCATTTTTCAAAATCAAATCTCTCCTTAGGGTCAATTAAATCTTCCTAACATGTCTATGGTATGAGAAATTACCCAATTGGATCCATATATAAATAAATCAAGGTCTCATTCAAAAGGGACTTGGCACTTATCTAGTAAAAAATTATACACTATTACACATTGATAAAATATGCCCTATTCTTTCCAAATTGTGAATCTATCACTAAGAGTAGTCATAAGATAAGTTTCAAGCACACCAAAGCCAATTCACATAAGTATTTTCAAGTATGAAAGCCAAATCATTAGTTACATACATATAATCAAGAATCATAATTACACAATAATAACAAATGGGAGAACTATGTGTGGCTTGATTTCCCTTCTTGTAACATTTAATACGTAAGCAATGGTATATCATCAAATGGGGGTGATTGGGGTTAGCTCAATACATTTCACTTTCTCAAATTTTATATGTTTCTATACCTCATAATCATGCTTAGGGTTTCAAGGCAAAAGAGATTGATTTCTTTAATTGCATGCACCATCAAGGTTTAGGACCATAAAGTGTTGACCCTCAAAATTAGCTATGTATCAGACAAGCATGTGCTTGCACACTTTAAGAAAAGATCAATTCCACTAGTTGAGAGGCTCATACAATCCAAACCACATAATTTATATGCATGCCTTAAACAAAATTTATAGAAAATTAGATGTCAACTATTATAATTTCATTGATGTGTGTTACATGATAAAGTTGAAGGACCTAGGGAAAAGCAGTCACATGGACCTATGAATCACAAAGGGGATTATGGGGGAAAGTGATAGGTGAATTGGCTGGCTACAAATCCTAACATAAAATTATGGTGGTATGATAACAAACTATGTAGTAGTTGGCCTTGGGTTAAGTTGACATTTCAAATATTAGAAAAGGTGGGAAAAGCCAAGAATGAAAGGCAAAGAAGCTCAAAAAAAGATAAGAGAGAGTAGTTTTTGGCCAAGAAGAAGGAGATTAGATGAGTTGAGTAGAGATGAAGAAAAGGTAGACAATAAAGAGTGAGGTATAACACTATAATTAGATTGTATTAGGGAGACATAAGAGCTACGAGTGAGATTTAGATTATAGAATGAGGGCACCTAGTGTGTTGTATGTAATTTGTTCCCTTATATTTAATAGAGATTGATTTTAATAAAACAATATATTTTGAATTCTTGTCTATTTTAAGGTTATTTAATACCATTTGTGGGTGGGCTCTCTAAGTTGTCCAGTTATCCCCATCTCACTCCTAATAGACATTGATCTCCCATTACATGCAACTAACATAAAACCATCTTGAATCATCCATTCCTTCACACCTTAGGTGAACTCATAGAGATTTTTCTCCCTATGTGATATGCTATTATGGGAACTAGTGCAAGGTGTGTTAAGATAGACTCATATAACATCTTGGCCCCTTGGTGACTAAACATCAACAACATTTTTGTTTTCATTATCGAGATCAATTTGTATTTCATTATTATGATGGTAGAAGGGAATACAACTTATTAAATAATTATTGATTATAACTCTACATGTATGAGTTATATATAGTAAGTAAATCAATATTCAACATGGAAAAACTAGATATGTGATAAATATAATGGGAATCAAAGGATGAGAATTTCCAAATAGGACCCTAAAAAGAGATAATATTCCACCTCTATAAATGTTGTGAGGAACCTTAGAGGAAGATAAGGGAATGAGGTTTACTTTTTCATAGAGAAAATACACTTTGAGTAAAGGATCAGACATGCCATCAAGTTTGAGCAGGATCTAGGAAGAGTTGAAGTAAGGACTAGGTGTCAAACAACTAGTGGAGTGGTTCTTAATGTCCCTAGTCATATAACATGAACCTATGTGACCTTCTTATAATTAGAGGAGATATTATGAGATTCATCAAGATTAGATGTTGGTGAGGTAGAAGTAAATACTCTACCTAAGAAAGTGTTTCATGATTCCCTACTTAAACCAAAAGTAACATATACAGTATAGATGTTACATTAGATGATGAGGCTTAAGATAGGATATTTTGTAGCAATATATTGTTATAAATTAGTTCATGAAAGTATGGATATTAATGAGATCATAAATCTAACACTGGTCTATGAAAGAAGAAGAACATAAATGCAAAGATCTATAATAAAGAGGTTATATAAGGGCAGTTAGGCCTAAGTTAATAGGAATTAATTATAAAATATATCCATGACTCATTTTTGTTAATGGTCATTAGTTATTCATCACTTTTGTATTATTGATGTAACTAAAGTCAAGGGGTTTACTTATGTATAAATACCCCTTAGCCTTATTTATAAAGTGTTTTTTTCATGATTGGAGTTGATAGAGATGTTGTTGATAATATAAAATGTAACTATGAAATGATTATAAATATAGGACTAAAGTGAAAGTGTAATGAATAAATCACCTTGTAATCTTATTCAATGAAAACAATATAATCTTTGAATTCAAATCCTAATGGGTTGAACTCTACTGTTAACTTTGCTTTTATGATATTAGTTATATGCATTATATGAATTCATCAAATGACTGACTCTAGACTAATTTTAGTAGTAACAATGACTAAACGTAGTAACTCAAGTGAATAAGTAAGATTTGTCTAACTACAATTGTAATGGTAAAATTGACAAGGACCAGTCAAGGCTACGTGCCTTGGGTGAGCGCATGAGGTTACTCATCACATGATATGTCGATACACAAAATCATTGGCATATTATTTATTTTGAGTGTATAAATAATACTTAATTATGTTAAGCTAAGGAAAAATACCCAACATTTTTTGTTCCATGGCTAAGACACATTGCCCTTATTGGCATGATGGTAGAAAGATGCTTGAATAGATATCTTTAGAAAATGTCAAGCACTGGGTTGCTAATATAGAATAAAAAATTTCACTCCATTATCTTGAACTAGGATATCTACACACAAATGGGTAGAGTATCACCTATATGATGCTCTATATGAAACATTATTTGTAGAATTACTCATTCACTTACATGCTTGGATTTTGACATATGTGCAAGACCGCTCAAGAAATTTTAGACAAAAGGTTTCCTAGTCAGTAAAATGTTAGATGAACTTGGATAAGTTGTAAATTACTTGGACACGAGTGGTAGGCATATGGTGGAAGGGAACACTTAATAACTATATTCTAGAATACACTATCTCTATGTATTATTGTACATAAGAAACATGATTCAAAGTTTTGAGGGAACCATGTAGGAGGTACCTCAAAAAAAATTATTTAGAGATTAAGAAGCTTATGGTTGATTCTAAGCTTGATAACTTCCCCATGGATGGATAAACATCCATGGATAAAATCTATCATTCATAAGTAGCATGACTGGTGGATAAATGGAAGGGTATGACTCAGTACAAGATTCAAGTTTAGCATGGAAGTTAGATAGTGATAACTATAAAAGTGTAAGTATGTTGAATACAAGTGTAAGGTCATGAAAGGAAATGATCCTATATGTATACAAGAGGAAACTAAAAGTGCCACAAGAATCTGTAGGAGGGAAAAAAGGTATGATGAGTACTCCCTAAACATGAATTCATGTCATTCACTAGTATAGGTATGCATAGAAGAAACATGAAAAGCATTGATAATAGAACCCAATCCAAATAGACCTAATTACCCCACCATATCACATGCTCATGCATTTGAGTTTGATGAAAGTATTGTTAGAAATAAGGATAGTGAAAACATAGAATCTTAATTTGAATCTAAAACTAAAACCACATAAGAGTATCTAGAAGTTTAAGATCAAGCTAACAATCTACCATTATTTTATACCTTTCTATTGTAAGAGTGGCCTATGGATCACCTTGGAATGCCTAGTGGACAAATATAACTAGTGGGTAGACTACAAGACCAACAATAATGAATCAACCTCTCCTAGTGCCCATTATCTCTAGTGCACCTATTATTTTTGGAAGTATAGAACATAACACTAATGGTGGTTCTACAAGAGCTACAGGATTAATTAGTGATGTAGGAGGCATTGGTAGACCATCACCCTAAGGTTTCAAAGGAATTGGAAGAGTACCACAATAAGGTCCACTACAACCACCTGGTGCACCTAAAATCTACTATGAGATGACACTTCACTTGATTAAATATCAAGGTGTCAAAAATACAGTAAAAGATGTTTACAAGTGTGAACTCATTTGGTGAGCATGAGGTATCACTTCTTTATAGAAAAAGGAAAATAAGTTTGAAACTAATTTATTGGATCACATGCATAAATGGTAACATAATTTTTATCTTCAAAAAGTGGTTTTGAGTTATACATTATTAAATGTTTCTTTTCTCCAAGAATTTGATATCCCTAAATTTGAGCAGCAAAGTATTGATGCCCTAAAATATATCAAGAAAGAGATCACTAAGAGTGTGCACACATATAATGCTAATTTAAAAATGTTTCTTTCAAATATATCCTTTGATAATGATCTAACACAACATGATTAATAGTTTTTGGGAGGTTTATTGTGAATCTAGGAATTTGACTCAAGAGAGGATGGTTAGTATGGTGTTAGTTTCAAAATGAAAAAAAAAATGAAAGAAATACACTAAATAGAATAACATCTCTAGGCCTAGACACTAGGGAGAGCTTAGTTAAAAAACATGAATAAAAAACACAACTAAAATTCAAAATAAACCCTCTTTTACCTTCCTTGGATGCTCTAAAATGCTTGTTATAGTGGCTTGTTCAGCTTGTGCTCATGAAGTCCTTGGCAATAGAAGCTTGGCTACCTCCATCTCTCCTTGACACCTTTGGATTATGACTTGGATTGGAATAAATTTGGCATGGTAAGACTAATTTAAATTTCTTATTGAAGATATTTGTGCATTATAACTTTGAACCAAAATAGCTTAAAAATGATGTTCATGACCTCCCTATTTATAGATTTTTGAGATTGATCAAAATCAACCTGAACCACCCATCTCAGGATTGAGATGTGTGGCTAATGATTAGTCCAATTATGCAATTAAAATTTATAAATAGGCTCATAAATATTTGGGATAGAGGAGCAATTAAGAGGCATGGAGGGCTTTGATGAGGCATGAAAAGCATGAATCTTGATATTTGTGACATTTATGGCCTAGGGATGTCTTCCCAAGAAATGAGGTCACCTGATGATATAGATATTCAATATTCATTTCCAAAAATAAGTATTCAATAAGTTTTCATGGAATTCTTGATTAGGCTCTAATTTTGTTTAATTAGCTATTAAGCATGTTTAAGCACTTTGTGCACAAATTACTCAAATTAATCAGAATGCCTTGTTATTAGTCCAAAATTTGATTGGATTGGAATTAGAAGGTAATGTCAAATGCATTGGATCTATTATCCAATTTAGGATGTTACCAGTAGACAATAAAAAAGGCACATGTCTTGTGTAGAAGATTTGATAGGAAAGAGCAATCTAGAGCACCTTGGTGTAAAATTGACATTTTGACTTAGAATGATCTGATCAAAGTTAGTTGGCCCATAAATTGCCTTACCCCATTTAGGGATACCCTAGCCAAAATAGACACTTGAGTATGTCAATTTCACATCATTTAACATGTTTTAGTGTTTTTAGGCCAAATTGTGCATTTTAGGTGGAAATTAGTTAAAACCCTGATTGGAGGTTATTGGTGGCGAGATTTAGGTGTCTACAGTCTACCCCTATTTGGGAAGGCATTACAAACTATATACATAGTAACATATTCTCAAAGAATGAAAATGTCCTATATGCCTATAGCTATAATGATGTTAAATGAACTATATGATTCCCTCTTGAGGGAATGATTGGCACATGTAGGTCAGTAAACGGTCTTACAAAAAGAAATAAGTGAAATGAGGGGACCAAAAAAAGGAAAAATTGATGGGGTGAATACTAAAAAAATAGTCAAAATCATTAAGAATGCAAGTGGGATGATGCACAATGGTTTGCCCAAAGGTGGTTATAAACATTATACCCTGATAGTGGCAATGTGGTATGATCACACAATGATTTTCATAAAGGTGGTTACAATCATTAAGAAGATAAATCTACCTCAGTTAGGATAGAAAAATAAGATAACAACATGCCCTTTTATGGGTATAAAAATTAAAGTGGTGACAACACAATGATTTACCCAAAGGCGGTTATAATCATTGATAAATTTAGGTGGGAGGGTGTGCAATAATTTTCCCAAAGGTGGTTATAATCATTGGACCCTAATTATGGCAAACATAATACACTTGGCCAAAGATGATGATAACTTAACATAGAGGGTAATGATGAATTGGAACAACCTATTAGTAGGGAGATGCTCATCTGAACTAATAAAGGTTAAAATTCTTTCATGGTTAATCACTCTATTTGGGATATGATCAGAATGGAATCAAGATGTTGGTGCCAAAGAGATGTTGATGATGCCATTGCTAAATAGACTTCTTGAAGTTGAGGTTTGTTATAGCATGTGTCAATAGGCATCATGGTATAGCATCATGAAAACTTGGCCAAAATATGCATAAGGATTGACTCCCAAAATCTAATACTCAATAAAAAACAATACACCAATGATAGAAACTATGATGAAAATGTAAACATATGAATATGGATGGACTCAAGTATAAGTGTGGGCAAGGAATCACCCAATGAACATATATAAATTGAATCAAGGAAACAGTGTTGAAAGTAAACAAATAAACAAAATAAGTAGAAATAAATAAATAAATAAATAATGCAATATAAACCCTACAAGTGTTTATCCTATAAAATAGGTGACAAATTAATAAATGAACAAAATGGGGGAATATAAGAAAAGGAAGGGGTGGTTGAACTATCTCCATATGCACTAGGCAAATGAATGTTGCCTTCATAGTTCCATGGATGCAATATCTAATAAAAAACTTTAGGATAAATATAGTTCTCCCAGGGAATGGGAAGAATGTGATAATTGAGGGAAAAAAATAGAATGGATGTGATAGAAAAAGAGGAAAGGTCTTGAAAAAGGGCAAGTGCATGAGAGAAAAAGGATAAAAAGGATGGAGAAACTAAATGACAAGTGATTTACTTGTAACTTAGTAAGGATTCCCAGAATCCTTAAGGCAAAGAAGTGGTCAATGTTTTTATTATTTTCTAATTATTTTTCAAATGTCTTTAGAATTTTTTAAATTATCTCAACTTGATCAAGAATGACGAGACACTTAAATGGTTCAAGCTCACAAAATGATGAGAGCGTTCAAACTTAGGTTTCTCACAAAATGGTGAGAGTGTGGCTTAGGTTGCTCTTAAAATGATGAGAGTGTGGCTTAAGTTGATCATAAAATGGTAAGATCATGGTGGAGAAGGGTGATTGAGCTGACCTTAACAAGTATTGAGCACTGCTTACATAGTCCTAGAGTAGGACCTCAAGTCACTATAGTTTCACCATTACAACAGAGGAATTTGATTAGTGTAGTCATCAATTCAAAAAAAATAGGCATAGTTGGTAAAAGGACATAGTATGATATAGGAAGTAGTGAGTTGGTACATCAAAGCTTAATATTTCCCCTAGTTTTCCCATAGGTGGTTATAACCAAGACACAACAACATAGATCAATGGTACTAATTTTCCCAAAGGTGGTTATAATTAATAACATGAATGGTGGTAAGAAAGGAATAACAAGTGAAGGATGCAACTATCAAAAATCTTGTCATACTATCCCAAAATGTAATCTCTTTTTGAAGTACTTAAACCAATTGATGAAACTTATCAGATACCTTGATGCTAAAAATATGTAATGAATGGCAAAAAACCAAGGTCAAACGAGCTAGGATTTAAAACACACTAGGCTGATAAAATAGAAGTAGAAAGTGAGTACGATGAAGAGGATGGATAAGGATGGTATTTGTACAAATAATAATAGTGATAAAATGGCATAACTGAAATGGTCCTTATAGATAATACACCTTAGCACTTAATCATAATACCACTTGAGATGAATAATATTCATCATCTCTAAAAGTGTATCTCTATCTAGTGTGGTGAGCCTGTATGCTCCTGATCCATAATCTACAATAATGATGCAAGGCCCTATCTATTTTGGTTTGAATTTCCATTTTGCTTCTTCTCAATCATGGTATTCTTTTGGTTTTCTTTAAGAATAAGATCACCAAGTTCAAATATTCTATACTTAACATGTTGACTATAGTGGGCTTTGAGTTAGTTCTGATATGCTTGAAGATTGTTGAGCATAGCTATGCATTTCTCATCAAGTAGGTCTAGTTCTTATAGGTGGGCTACTTGATAGTCATGATCATCTAGGACATGCTTGAAAGATATGCGTAGAGAAAGCAATTCGACCTCAATGAGAAGGATGGATTTAGTACCACAAATACATGAGTATGGAGTGGCTCCTATAGGAGTATGATGATTGGTATATTATACCCAAAGGGTAGGGAATATCTATAAGTGCCAATTATGACTAGCATCATTGATAATATTTTTGAGAATATTGACAATGGTTTTATTAGATGCCTCAACCTAGCCATTACCTTGAGGGTAATATGTTATAGAAAAATGTTGTGTGATGTTTTATTCAGTACACAACTAGTCTGCATCTTTGTTCTTGAATGATACTCCATTATTAGATATAATTTCAGAGGGGATATCATAGTGGCAAATGAGATGGTTAAAAATGAATTTGAAAATTTGATTTCTAGCTATCTAAGTGAGGGGTATAGCTTCAACCCACTTAGTGAAATACTCAATGGTAGTAAAGATATGTTTATGGCCATCAGATGAAGTGGGGTTGATCTTCCTAATGATTTCAATTCCCCATGTAGAAAATGGCCATGGTGTCAACATAAATTTCAAAGTTTTGGTTGGGGAATGAATCAGATTAGCATGTCATTGACATTTGTCACACTTCTTTACATATGTAGTGGTATTTATATCTATTGTGGGCCAATAATAACCAATATGCAAGAGCTTTTTAGATAGGACTACCCCATTAGAATGAGCACCACATACTCCTTCATGAACTTCTCTTAACACTAGTGTAGACTCTATCAAAGTTAAATAATAAAGCAGAGTTCCATCAAAACTAAAATGATAAAGGTTGGATCCAAGTAGATTATAACAAGTAGAATGATGAATAAAGGCCTTGGTTTATTTTTAAGATAGGTTAGGTGATAGAAGTTGGTCATGAAGGTAGTTGTAAAGGTCTGAGTAATAGATAGAATTAAGACCAATAATATCACAAATCATGGTAAAAGTTAAAGGTTCATGAGCTGGTGATGATAAATTCTTGATGAGGAACTGATACTCTCTAGCTTTATCTATTTGTCAAATTAGAGAGCCAATAGTAGCCATGGCATCTGCAATTATGTTATTAGCCCTTTGATATGTACTCAAACTGAATATTGGTAATTTGTCAGTTAAGAGTGTCAACCATGACTTTATATGGAACTAGATTGTCATCTTTGGTTTGGAAATGATTTGTGACCTGATTGATGATTAACTGAGAATCACCATAAACTTAGAGATGAGATATATTCCAATGCACTTCTTGTCAAAGTCCTACAACAAGTGCTTCATACTCAGACATGTTGTTTCTACAAAGAAAGCTGATTTTGAATGATTTAGGGATTAGATCCCCCTATGGTGTAATAAATAATAGGCTTGACCTTGATTCATGTGCAATAAATGAACCATCAAAATATAGTTTCAAGGGATACTCTTCAAGGGGTGTGTCAATGATTATCATTATGGATTCATCAGGGAATTGAAATGTGAGTGGCTTTATGTCTATAAGAGGTGCTTCAACAAGTTGATCTATAAGAACTTTCCCCTTGATTGTCTTTTGATTGACATACTCTATGTCAAACTCACTGATAAACATGATCCATTTAGCCATTCTACCTTTCAAAGTAGTTTTATATAGTAGATACTTGAGCGGATCTACTTTTAAAATGACCATGGTCTTATTATTCAACATATAATGGTGTAGTTTCTGAGCCATGAAGACCATGTCTAGACAAGATTTTTCAATAGGTGCATAGTAATGTTCATATGTAACAAAGGTATGGCTTAGGTAGTATATAGCATGATCCTTTCCATTATCATCATGTTGAGCCAAGAGTGCCTCCAAAGCATGGTCAGTAGTTGATAGGTATAACAAGAATGGATTTCCTAACATAGGATGTAATAGAATAGGTGGATTAACAAGATAGTCTTTGAGTTATTGAAAATTTGTTTGGAAGTGATCATCCCAATGAAATGCAACTCCCTTCTTCAAAATATGTGTAAATGGATGTCAATTATCTACTAACTAAAAGATGAAATGTTAGATTTATTGCATCTTACCCTGTAAACTATGAAGTTTCTTTAAATTGGTTGGTGGTGGCATCTCGGTTATAACATGAAATTTAGTTGGATCAACTTCAATACCTCTATGAGACACAATGAAGCCAAGTATTTTTCCTGAAGTTACATTGAACACATATTTATTTGGATTGAGTCTGACTTTATACTCTCATAATCTTTCAAATATCTTATGTAGCATTGTTGGATGGTGGACCCTAATTTTGGATTTTCCTAGTATGTCATTGACATAGTCTTCAATAATATCATGCATCATATCATGGAATATGACAGTCATGGCCCTTTAATATGTAGCTCTAGAATTATTAAGGCCAAATGGCATTAATTGATAACAAAATTTTCCACATGGAGTGGTGAATGTTGTTTTATGTTGGTCTTTTTTTGCTATTTTGATCTAGTTGTATCTTGAAAAACCATTCATTACTGAAAGCATTTCTTAACTGGCCATGGATTTGATGATCATGTTGATATTAGGCAAGGGAAAATCATCTTTAGGACAAGCTTTTTTGATGTCTCAAAAATTAGTACAAAATTTGATCCCTTCAGGTTTTTTACTAACAGGTACCATATTAGAGATCCATTCTAAGTAGTCAATAGATTGGATACATCTTACTTCTAAGAGTTTTTCCAACTCTTTCTTTACCAATATATAATTTTGAGGATGCATCTTACATAACTTTTGTTTTACTGATTTGACTTCAGGATTAACCACAAGGTGATGCAGAACCAAGGTGGGGTCTAAACCTAGCATGTTAGAATAAACCCATGATAAGATATCTACAAATTATCTTAATAGAGTTATAAAGACATTACGTTCCTCCTCAATGAGGGACACTCCTAATTTTATCCAATTCAAGTTTGATGGAGTCCTGATATTTGCCTCTATTGTATCTTTAACTAGAAGGGTTAAACCATCTTCTAGGATAGTAGGCAATGATTTAAACTATTGAATAATGTCAGGGTCCTCCGTTAGGACTTTCTCTCCAACTTCTCCTAGGCATGATGAATTTGAGTCCCCTAATGGGAGATCTAGCCATGTGACAAAAATAGTTGGAAATTATTAAAGAATTTAATCAAATACTTGTTGTTTTTCAAAGCTAAACTCATATCCACAAGCAAGTTCATCATTGGTGGTTTCCTAGTCTAAATTCAAAGAAGAATGAACACCCCCATCTAATGGCACTTGAAATAGGTTTTCACCACTAGACTGGCCTTTATATTTACTTTTTCCTTGGTCAAAAATCACCTCAAAGAGGTTTTCAATTTGGGACTTCAATGTTTTAATTATTTATTTTTGGCTAAGGGTGTTCACTCGCTCTCCAAAATAGGCTATAGGAGCCAATGTGATTGAGAATCCTGAATTGTGATCTCCCAATGAAATGTTGTCTCTAAGGCCTAAAAAGTCATAGAATGCCTCATCATTTGATAACTCATCAATCAACAAACTGGATTCTTATTGGTCCCAATTTATCAATTGAGGATAATATAATGGTAAAGGGTTGTAATGAATGGCCATGGTAAGGGTATAAATGACATTTTTATCAAATAGGTTAGTTTCAACTAGATTATCAAAGGTGAGGCCATGATTAGACTCTACTTCATTGTCAAAATCATCATCACTTATCATTGGTGATGGAGTTTGAATAAGATATGTAGGGTCACCCCCAAGTAGTTTAAATCCAATTCCATAAGGTCTTTCATACTTAGTCATGGAAATTGGCTCAATGGTTCTTTGTTGATTGGATCTGAGGCCTCTTCCTTCATAATTATGACACTCTATGATCTTATTGGGAATAGGATAGTTTGCATTTTTATAATAATCAGCTTGGTCATTATTGTATAACCATGATTCATCCCCTTCAAGAGGGTTAGGTTCTAGGCTAGATGCTGGTACAAATTTGACAGGTCCCTTATCTTTGTTCTTTTATTATTAATGCATATGTGGGGTGACTTTAGTCACCTAAAGGTTTTTAGATTCTGAGGAATATTGGCAGTATGAAATGTATCATGGGTCACATACTCTCCTGATCTATTATTTGAAATGGTGAAGTGATTAGAAGCTTCAAGAGATGGCATGTGGGAAAGGGAGTCCAAGGTATTATGATCTATGAAATTATCTAATGAAGGATCAATAAGTATAGCTTTTCCTTTATCTTACTTAGAGCTTGGATTCATGTTGTACTGATAATTGTAGCTTTGAAATTTAGCTTCAATATGTTTACAATGTTCATATTGATGTAAATCTCTTGGAATATTCACTTCCATCCCTTAGTGGGAAAAATTGATACACTGGTGTAGTGTTGAGGAGACTGCATGGATCTCATGTAACCAAGGTCTGCCTAGAAGCATATTATATGATAACTCAAGATCAAGCACATGGTAAAGTGTATCATGGGTCAAAGGCCCAATGATAACTAACAAACTAATGGTGCCCTATGATTCTCTTTCCTGATTATCATAGGCTTTGATAGTTATTGTTTCTGGATGGAGATCTGCCATTGTGTACCCAAGAAGCTTGATGGGCTTTAGAGACACTATGTTGAGGCTAGATCCATTGTCTTTAAGGACATGTTTCACTTTATGCCATCTTATATAAAATTCTATGTATAATGGATTATTATGGGGTGAGCCAAGAAAAGACATATCATTTTGGTTGAATGTAACTTGTTGGGCTGGAGCTAGGTGTCCAACAAAAGCTTGGAATTTATTAGGGGATATGTCACTAGCAATAGTGGATTGGGTCAAAAACTCATTCAAGATGTTCTTATGGATTATTGATGTTCACAACAAATCTAAAATATAAATTTATGCTGGTGTCTTCTATAATTGTTCCACAATATCAAACTCTTTATCTTGGTCAGTAATGAATGGTTTATTTCAAGGCTGAATGGTTGGTTAAATGACAGGAAAAGTGGTAGATGGTTTTGGGCTTGGGATAGTAATATTTTACCTTCAAGTTGTGATTGCATAATTGAGATTGAATATTGGACCATTATTACCAATCAATGTTGGGAATGTGTGGGACCAAATAGGATAAGCCTTGGTTATCGATGCACTTTCATGTGGTCACATGGCAAGGACAAGTTATCGATATAAGGTCCAAAAGGGGAAGTCCTAGTTTGCTAGTTTTCCTATATTCATTCTTAGGTTAAATAAGGATTATCCATGTAATTTGGTTGAATGTTTTTGTTTAGCAATGGTCTAGGATGATTAGTGCTTGGTCTAGGATTAATGGAAATGGTATTAACATTACCCCTATAATATGACCTACAACCCTATTGTATTCATGTGTAACTACATGGTAGGTTTGTTTGTTGTTACCATTCTAACCTTGGTTCTATCCATTATTTTGTCATTGTTGGTTCTGCTATTGATTTTGTTGATTTTGCTAGTTCAGCCTTTGATATTGATTTTGCTACTATATTGGCCATTGTTATTGTTGTTGATTGTTTTATTGATGTTGACTATTATGTTAGGGAAAGGGGTTTTGATAGATCTCAAGAGTTTGATTAGAAGTGGAATCACCATTATCTAATATTATCTCCCTATTCTCCAACATATTCTCAATTAAATGCTTGACTTGGACACATATTCATAGATTATGCTCGTTGACCCAATGATAGTCAAAAAATTCATTTTCGTAGTACCAATCAAGATAAGGAATGCCTTACGGATAATGCTTTGGTATAGACCAACTAATCAAATTAGCTATAGTAAGCTTGAAAAATACAGACTTAATATGTTCTCCTAGGTCACTAAAGACATGATGTGTGTGATCTAGGAATTTGACTCAAGAAAGGATGGCTAGTATGGTGTTAATTCCAAAATGAAAACAAAATGAAATAAACACACTATTAGCATAACATCTCTAGGCCTAGACACTTGGGAAATCTTAAATAAAAGCAAATGACTAGCACAACTAAAAAGCAAGGAATGAAAACACAAGAATTCCTTTCACCTTCTTTGGATGCTCTAAATGCCTTTGTAATGGTGGCTTGCTTGGCTTGTGCTTCAAGAGGTCCTCTTCAATAAAGTGTGGCTACCTTCATCTCCTCTTGGAACCTTTGGCTTGTGGCTTGGCTTGGATTGGAATCAATTTGACATTATAACACTAGTTGCTTGAAGCTTTTTAGAACCAATCTTGCATTATAAATTTGCACAAATTAAGCTTAGAAATGATATTGTGAGGCCTCCTATTTATAGAGTTTTGGATTTGATCAAAATCAACATCAACCATCCATCTCAAGATTGAGATGTGTGGTTGAGGATTAATTCAATTTTTGGAATTGAGTTTTTAATTATCTTCATCACGGCATTGGAAGAGGGGGTAATTAATAGGCATGGAGGGCATCATGGAAGGCATTGATGAGGTATAGAGGGCATGAATCTTGGTGTTTGTGGCATTTATGGCCTAGGGATGTCTTCCCAAGAAATGAGGCCACTTGATGATGTAGATATTCAATATTCATTTCCAAAACAAAGCATTCAATAAGTTTCCATGGAATTCTTGATTAGGCCTTGATTTGGGATAATTAGCTGTTAAACATGATTAAGCATTTTATGCACAAAATACTCAAATTGATTAGAATGCCTTGTTATTAGTCCTAAATTTGAATGGATTGGAATTTGAAGTCCACATTAGATGTGTTGGATGCATATTCCCATTTAGGATGTTGCCAACAATAAATAACAAAGGCACAAGTCTTGTGTAAAATATTTGATAGAAAAGAGTAGTCCAAAGCACATAGGTACCAATTTGGCATTTTGACTCGAAATGAATTGATCAAGGTTAGCTAGCCCATAAATTGTATTACCCCATTTAGGGATATCCTGGCCAAAATCAGCACTTGAATATGTCATTTTCACATCATTATGTGTGTTTTAGTGTTTTTAGGCTAAATTGTGTATTTTGGGTAGAAATTGGTCAAAAGCCTGGTTGGTGGTTATTAGTGGCCATTTTTAAGTGTCTACAATTTGCCCCTATTCGGGAAGGCATTGCAAACCATAGGCAAAGTAATGTCTTCTCAAAGAATGAGAAATGGCCTGTATGCCAAAAAGAAGATGATGGATGAAGAATAAATCTCCAAATGGTTTTGGGAAGCCTATGATGATGCCCCCTCGAGGGAGTGGTTGTCACATTTATTGATGGATGATCCCTCAAAAAGAAATAAGATGAAAGGTGGAATTAACCCATGATTGAGATTAATCCAAATGAGAAAATGTTTGCATGCATTGATGTAAAAAGGATGTTGACTATCCCAAAGGTAATTATAATTAGGAATAAGAGTCAAAATAATGATTTACCCATAGGTGGTTATAATCATTAAGAGGACCTAGATTGGCTAAAGATGATTGTGCCCTAGTTAGGGTTGATTAGCAAGCATAACTCAAGGATATAACCTGGAATATTGATTAAAGATGAGTGGATGAAAAGTGATAAAATAGATGAATATAAGAATAGGATTGATTAGTGTGAATGATTCATTTGTACCTACCAATGAAGAGATGTGCATCCTGATTAGTAATGATACAACTAGAATGGTCATTGGGCTAATTTGATCAAGGGTGGGATGGAAGGATTTGCCAAGGTACCAAGGAGAAACTTCTGTGGCTCCATTGATTATAGACCTTCTTGAAGCTAATTTTTGATGTAGTATGTGATGGTAGGATTCATGATAAAAAACCATAAATACTATCCCAAAATATTCATAAGGACTTACTCTCGATCCAATAAACACTCAAAAAATAATGCACCAATGATAGAATCCATGATGACAATGTTGATGAATGATATGGATAGACTCAAGAATAGTGTGTGTAAGGAATCACCTAATGAACACATATAGACTAAGTGTAGGCAACAGTGCTGAAAGAAAACAAATAGGCAAGTGAATAAACAAATAAACAAACAACTTGAAATAAACAAAAAAACATAAAGCCTAAAAACAAAAGCAAAAGAAAACATCCTAACAATGACAATGCCCCAGTAGGGTGGATCAAGGATAACTGACTAAACCTAGACAAGACAAATATTTTTGGATTTTTGAAATGTTATAAATGTTTTTGGCATTTTGAGGTATCCGAACTCGATCAATAATGACAAGATACTTGCTCGTAAAATAATGAGAGCATTTGGCTTAGGTTGCTCACAAAATGGTGAGAGCGTATGGAAAGGGGGACTGAGGTGACCTCAACATGAATTGAGTATGACCCATATAGTCCTAAAATGACCTCAAGTCATAGTAAATGTACCACACAAAAGGTGGGGAAAAAACCAACTAGATCCCAAAAAGTTCTCAAATCTAGCAAATATCCAGTCAAATGAAAAAAATGATGGCATGGTGATGTGGCAATGCATGCTAAACAAGTGTTGTCCCTAGATTACCCATAGGTAGTTATAACTAGGATATAATTGCATAGGTAAATGATACTAATTTACCCATAGGTATTTATAATTAGTAGCAAGACTAGTGAGATAATGATTTACCCATAGTTGGTTATAATTAAGTTCACATAAACAAACGTAGATATCAGATGAAAGATATCTTGCCAGATCAACTGTCACAATAGTTTCATAGACTATAATTGAAACATAGATTGGATTGATTATTGAAACTTGATCATAAAAATCTCACAAAAGACATGGGAAGAACCAAATGAACCAAGATCAAAATAGGATTGGGTAGGGTGACTAAAAATAAGTTTTGGTCTAGATAGGAATGGAATGGCATTGCTAAGGATAATGATGGTATAGATAGATTGGATAAAATGGTAGTAGGGTTTCCCCCAAGTGATGGGGTAAATGGCTAGATCTACAATAATGGTAAATGGATATGTAACAATGGTAATGGCATGGCAATGTGAAATGGTATGGTACATGTTTTTAGCCTGGGTGTGGTTTTTGATTTTGTTATTCCTATTGATGGGGAGATGCATGTCTTAATCCATAATGGTATAAATAGAATACTTGATCATGTTAATTTTTATCCTACACCTCATATAAATAGATGCTCTATCAAGAACTTGATGTAGATTTCGTTGTCAAGAATGATTTTGTGTTCTTCATTGGTCATTGATTCTAATTCCTTCTTGCATTGAAATAAGGTATCTTTGTAGCCTTTGCAAAGGAAAGTGTGACCATGGATGGTAAATAGGGACAAATAATGGATGGTAGGTTTGATTTAGTAATAGAATGGTAGATGATAATAGAATGTGGAATGGTGGGGAAATAAATGAAGATCAGGACTTTCAGTCACATGTAATATTACTGATACCAAATTCAACATACCTTTGTTATGACAGGACCAAAGACTTGTTATCTCAATAGGACCACCAAATTTTTCTATTCTTTGATCTTGAGAGTAGCTAATATCTGATTAGGTTGTAGATTGGAATCTATTTTGATTTGATCTTTGATTTTGTCTTCATCAAGTAGTGAAGAAGTTTTGTGCTCAGCTATTGGTGCCTCAATGATGTTTTTACCGATGAAGTTGGCTTGATTATCTCGTATCACCTTGGAGAAGGTTTCACTAAGGAATTTTGAATTTTGACTTTGATTATCTTTTAGCACTTCCAAAAAAGCCTCCCTAGAAGATGCTGAGTTCTAACTTTGATTATCCCCTAACACCTTTGAAAAGGTCCCACTAGGAGAGTGTTATTTTAATATATGAATGTTTTCTTGGCCTCCTTGCTCTTTTTTAACTGATAGGTCACCATGGATGTAGTTCAACAAAGTGTGAGTCTATCAATCCCAATCGACACTTGTAGGAGATGGAATGTCAATAATATGGCTATCTTGGTTGATGGTAATGGCCAATGGAATGGAGAGAGGCTACATAATCCTTGTTGAAGATACTATGATAACTTGTGTTGAAGATGAATTAATCATCCTAAAAAACTATAGAAAGATCACAAATGTATTTGAATTTATTTGTGAGGCATGCATAACTAACTTTTTAATAGTTATGAACATATTCTTCATTTGAATCTGATGTCACAATTGATGTTGATTTTGATTCTAATGCTAAATTTGATGTTAGTTCAAGAATAATACCTGACTCTAATTCTAATTCTTCATCTGATGGGTACTCTATTATAATGATGTCTTTTTGAATGTTTAATTTTAGATAAGTAACAACCTATAATGGCATGATGGGCTTCATAAGGACTAGTTTGTCAAAGTGAGACTCCTCTAGGATGGGAAATAGGTCAAGAGACAACTCCTTAGAGACTAGCTTGTCAATAAGAGGATTTTAGCTATTTGAGGTAATGATTTACCTAAAGGTAATTATAATCATTAAGAAGTGACTCAGCAAAGAATGGCTCATCAGAGTGAGATTCCTTAACAACTGGTATAGGATAAATAGGTGATTCTTCATAGGTTGAATTATCACAAGTGGTTGATTTAATAGAAACATCTTGGATTGGTTGATTTTTTTAGCCTTGGTTTCCAATGATTTAGAAAATACCAATTTTGAACATAGCTTGGTCTTCAAATGATTGGATCAATTGAGGTTTGGTTAGGATTGGCACTTGATGAGGAATGACTTATGGTTAGATAATGTTAGGGCCTTGGGGAGAAAATTTCTCACACGAGCTAAAGGATAAAATCCTAAGATGGTAATGATAGGGCAGTGTGAAGCATGATTACTTGCATAAGCCAAAGAATTAGGTCTTGGAATGATGAAGGGGTGTTGTGGAGCTTGATTTCTTACACATGCTAAATGATGAGATCTTGGTATGGTAACGGTGTGATTTTGTGGTCTTGTAATAGAAATGGTATGATGTGATAGAGCTTAGTTACTTTCACAAGCCAAAGCATCCAAGTCTTCCTCATAAACCATATCATCCCAGTTGTGAGTTGGCTCATAAGCTAGTTCTTGACTATGTTCCATGTACTGATTATTGAAAAGAGGGTATGGATTCATATCCCAAACAAAATTATCTATAGTTGTGTCTTCAAAGTCCTCTTCACAAGCCTCTTCATACCAATCAAGGCCTTGAGTTGGATCATAAGTTTCTTTGTGACTTTGTTCCCATAAATGATTAATATGAGGCAGATAGAAATCTATCTCACAAACCATATTAGCATCATTGAGGTCTTGAAAAAAGCCATAAAAGTCTTTTTGTGCATCCATTCTATCATAAGTTATATTTTAAGTGACTCCACCATAAGTGTAGCTAGACATGTCTGTGTAAGTGATGAAAGCTCCAAAAACAAAAATACTTAGATTTCTACAAACTTTGAAAAACTATGTCCAAAGGATAAATGGTTCAAACTTGGTCTAACTTGGTCGAAGGGGTGGAACTATATCTCCAATATGGTCTAAAAGTGGATCTGTATCTCCCAAAATGATTTGTGCTAAGACTTGGTATAAAATATCCTAATATCAAATTCCATATGCAATAAAATTCAAGCATCTAAATAAAAATTGGCATGTCAAAGGTCTAGGTCAAAGTGTTCCAAACAAGGTCTAAACTAGGAAAGGGAAAAGTTGAGTTGCTAGGTCTTTTGCCCAAATGCGGAGTCAAAATCTAGGCTCAAACAAAGAGGCATTATGTGATTTGTTTTAATCTAACAAGTTTGGAAACAACTTTGACATAGACCTAACACATGGAATCAAACATAAACATGATCAGTTGGTATAAGACATAAGAATAAAGGATCTTTGATAAAGGTTATGTTCTCCCAAATAAAGGCACAAATAATGATGAGGTTAGGCAGTAAATAGACAAACCATCAATAGTTTTCAAATTTGGGTAATCGATTAATTGAAGTTATGCAACCCAAAATAGAAAGATCTATGTATTAACCCCATGAATTAAGGCCTAAATAAAAATTAATCAATGTTTAGATCCAAACTTGACAAGGCTAATTGAAAACTCAATGTTGAAAACTAGGATTTGACCAAATAGGCTAGACAAGATTGGACAACATGATGGCACAAGATAGAGGTCTAAATGGTATACATAAAATGGTTTGAAACAAATAGTTTTGATACAACGGTAAACAACTCTTGAAACAAATTGAGTAGCCTAATGACATAAGCATGCTTGAATGATGTGGTCAATGTTATGTTTCAAAAGACTCAAAGGCACAAATGGTTTAACATGATTTGGGTAGCATAACATTACCCTCTACAATTCAAATGACACACACACAAACAAGTTTAGTAAAAAATTTCAAGGCACAAGTGTGGTGTAAAACAAGTAGCATAACACCTCTTTAGACAAAAGAGTGACGTATAGACAAATTGGTTTTGACATGAATCTATGAAAAAAAAACAAGTTTTTAGTCTCAAAACATATCCAAAAAAAATGACCAAAATACACTAAGTATAATCATCCAAATCCTAGAAAGGGTATGGCATGTGGGGTTGACTAAACTATCAAGTTTTGAATGTCACTAGGGGAATCAATTACACAATGACTTTCATGCTAAACAATACAAAAGAAAAGTATGGATTTTGGGTCCGTATCATTTGGCTTGTTGTAAAAAGTTTTAGTCCTTTTTTCAACCACTACATCCTGATGTTCACTCAGTGTAGTTTACTGTCCAAAGTGCCACTACATCCCATGTGCAACTCCAAAGGAGCTAAATTAAGTCAATGTCAAGAGATGATACCCTAAGTCAAAGCTTCCCTAAAGAATTTTTGGGAGGTGATGAAGTCCCCCTCGTAATCCAAGATGCATAAAAATAAAGAAATCATGAAATTATAAATACTTTAGGGTCATTTTCAAGGTCACCCAAAATTTGACGAGTTTTTGGGGAGTGCTTTAAATGACTTTCTTTCTAAGCCTTGGACTAGGTTACTTACAATAGGAATGGCACTTTTGATTCCAAGGGTTACCTATAGGGTAAAAATGGAAGAGAATACATGTAATACCCTTCTCTTTTCTAAACAAAATTAGATCAAACAAGTATTGAAGATAAAAAAAATTTAGAAAGATGAGTTCATTTTTAAGCACCAAATTCAAAAGATTGAGTGGTGTTCATTTGACCCCCTGGTATTAGTTGTAAATTTGAAAAATAATTATAAAAACACTTATTTAAGCACCAAAATAATGTTCCTAACTCATTTAAAATCATGCCAAATATGTTCTAAAACATTATTTATCAAACTTGAAATCCGCTAGTTACTTGTCTACCCTTAAGGCATCACCCCAAAAGCAAATATGTTAGATTAAAAACATTTTACATAGTTTTTCCATATTTTGAAAAATATATATGAAAATTGAAATTAAAATAATACTAAATTATGAAAATTTATGGGAAAACACGTGGTTTAAAAAAAAATTCATCCAAAATGAAGTCTGTATGACCCCAAACCAAGCATTTTAAAATAGCTCTTGGGTCTGTGTTTTTAAGAAAATGCAGTGACCGACGTCGGTTATATACCACCAACATCATAAATTCCAAACCGAGATCTAAAAAATGTTAGCTATACTAACTAAGATCAGTTGAGCCAAGTAACTAATGTCGGTATTTCCTATCAACATCGGTTACTGTGTAAACTTGTGGTAATAAAATATGGCAAAATAAAGTTAGAAAACTAATTTGTAAGTTTTTTAAAAGCTCACATAATTTTTTTAAGGTTGAAAAAGGATCTCTTTTAGGTGCGAGATGCATCTTGTCCCGCTAGGCATTCCATAATGTGATCTAGAAATTTGACTCAAGAGAGGATGGTTAGTATGGTGTTAATTCCAAAATGAAATAAACACACTAATGGCATAACATCTCTAGGCCTAGAAACTAGGGAGAGCTTAGTTAACAAAATCAAATGACTAGCACAATTAAAAATAAAGGAATGAAAACACAAGAATTCTTTTCACCTTCCTTGGATACTCTAAATGCCTTTGTAATGGTGGCTTGCTCAGCTTGTGCTTCAAGAGGTCTTCTTCAATGGAGTGTGGCTACCTTCATCTCCTCTTGGCACCTTTAGCTTGTGGTTTGGAATCAATTTGTCATTATAACACTAATTTATTGAATATTTTTGGAACCAATCTTTCATTATAACTTTTCACAAATTAATCTTAGAAATGATGTTGTGAGGCCTTCTATTTATAGATTTTTGGATTTGATCAAAATCAACTTCAACCATCCATCTCAAGATTGAGATGTGTGGTTGAAGATTAATTCTATTTTTTGAATTAATTTTTAATTATCCTCATTATGTCATTGGAATAAGGGTAAATTAAGAGGCATGGAGGGCATCATGGAAGGCATTGATGAGGCATGGAGGGCATGAATCTTGATATTTGTGGCATTTATGGCTTAGGGATGTCTTTCCAAGAAATGAGGTCACTTGATGATGCAGATATTCAATATTCATTTCCAAAACAAAGTATTCAACAAGTTTCCATGGAATTATTGATTAAGTCTTGATTTGTGTTAATTAGCTCTTAAACATGATTAAGCACTTTATGCACAAAATACTCAAATTGATCAGAATGCCTTGTTATTAGTCCTAAATTTGACTGGATTAAAATTGGAAGTCCACGTTAGATGCGTATTCCCGTTTAGGATGTTACCAACAACAAATAACAAATGCACAAGTCTTGTTCAAAATATTTGATAGGAAAAAGTAGTATAGAACACATAGGTTCAAATTTGGCATTTTGACTCAAAATGAACTGATCAAAGTTAGCTGGCCCATAAATTATATCGCCCTATTTAGGGATACCCTGGACAAAATCAAAACTTGAATATGTTAGTTTCACATCATTTTATGTGTTTTCATGTTTTTATCCCAAATTATTCATTTTGGGTAGAAATTAGTCAAAATTTTGGTTGGAAAATTATCGATAGCCAATTTTAGGTGTCTATAATGTGTAAGCACAATTCTCCTAGGAGGAAGGGTTTGTAATGGTAAAGGCTACTGTATTTATTGTGTAGGTCTTAGTTGTTGTGCTTTTGGTATTGGTTGGAGATATTATTAGGTAGGAGTAAGCTAAAAAGGTGGTGTAGATGATGTTTACACCATTTGGACATGATAGGATTTGGTTACTCCATTTCCCACAACATTCCTATTATGGATGAATTTCTTTGGTCTTTTGTGGTCATTGGTCTATGATAGTTGTGATGCTAGCACTTGAATTAGATGTTGATGTTGGTTATTTCCTTGATTGGTACCTTGATTTGATTAGTTGAATTAAGCTTGATGACTCCTTTATTGATGAGCACTCACTCAATCAACAAACCTTTATCAATGATCTCTTTGAACATATGTGCACATTATAATTCCAAATGATAAGCTATCTCATTGCAAATTTTTGGTAAACATAGCAGTTAATTGTTTATCTAGTAAATTATGGGTGAAATGGCTTACAAGGGCTCTCTATCATTGTAAATAACTTGTAAAACTCTCACCATCTTTTTGCTTTACTTGCGTTAAATCCACTAATGAAATCTCATGCTCAAGATTATAGGAAAAGTGTTACACAAACTTATCATAAATATCATCAAAATTCATTACTAAATTTTTGGGAAACTTCAAAAACCACTCCAAGGCTTGTCTAGCTAATCTCCTTGGAAACAACAACAAAAGGTATATGTCATGATATACTATTGGTTGACATGCGACAAAGAATTTGGTCAAATGAGCCTTATGGTCACCTTTCCCTTTATATTTATCAAATTTTGGTGGTTCATATCTTGGAGAAAGTGGTATCTAAAAATACTCCATGTCAAATGGGTAGGAACACATGTCATCCAATTTAAACTTTTTAATCTATTTACTATCTTGAATGGCAGTAATTGCATCCTTTATTTGTTTCAATTATTGGGATAAGAAACTAGAAGAAACATTAGTTTGAGGGAGAATATTGGTTTGGATAGATGGTTGGGAGGTCACAAGTGGGACACTTTAACCAGGGTATGATGGAGATACATGTTGAGGTATATTGACTTGGTTGGGGAATGGACCAGGAATATGCATATGTGAATTAGGATGTACTTATAATTGCACACTTGGTTGTGTGATATTTTAGTTTGGGTTGGTGATAAAGGTTTGACTTGGAGGATTTTATGGTTGGGATGAAGGGATATAACTATATTGTGCTTGTTGTGGTTGAAAAGGGACATGCTGCCAACTAATCGAACCTTATTATTGAACGGGAACTTATGGACCAAGATCCTATCTCTAAATTTGTGGCACATTTTGAACCAATGATTATCTAGTAGGTACTTGAGAAACATAGATACCTCCTTGTTACATGAATCCCTATAAGGAAGTGAAAATAGGCTAAAAATTTGACATCTATCACTAACCAACATTTGAACATTATTGACTAGTCATTACTTGGTTTTGGATTGGCATATTAGTCTATGATTGAAGAGGTATGTTTATCATTACCTGGAGAGGTGGAACATTTGTTTCCCCTAATTGAGGTGGTAATGTATTTGTCCTTTATTGCATTGATACACTAGATTGTGCTTGTGCTTGTTATTATGGAATACTAATCATTACTTGTTGAGGAGTAAGGTTTGTCACATTCTATCATTGAGGTGTGACATTAGTTGTTGTTTGATTACCTAATCCTTGAAGTTATACACTAGAGGAAGTAGTTAGTTGAGGTTGGGGTGTAGAAACTCATATTCCCTAGTATGATAACCTATTCATAAGATTAATTATAGGCACATGTTTTTGGCTAATTATTTGTGCATTAGTACCACTTTGATCGAGACTGGACATTATTTGCACATTATCTACTATGTTTGTCTCACTATTCTATGTATAGGCTGAAGACACTTCTTCAATAATGGGCATACATATCAAGTTATCTAGCAAATTGGTTTATATGAATGGTTAGAACTCAAATTAACTTGTTAGTTAACTCTACCAATACTTTTGTTGAAGGAATTAGGTCAATAAGAGGCTTACTTACCATGTTCATCTAATTGAAATCATGTGCTAGATTCATGTAGGTTTGATATATTATCTACATTTGGTTAAAGTGATCTTCCATGATGTTTTTGCCTCAATTAGATACCTTAGGATCTTGGTATGTTGTTTGGACTAGATCAATAGGATTTTTAGAAGAATCTTGTTGATCGTAAATGATATTGTGGGGCACTCTTACTAGACTTGGTAAATTTTCATGGGATAAGTCTATTGGAAACTTGGCCCTTACCTCTATCGATCTAACCAAAATCTCATATTTGTTATCTAAAAAATGTCACCCAAACAAAAATGGATCATACTTGGAAGCCACATTAGTAGAATATGACTGTTGAAGTATTGGCTCATCCACTGTGGGTATTGTAGCTAGGTATTGTATGGTTTGTTCTTGATCTTGTTCTGAATAAGGTGGTGTGTTAACCAGATAGTTAGACAATAGATCTTGGCTTTGTGCCCCTAATTAAGTATTATAAGAGGGATAAGAATCCATCTCATAAACAATATTATCCATAAACTAGTCTTGCACCATTTATTCCTACGCAAATATATTAATAATCCTTGGATTGTACCTGAGTCCACTATGAGTGTAGGAATACATGTTCAGATCCATAGTCAATGTTTTATGATAAAATGTCAAAGAGTTATATAAACTCTAAAAAGGAAAATATATAAAATAGATGATTCATCAAAAGTATCAAAAGGTTTATGCAAGGATTTATGAGGAAACAAACTAGTGTGAAGTATCTAACATTTCATCATTCACATAAACGTAAGCAAGTAAATGGATAAAAAATCAAAATGCCAAAATCTAAGGTCGAAGTGTTTCAAATTAGTCTAATCTAGAAATTTTTAAAAGTTGATAGGTCTTTTGGCCAAACACAGCATCAAAATTTAGGCTCAAACAAGAAATGTGCTAGGACTCTTGGCCAAATGGCATCAAAAGCTAGTCTTTAAAAATAGATGAAAGTTTTAATCTAATGGATTTGAAACACTTCTAACAAAAACTAGGAATTTGATTCTTGGACATAAACTTGATCAAATAGGTATAAGGTATGAACCAAAAGGCACTTTAGAAATAGTTTATTTTCTCACAAAAAATGGTATAAAACTTGGTTTCTTTGACAAGCAAACTAGACAAAAGTGAACAATATAACTATTTTAGACAAAATATCACAAAAGCACACTTGGATTGATATAAAAATGTAGGAATAAATTTGGAACTCTATGCAAGAGGGTTTATGAAACAATTTTTGAAATTATTTGGGTAGCATAATGACATCATACTACCCAAAAGGTGTGACAAAAAAGTTTATTTCAAAAACTCTCTAAAGCAAAGATGTTCACTTTTCTTGACACAAAATGTTGTGGTGCATAGACTTAATGTGAAAGTGTTTAGCACAAAATGGCTTAATTCTATCAATTTATGACAATTATTATGAGTCTTAAATGACCTTCAACTCGAATTGGAAATTAAACCTAAGTTCCCTTAATTTTAGTGCAAATGGTGAACCCACTTAACACATTAACCCTATGAAATTATAAAGGTGAAATTTTGAATTTAGGTTATAAGTGAAGGACTTAAACAACTTTGGTAAAGGTATAGACTCAATTGGGTAGAATAATTGTGCAAAATTGGATGATATGACTCTCAAGATTTTGATGGACTTAGGCAAATTGATGATCTCATGTGGGCAGCATAACGCCTCTCTATTCAAAGGAAAATTTTGACTATGTGTTTGGCTTGGATTATTTATTTAAAAAAAGTTTTGACTTCAAACAAGACTTTTATCTAGGACAAGACCAACTACTTAACCTCTCTTACATCCTAAACTGACAAGATTGCTTGGTATTATTAGAATCCATCAATATATGTCATTTGAGAGGATTTTAAGTGTTTATCCAAAAGTAAGTGTGCATTATATAGTAGGGTTTTTACACCCCACCTTCTCTCAAAAGATAGTATTATGACATGGACTTTGAGGTGCACCTTGCACCAATAAGACTTCCATGGTAAGTGGGGATTTGTCTAAGATCTAATTTTTTTTTTGAATGATCTAAGGGAATCAATTGCACAATGAATTTCAAACTAAAAAATGCAAAAGAAAATTAAAAATTTTGGGTCTGTATCACTTGGCTTGTTGTAAAAAGGACTAGTCATTTTTTCAACCACTACCTCCTATTGTTTACTTAGTTTAGTATGATGTCCAAAGTGCCACTACATACTATTTTTTGCTTAGTTTAGTGTGATGTCTAAAGTTCCAATACATCTTGTGTGTAACTTCAATTAATATCCAAATGAATTCAATGCTAGGAGGTGAAACCCTGGGTCAAATCTTCCCTAAAGAACTTGTGGGAGGTGATGAAGTCCCCCTCACAAGCCAAGTTTGCATAAAAATAAATAAAGCATGAAATATAAATACTTTAAGGTCATTTTCAAGGTCACCCAAACTTTGACAAGTTTTTGGGAAGGGCTTTAGATTAATTTATTTCTAAGCCTTGTACTAGGCTATTTACAATAGGAA
Source organism: Torreya grandis (assembly GCA_037957365.1). Taxonomy (NCBI): domain Eukaryota; kingdom Viridiplantae; phylum Streptophyta; class Pinopsida; order Cupressales; family Taxaceae; genus Torreya; species Torreya grandis. The sequence continues at coordinate 5,481,129 of JARHVA010000143.1, forward strand.
TGGTGCTTTTGATTCCAAGGGTTCCCTAAAGGGGACAAATGGAAGAGAATACACAAAATTTATCTTTATGCCAAATAAAGATTTAATCTAAATAACTATTACAAACAATAATTGACAAGTGTGTTCAATTTTAAGCCCAAATTAAAGTGAGGTGGTGTTCATTTGACCCCTTGGTCTTAGTTTCAAACTTTAAAAACATTCATCATAAACATTTAAAATTTTTAAACACCAAAACAAAGTTTATAATTGATTTTTAAGCATGGAAAAGGTGGTCTAAACATGTTTTTGTCAAATGTCAAGCTTGGTCCTATAGTAAAAATGTCAGCATGTCCTTTAGCTTTGAAGATATTTTTGGTTTGAAACAATAAACTTTAGAAACAAAGCTCTCAAGTCTGTGTTTTAAGAAAAACATAGTGACCAACGTCAGTTTATATAACTGATGATGGTGACATTTTATAATTGATGTTGGTTATCCAATTGACATTAGTTATACCAATGTGACTGATGACAAGAATACAATTAATGTCAGTTTTGCCAATTGACGTCGATTACTGTGTAAAAAGCATGGCAAACAAAAATGGCAAAATAAAGTTAGAAAATAAATTTGAAAGAGTTTTAAAGGTCCAAATGAATATTTTGAAGTTGTAAAATGATCTTATTTAGGTGTTAGATGTGTCTAGTGCCACTGGGTGTGTCATATGTGAATTTATGAATTTGACTCAAGAGAGGATGGTTAGTATTGTGCTAGTTTCAAAATGAAAACAAAGTGAAAGAAACATACTAACTAGCATAACATATCTAGGCCTAGACACTAGGGAGAGCTTAGTTAACAAATATGAATAAAATACACAATTAAAATTCAAAATAAACCCTCTTTTACCTTCCTTGGATGCTCCAAAATGCTTGTTGTAGTGGCTTTCTTGGCTTGTGCTCATGAAGTCTTTGGCAATGGAAGCTTGGCTACCTCCATCTCTCCTTGGTACTTTTGGCTTGTGGCTTGGCTTGGAATCAATTTGGCATGGTAAAACTAATTTCAATGGATTCTTGAAGATATTTTTGCCTTATAACTTTTCACCAAAATAGCTTAGAAATGATGTTCATGGCCTCCTTATTTATAGATTTTTGAGATTGATCAGAATCAACCTGAACCATCCATCTCAGGATTGAGATGTGTGGCTAAGGATTAATCTAATTATGCAATTAAAATTGATAAATATGCTCATCAATATTTGGGATAGAGGATAAATTAAGAGGCATGAAGTGCTTTGATGAGGCATGGGAGGCATGAATCTTGATATTTGTGGCATTTATGGCCTAGGGATGTCTTCCTGAGAAATGAGGTTACCTAATAATTCAGATATTCAATATTCATTTCCATAAATAATTATTCAACAAGTTTCCATGGAATTATTGATTAGGCTCTAATTTGGTTTAATTAACTATTAAGCATGTTTAAGCACTTTGTGCACAAATTACTCAAATTGATTAGAATGCATTGTTATTGGTCCAAATTTTGACTAGATTGGAATTAGAAGGTGATGTCAGATGCATTAGATCCATTATCCCATTTAGGATGTTACCAATAGAAAATAACAAAGGCATGTCTTGTGTAAAATATTTGATAGGAAAGAGCAATCCAAAGCACCTAGGTGAAAAATCAGCATTTTGACTCAGAATGATCTAATCAAAGTCAGCTGACCCATAAATTGCCTTGCCCCATTTAGGGATACCCTAGCCAAAGTTAGCACTTGAATATGTCAGTTTCACATCATTTAGTGTGTTTTAGTGTTTTTAGGTCAAATTATGCATTTTAGGTGGAAATTAGCCAAAACCCTGATTGAAGGTTATTGGTGGCCAGATTTTGGTGTCTACATTTATTACTTCTATTGCAATCAACCTTATCTCATAAGACTTTCATTGAACCATGCAAGGCACTTGAAGTCACCCTCTACATTGAATCCATGGGAAGTATAGATATAGGAATCAACCCCTTTATGGAGGCTCAAATCATTGTGATGGATTCTCAGTTAGAGAAGTTTATGGACAATAATGCACACAACACTTATTATGGATTTTGGTTTGTTGACTATAAGTGGAGTGCCATAACAGGAACAACTACACACAAAAGAATTTCTATGTTGTATTGAAAAAATCCTATGAGATTTGAAATAAAGGTTATGATGTAAGGAGATGTCCTTTGCTTCAGTACACCATCCAATATAAAGTGTCACTATACTATAAAATTGTGATGCATATATGCATGATACCAATGACTATGGGGTCATTAATGAAATTTATGAAACATGCACATGAGGTACATGCTAAAATTACATAGTTAACAACCAGGAGGTCAGTGTAGGTTGATCTTTCATAGGTCAAGGGCATGGAAATGGAAATGGACATGAAGGTGGTCATCTTCCACCTAGGACATGTTATAAGTGTAGTTATCTAGACCACTACTAGCATGACTGCATTGTCTATCCAACTTGTACCTTTTTAAAAAATGAACATCACCTAGAAGAATGTCTCGATTTGTATGTTTCCTTTACTAAAGAACAAATGAGAAGGTTAATTGCATATATGTGTTGCCAAAACTCCTAATAATTAGTGGAGACCATGCCCTACAACTCCACCATTTAGACCCAAGTCAATATCACTACATAAAGTGGATCTCATTTAATAGAGGTACAATCCACTAAGGGGGGGTGAATCAGTGGTGGAAAATAATTTAATTCAATTTCCAAATCCTTAAAATACTTAAGCATTCAATACAATCATTCATGAAGCATACAAATCATTCATAGTAGTGAATAACAAAGATAAAGTAAGATCACATGCACAACATAAGATCTATGTGAGAAACCTTCTTGGGAAATAAAACCCACTCTTAAACCTACAAACACATGGACTATTGTCCTATAAGATGATCACAAACATGAGACTATTCAAGTCCTTCTGACTAGGAAACTTGGTCAAGTCCTTTTGACCTAAGTGCTTTAACCAAACAACTTTTCCACAAGGAGCACCTAACTCTAAGATGATCATGTCCTTTTGACCACCTGTTCAGTCAAGTCCTTTTGACATAAAACCTTGATCATGTCCTTTTAACCAAAGGTATTTAGTGAAACTCTTATTATATAAGGAGAACCTACCCATAAGGATGATCAAGTCCTTATGATCCTATTTTGATATCAACACCTCTACCTTTGAAATGATGTCTTCTATATTTAATGATGGACCTCTGATAACATAGCCTCCTTTACCTCTTCACACACTCAAAATGCATCCAAAGCTACCTTTTGGATCACTTTACACTTCACTCATCCTCAACCTATAAGAGCACTATGATAGCATCAAAATTATGATCTACAGGTCATACACACAGTCCTCAATTTGTTCATCTCATCAACTCATCCACTAGGCACACTACCTCTCTTTTTTCCTTCACTCTTTACTCTTACTCCACTCTCACAATCCTTAGAAACCGCCTGCTTTGGTTTCACTATTTATAGATCCTTCATGCTTATCAATTTATTGGTCAGACATTAGAATTGACTTAAACATTAAGGCTTATTTCACACAAATACATGGCTCAATACATTCCTCAAGGTTGGCCATAGCATCTATGGGTCACAATTAAGTAGCTATGACTTTCAAATAGGCCTTACTAGCCTTTATAGGTCTCATGACGACCTATTCACTTTGTTGAGAAAATTAAAAACATAAGAACTTATAAAAAAACATATGTCCATTCTAAATGACCCCTTTGACATCATCAAATGATTAAAATCAATTTTTCTCACATCTTCGTATGCATAATCTTTTTAAAAATCAGCCTTGTACACAATAACATTATGAATGAACACATAATAAAATTATTAGCCTTTATTCATACTAAATATCAGTTGTTAAAACATATAAAATATAGAAAAACCACTCTCATGGAATCTACAATACTCTCTAATATATAATTCACCAAGAACCATCCAAACAACATCAAAACAAGCTCAATTATCCTTCTCAGGTTACTTATAGAACACAATAAAATACACAATCAACTTTGGATCTCAATAACTTTGAATATAGTAAAATTAAAACCTTATAAATAGGTTATATAGATGCACCATGGATTCCTATTAAACTTTTATTTTTACTCCATCAATAAATTAGTCCTAGATCAAAAGTTACAAGCAAAATACAAAGCTTTGGTCTTTCCCTTTGCAAATTTGAATATTCAAATGCAAATGGTCACAGTTAAACCTCAACCACTTTGTTATCATCTTGTGTCTTCACTAAAATTATCCAAACATGATCCATATATATTATTCTAATAACCTCAAACTTTAATTAAATTAAACTTTTAATAGGTTGACCACTTTGACTTACTACGCTCCATTGATCTCAAATGCACAATAAAACACAAACTGTTAGATCCTTATCTTTTATCTTTGCTCAGCATTAAAAATCAATCACTTTATACCATATCATTAATTCTCAACATATTGGAGTAAACACCCATCATCAATCTCTTTTAGAGTTTCTCAAACATTACCTTGTGCAAAATTGACTAAGTATGGGGACCATTGCAATCTATCTGAGTAGCCAACTTTGAACCTCAATAACTTCTTCTACGCTTAGATGCATGATTTAAAATTTGGACCATATGATCACCTTTAAAAATATATATAAACATATATAAAAATACTCTTGAAACCTTCACATTAGTGAGATATATCACCATTAAAATTCCTTCTCAAAATTTTCTATCACAAAGCCAACTATGTCAAAAACTACTTAGATAACTTTTATTGCGCTTAGTAACATGACCTAAAATCTAGCACATAAGATATTATCACATAGGGTATTTCATCCAAATATAAATATAATTATGAACCTTCATATTTGATATATATGATGTCAACAAACTGCTTACTCAACTATATTTGAACTTAGAAAACATTGTCAAAATACCTGGTGGGAGCCCAACTTTGAACATGCATATCTTTTATCGTGCTACATTGCAAGACCTAAAATTTGGTGCATAAAAAATAGGCAAAAAATTAAAAAAACACATGTGACCATTTACACCTAACACTTCCATGCATTTGAAATATTATTACATCAATATGCTTAATCGGCTCTGCTTGAACCCCTTTACAAATTTGGCTAAGTATAGGAACTTAGTGAATTATGTCTGAGAAGCCAACTTTGTACCCACATATCTTTGACTGCACTTCATTTCATGACTTTAAACTTTGACTATATAAACTTTGGATTTATTTTATCACAAAAATATAACCAACTCCCCCTAACTCATCCACATGTGCAAATGCTAACATCATCAATCTACTCACTCAAATTTCTCTACCATTAGACCAAAATGTCTACATGAAAAATATGAACTACCAGATGAATTATAATTATGAACACAAGAAATCAAAGCATATAATAATTCTTATGTGACCTCTTTCACATCTTAAAATCACCATACTTATCCTTAAGCATCCTTAACCATGCCAAAACTAAATATCAACCAAACCAACTTCAAGCATACTAGGACAAACACATTGCACACTTTGTCATTGTCACTTAGACTATCAAGGCACTTCATCCACACACCTAGACACCTCTATGACATCACCATAACATCATTGAAAACTCTCTAATAATCTCCCCATTTATCATTTATGTCAACACCCATCATAAAATAATAAACAACTCACCTTCCTTCTTTCTCTTCAAGTACTCTCACCATAGGAACTTTCTCCCCCTTTGACACAATGAAAAAGTGGGAACCAACTAATCCTAAGGACCTAAAAATACTACCAATAGGAGAATACCATCTTATATATATATTACAAACTCCCCCTTACCTTGAGACAACCTCGTCTTGCCTTGACAACTTTCTCTTGCTCCATGCCAACACTCTCTTCAACCAAACACTATAAAAAAAGAAAAAAGAACACAAAAAAATATTGAAATATGATGAAACTCACCAATAAAACATCTTAGAGGGACTCCCCCTAATATCTATAGTCCATTTCACCTCTTGATCATCTTTAGATCTCAACATGTCATGAAGAACCACTACATAGGATTACAAGGCTTCTTTCTCAAGCAACCATAAGAAACATCAATTAAACTTCATGCCACTCACCAAATAGGAAACATACTCTAAACAAACCTGATAACTCACCTTGAAATACTCATTCCTTTATCTTTTAGATAAATTGAGTAAAACATCAAATCTTCACACTGGGCTTGTCTAGACTTCTTGTAGCCCTACTTGGAACTTACAAAGCCCACAACTTTCAGTATACACATCTTCAAGACATTAAACTTCATATCTAGATTACTCTTAGATACCCCCTCAAGAACACCATTTTGTATTACCTAAATCATCTTCTAAAACATACTTCCTTAAAAACCTACTAGCTAATTAGGCCTCTATCTTGACAAAAACAAGAATAAATTGAAAACCATAAGCCTTCAAATCTCTATGAAGCTTGATTTAACAACCCACTTGGCATATTCAAACTATTAAGAATCTTTAGACCTCAATTCATAAGGCAAACCACTTTTCTATCAAAGCCCAAAACCCTAAAATCTCAAAATAAACAAATGAGTCTTCACACCTTTGGGAAACTTGACTCCCTATACCATGGCTTTGACCTTCAACAAGAAATATAAACTTGAGAGCATACAAAAACCTATAAAAATCACAAACATGATCATCAAGACACAAAAACACCTGGAACACATCATAAAGAAGTGCATAGACCTTTATGAGCACCAAATTCTTATTATCATTCCATCAAACTCATTATGGCACATGAAACACCCATTATGATACTAAATATACTACATACACAACAACACTTGCTTCTCTTCTAAAATAAGTATCTTAAGAAGCATAGATAGAGACATCCTCTACACCATAGTGTCCTAAAACAAATTGAAGCTAGGAGTGGCCCACATTTCCTCAGTAACCACTAGAATCCTTTTTTAGCTATAGGCTAGATTGTCCTTCTTCTTCTACTTAGGATTAAGAAAAACAACTTATTCCTCTACTACAACATTCTCCTTCTCTTTTATGATAGAATTGACAACACATGGAAACAACATAGATTCATGACATACATTTTCAATTGAAGAATCTTCCTTACAATTTGGAACCTCTTTACTAGGCATTGACAACTAATGTTTTTTGTAATAAACTTTCTTCGTAATAGAAGGATGTTCACTTGGATCAATACACACCTCAGAACTAGAATCAACAAGTACCTTGGTCTTATCCTTGAGCTTGGTCTCTTCATTCTCAACATGAGTAGATAATGAAATCCCTTCAAATTCTTTAGCTTATATAGAATTCTCCACCATATAAAATAGATTACTTGGACCTTCAGTCTGATCATGACTCATACTTACCACCTTTGTTTTCCATGTATTAACTTGTCTTCTCCCTTGCATTCTAGGAACCTGATTGAGCTTATAATGACTTATAGGATTTTGATTGTAGAACCTAATAATGTGACCAATCTATTCACACTTATAGAAAACCATTATTATTGAAGTGAACTCAACTTTCCCTACCTGATATGGACAAAATATTACAATGTGTCCTATGCCATAACAACTAAAACAAACTACTCCTTTTGAAGAAGACTCACCTTGCCTTACCTTATTTGGATCATGATTAGCAAAGTGTCCCACATCATGATAGTTTAAACACTCAAACTTGATTACACCTTTTAACTAATGACCCCCATCATAGTTCCATGCAAAATCATTTTAACAAGTCTCTTACATTCTCTATCTCTATGCCCAACCTGATTACAAGTATAGTAGTAACCATTAAAGTTTGCATACATCATGGCATTTGGTTCTCTAATCTGATTTGTCTTCATTCTGCTAGAACCTTCATTTCTTGTTTAATGATTTGTCTTAGTAGTATGATTGTCCTTATTTACTTTAGTATTCATCTTTTCTTGAGTGGCATTCTATAGTTGTTATTTGTATCTAAGTCCAGTTCTATCACTTGTATGTTTTTGACTACTCAAAATATTGTCTAGATCACTTGAGCTTTTTTCAAATCTCATAAATGACTTTTCCTTACTAGATGTCTTCTCTAAATCAGCTTTTAATGACTCAATTTCAATTACATACCTTAAAATTTCTTCTTCTTTGGATTTTAGACTTGTAGACATAGATTCCACCTTAGAATTAAGAAACATGATAGCACTTCATGCTCTCTAGAGTCTTCAACCAATATTTCCTTAAACACACTAAATTTCTCCTCATATTCCTTGATTTGTGACTTCATCTTGTTTTTAATCTTATTTTCAATCTTCAATTTTTTAAGGGCATTCATCAATTTAGTTTCACATTCCACCTCATCTTTCTCATCATTTGAATCACTTTAAGTAGACTCTTTTTGATGTGGACAACTTCCTTCCACAACCATGAAGAGGGCTTCATCTTCAATAGGACCATCATATTCATGATCAAACTCTGAGTCATTGTCTTCACTCTCATTTAATGAGATGCAATCTTTATTGGTGTAGAGACTCTTCTTGTTCTTGAAAGACTTTTCTTGTTGTCATACTTTCTGAATCATTTCTTCCTCTTATTAGACTTGTACGTCTTGTATTCATATTGGTCTTCACCATGCTCTTCATCATCATCCTTACTATTCTTATGAGGGAACTTATAAGAAAAATGTCCTACCTCTCCACAATTGAAGTAATTGAAGCGTAGCTTATCCTTATACTTACCTGAACCTATTTTCAATTTTCTTATAAACAAAACAATTAGCTCATCTTCATCAATATCTAATATGTCATCCTCCTTGAGTTTCTTACCTTAGAACTTCTTCTTTGGCTTTAGTTTAGTCTTGAATGTTGCTTCCTTCTTTGGTGGCATATCATCATTTGATCTCATCTCATAGGCAGTAAGGATGCCATGTAATTGATCCATCTTTAACTAAGTAAGATCATGACTTTATTATACAACAGACACTTTTAAATCAAACTTTAAAGAGAGAGATCCTAATACCTTTTTTATTGTTGTAGCTTCTTCAAGCTTCTCTCCAAGACCTCTAATAGTGTTCACAATCTCATCAACTCTTTATAGAAAAGATGCAATGAAATCTTCTTCTTTCATCTTGAGACTCTCAAATTGTCTTTGGTGAGTTTACAACTTTGCCAAATTAACCTTTGAATCTCCTTCAAAAAAAGTCTTCAATTTATCCCATATTTATTTAGCAGATCTACAATGGATTACTTTGGTGAACTTAGACTCTATAAGTGTTGTCATTAATTGCCTTAAAATTGTTCTCAAATAGCTTATTTACAACACTAGATGGAGGAATAGTAGGAAAAACATAACCATCTAAAATATATTTACATACATCAAACCATAGGGACATAATGTCTGTCCTCATCCTAGCACTCCAAAATGCATAATTGGATCCATTAAATATTTTTGCTTACTTAGTAGAGAAACCATCTTGCACATTCTAACTAGAAATTTTACCTTGGATCACCTTCATGATATCAAGCCTTTACCAAAGGAACTACTCAGATAGTTATTATTAGAGGTAAAATCCACTAAGAGTGGGGGTGAATCATTGGTGGCAAATAATTCAATTCAATTTCCAAATCCTTCAAATACTTAAGCATTTAATACAATCATTCATGAAGCATACAAATCATTAATGACAATGAACAAGAAGGATAAAGCAAGATCACATACACAACATAAGATATACATGGGAAAACCTCTTGGGGAATAAAACCCACTCTCAAGCCTACAAACACATGGACTACTATCTTATAAGATGATCACAAACATGAGACTAGTCAAGTCCTTTTGACCAAGAACCTTGGTCAAGTACTTTTTGACCTAAGGCCTTTAGTGAAATAGTTATTTCATAAGGAGCACCTACCCTTAATATGATCAAGTCCTTCTGACCACCTATTCAGTTAAGTCCTTCTAACCTAGAACCTTTATCAATTCCTTCTGACCAAAGGTCTTTAGTGAAACTCCTATTCCACAAGGAACACCTACCCCTAAGGATGATTAAGTCCTTTTGACCCTATTTTGATATGAAAACCTCCACCTTTAAACTAATGTCTTCTACACCTGATGATGGACCTCTGATAACATATCTTCCTTTACTTCTTCACACACTCATAATGCATCCAAAGTCACCTTTTGGATCACTTTACACTTTTCTCATCCTCAACCTGTAAGAACACTATTATGTCATCAAAATTATGACTGATAGGTCATATACATAGTTATAAATCTTATTATCTCATCAAATCATCCATTGGGCACACTATCTCTCTTCTTTCCTTCTCTCTTTACTCTTACTCCACTCTCACAAGCCCTAGAAACCATCTCCTTTGGTTTCACTATTTATAGAGACTTTATGCTTATCAATTTCTTGGTTAGACATTAGACTTTCCTTAAACCTTAAGGATTATTTCACATAAATACATAGGTAAATATATTCCTCAGGGTTGTCCATAATATATATGGGTCACATTTAAGCAGCTACACCTTTCAAATAGGCCATACTAGCCCTTATAGGTCTCATGGAGACATATTCACTTTTTTAGCACTTCATTGAGAAAATTAAGAACATAATACATTATAAAAACACATATTTCCACTCCACATGACCCATTTGACATATTCAAATAATTACAGTCAATTTTACTCACCTCTATGTATGCACAATTTGCTTAAACATTAGCCTTGTACACAAGAACATCATGAATGAACACATAATCAACTTATTATCCTTTTTTCATACTAAATATGAGTTGGTAAAACATAAAAAATAAACATAGAACACTCTCATGGATTATAAAATACTTTTAAATAGATAATTCATCAATAACCATATGAAAATCATTAAAATAAGCTCAATTATCCTTCTCGGGTTACTTACAGAACATAGTCAAATACATAATCAAATTTGGAGCTCAATAAATTTGAATATAGAAACATTAAAAAATTATAAATAGGTTCTATAGATGTACCATGTATTATTATTCAACTTTTATTTTTACTCCATCAATAAATTCATCATCGATCAAAAGTTATAAGCAAAATATAGAGCTCTGGTTTTTCCCTTTGCAAATTTGAATATTCAAATGCCAATGGTCACAATTAAACCTTGACCACTTTGATATAATATTGTGTCCTCATTGAGATTTTATAAACACACTCCATAAATATTATTCTAAGGATATCTAACTTTAATGATGTTAAACTTTGTACAAGTTGACCACTTTGACTTATTATGCTCTATTGATCTAAAACACACGATAAAACGTGAATCATTAGATCCTTATCTTTTATATTTAATTAAAATTAAAACTTGAGAAAATCATACCATATATATTATTACTAACATATTAGATCAAATATGCATCATTTATATCTTTGATATTTGCTCAAACATTACCTTGTGTAAAATTGACTAAGGGGACCATTACAATTTGTCTAAGTAGCCAACTTTAAACCTCAATAGCTTCTTATGTGCTTAGATGCATGATCTAAAATTTGGACCATATGATAATATTTAAAAATATAATCCAAAAATATATAAAAATAATCTTTAAACCTTAAAATTAGTGAGATATATCACCATTAAAATGCCTTCTCAATTTTTTTATTAAAATGCTGATTTTGCACTTGCAATACTTTTGTTGCACTTAGTCACATGATCTAAAATTTAGAACATAAGATATTATCACATATTGGATACTATCCATATATAAATATACTCATAAAAACTTCACACATGATAGATATAATGTCAACAAACTACTTACTTAGCTCTATTTAAACTTAGAAAACACTGTCAAAATGCATGGGAGCCTAACTTTACACATGCATATATTTTATCATGATACATCGTATGACCTAAAATTTTGTGCATATAAACTATGAAAAAAACTAAAAAAATCCATGTAACCATTTCTACCCAACATCTCCATGTGTGAAAAATATAATTACATCAATATGCTTACTCGACTCTATTTGAACCCCTTTGCAAATTTGGCTAAGTATAAAAACTTAGTGAATTTTGTTTAAGAAACCAACTTTTCACCCACATATATTTGAAAATGATTCATTAAATGAATTTAAACTTAGACCATATAAAATTTAGACTGATGTGTTCACAACCATATGACCAACTTCCCCTGACTCATCCACATGTATGAATGTTAACATCATCAATTTGTTTACTCAGATTTCCCTGCCACTGGACCAAAATGTCTAGATGAAAACTATGAACTCCTAGATGAATTACACTTATGCACGTAATAACTTAAATAATATAATACCTCTTATGGTACCTCTTTCACATTATTAAATCTCCATACTTATCCCTAAGCATCCCTAACCATGCCAAAATTGAAGATCAACCAAGCCAACTTCAAGCATACTAGGACAAGTACATTGCACACTTTCTCATTATCATTTAGACTATCAAGGTGCTTTATCCACTCACCTAGACACCTTTATGACATCACTATGACATCATTAATAACTCTCCAACATCATTCCCAACCAATCTCAAATCCACCCACTAAAAAGGTACAATGTGAAGAGCTTCATACACAACACTATATTGATTCTCAACAATGCAAAGAAGTGTTACATGAGACATGGCCTTAGTTTGGGTAATGTAAAGGCTAAATTGAGTTATTAATGGATAATGATACTAAAATATGGGTTGAGATTCATATAGTACCCATGGAAATATGACATGATGAGCTTAGGGAGTTATGCATACTCTTCATTAATGAACATGTCATTCATCTCCTCAAGATTTGGCTACAACAACAAATGACAAATCCTTCAGAGGACCTTCATTTTTACCATGCACAATGACAAGAGAACCATATTCATCCAAACCTTGAATATGATAAAGAGGTCCTTATCAATGCATTCATTAATGGATGGATGATCTATGACATCTTGGTAGACACTAGTGCGAAAGTTAATTTTATAATCAAAGACACATGGGGAGCCCCACATTGTAACCCTATTCACATGTTTTGTTCATGAGCAACAAGACTCGTGAACTTCCTATAGCATTCTAAAATATGTTACCATCAACATCTTGGGCATCATATTCAAGTGTGATTTTGAGGTAATAAAGTTTGTTAAAATTGATGACTTCCATATTATTTTAGTTCAACCTTGGTGCTATGCAAACAATGTTGACTTATGTTTCAAGAAGAGGTATATCATATTTGAGAATGATGCTCAATGCATAGTCATACCTCTAAAAAATGACTAAGGACCCCCTTTATGGAACCCATGAATGTCAGTGAAAATGTTAATACAATCTATAACATTATTACACAAGGACATGAAAATGTGTATCCTACTTCTGATGGTATCTTGAAATGGGAAAATGCTTAGTCTATTTATAACACTATAAGTGTTGCTTGCAACCAATATACTCAAGGCACATATGATCTATCAAGGCATGTATGTGGTGTTTTATAAATCCACCTAAGTTCCCCTCTAAAGCTTTCTCAGTGCCACAAAACTAGTCTCCTCATTAGTGGATTCTTGATGGCTATACCACCCTTATAGTTGGGTGAGGCACCTAGGTTTTTTAGACACCTAAAATTGGCAATTGATAACTTCCAACTAGGATTTTGACCAATTTCCACCCAAAATTCACATTTTGGCCTAAAAACACTAAAATGTATTAAATGATGTGAAACTGACATATTTAATTGCTGATTTTGGCTAGGGTATCACTAAATGGGGTAATGCAATTTATGGGATAGCTAAATTTGATTAGATCATTCTGAGTCAAAATGACAAATTTACATGTGCATGCTCTAGACTACTCTTTCCTATCAAATTTGTTACATAAGGTGTGTGTCTTTTTGTTGGTAACATCCTAAATGAGAATATGCATCCAATGCATGTGATAGTGACTTCCAATTTTAATCCAATCAAATTTAGGACCAATAACAAGGCATTTTGGTCAATTTGAGTAATTTATGCATAAATTACTTAATCATGTTTATGAGATAATTAACCCAAATCAAGGCCTAAACGAGAATTCCATGGAAAATTGTTGAATACTTATTTTTGGAAATGAATAGAATATCTACATCATCAGATGACCTCATTTCTTGGGAAGACATCCCTAGGCCATAAATATCAGGATCCATGCCCTCCATACCTCATCAATGCCTTCCATGATGCCCTCTATGCCTCTTAAATTTCCCCTTCTTCCAATGTCATGATGAGGATAATTACAAACTTAATTCTAAAAATTGAATTAATCCTCAACCACACATCTCAATCTTGAGATGGATGGTTGAGGTTGATTTTGATCAAATCCAAAAATCTATAAATAGGAGGCCTCACAACATCATTTCTAAGCTATTTTGGTGAAAATTTATAATGCAAAAATATCTTCAAGGAGCTATTGAAATTAGTTTTACCATGCCAAATTGATTCCAAGCCAAGCCAAACCATAAGCCAAAGGTGCCAAAGAGAGATTGAGTTATCCAAGCTTTCATTGCCAAGGACTTCATGAGCACAAGCTGAGAAAGCCACTACAACAAGCATTTTAGAGCATCCAAAGAAGGTAAAAGGGGGTTTATTTTACATTTTAGTTGTGTGTTTTATTCATGTTTGTTAACTAAGCTCTCCCTAGTGTCTAGGCTTAGAGATGTTATGTTATTAGTGTGTTTATTTCATTTTGTTTTCATTTTGGAACTAATACCATACTGACCATCCTCTCTTGATTCAAATTCCTAGATCACATAATGGCATGCTTGGTGGGACAACCATCTGCCACTTTGCCTATCATCCAACCAACCATTCAGCCTCAAAATAAACCATTCACTATTAACCAAGACAAGAAGTTTGATATTATGGAATAATTATAGAAGACACTAACACAAATTTCTATTTTGGATTTTTTATGGATGTCAATAGTCTATAAGAACATCTTGAATGAGTTTTTGACCCAATCCACTGTTGATAGTGACATATCCCCTGATAACTTTCAATCTTTGGTTGGACACCTAGATCCAGCCTAACAAGTCACATTCAACCAAAGTGATATGTCTTCCCTTGGCCCACTCCATAATAACCCATTATACATTAAGGTTTGTATCAGATGGCATAAAGTGAAATGTGTCCTTATAGACAATGGATCTGGCCTCAACATAGTGTCTCTAAATCTCATCAAGTTTCTTGGGTACATAATGACAAATCTCTAGCTAGAAACAATAACTATTAAAGCCTACGATAATTAGGAAAGAGAGTCACAAGGCACCATTAGTTTGCTAGTTATCATTGGGCCTTTGACCCATGATATACTTTTCCATATGCTTGATCTTGACTTATCATACAATATGCTTCTAGGTAGAACTTGGTTACATGAGATTCATGTAGTCTCATCAACACTAAACCAATGTATCAAGTTTTACCACTCAGGGATGGAAGTGAATATTCCAAGAGATTTACAAAAATATGAGCACTGCAAGCATCTTAAGGCTGAGTTTCAAATCTATAATTATTAGTATGGTATGAATCTAAGTTCTAAGTAGGATAGAGGAAAAGATATACTTATTGATCCTTCATCAAATAATTACATAGATCCTAATACCTTGGATTCCCTTTCCCACATGTCACCTCTTGAATATTCTAATCATTTCACCATTTTAGATAATGGATTGGGAGAATATGTGACCCATGTTACATTTCATATTTCCAATCTTCCTCAAAATTCAAAAACCTTTGGGTGACCTAAGGTCATCCCACATGTGCATTGGCAAAGAAAGAATAAAGATAAGGGACCTATCACATTTGTACCAACATCTAACCTAGGACTTGACCCTCTTAAAGGGGATGAATCATGGTTACACAATGATGACCAAGCTGATTTTTATAAAAATACAAAGTATCATATTCCCAATAGGATCATGGAGCATCATAATTATGAAGGAAGAGGCCTCGAACTGAATTAGCAAGGAACCTTCAAGCCAATTTCCATGACTAAGAATGAAAGACCTTATGGACTTATATTTAAAGTACTTAGGGGTGACCCCACATATCTTATTCAAACTCCATCACTAGCAATTAGTGATGATGATGCCGATAGTGAAGTAGAGTTTGATCATAGCCTTACCTTTGATAACCTAGTTTAAACTAACCTATTTGATAACAGTGCCATTTATACCCTTACTTAAGTCATTTATCACAATCCATTTCCATTATATTATCCCTAATTGATAGATTGGGACCAACAAGAATCTAGTCTATTGATTGATGAGTTCTAAATGATGAGGCATTTTGTGATTTATTAGGCCTTAGAGACAATGATCTGTTGGGATATCATAAATTAGGATTCTCAATCACATTGGATCCTACAACCTATTTTAGAGAGTGAGTGAACACCCTTAGCCAAAAATAAATAAGTAAAGCATTGAGGTCCCAAAGTGAAAACCTCTTTGAGGCACTTTTTAACCAGGAAAAAAGTAAAGATAAAGGCTAGTCTAGTGGTGAAAACCTAATTTAGGTGCCATTAGATGGGGGTGTTCATTCTTCTTTGAATTTAGACTAGGAGACCACCAATGATGAACTTTTTTATGAATCATAGTTTAAATTTGAACAACAACAAGTATTTGATCAAATACTTCAATAAGTTTTAATTGTTTTTGTTACATGGCCAAATCTCCTATTAGGGGATTCAAATTCATCATGCCTAGGAGAAGTTGAAGAGCAAGTCCTAACAGAGGACCCTAACATAGTCCAACCGTTCAAGTTGTTGCGTACTATCCTAGAAGATAGTTCGACCCTTCTAGTTGAAGATAAAATGGAGGTAATATCAAGACTCTATCAGACCTAAAATGGATAAAATTAGGAGCATATCTCACTGGGGAGGAATGTGATGTCTTTGCATCTCTATTAACAGATTTTGTGGATATTTTTGCATGGGCCTATTCTAACATGCTAGGTTTAGAACCTGCCTTGGTTCTACACCACCTTGTGGTTAATCTTGATGCTAAACCAATAATGCAAAAGCTATGTAACATGCATCCTTGCATTACTATATTGGTAAAGAAAGAGTTGGAAAATCTCTTAGAAGCAAGATGTATCTGATCCATTGACTACTCTGAATGGATCTCTAATGTTGTAACTATTAGTAAAAAACCTAAAGGGATTAGAATTTGTACTAATTTTCAAGACATCAACAAAGCTTGTCCTAAAGATGATTTCCCCTTACCTAATATCAACATGATCATAAATTCCATGATAGGTTATGAAATGCTTTCACTTATGGATGGATTTTTAGGATACAATCAAATCAGAATAACACCAAAAGATCAGCATAAAATAATTTTCACCACTCCATGGGAAATATTTTGTTATTAGGTGATGCCATTTGGCCTTAAGAATGTTGGAGCTACATATAAAAGGGCCATGACTATCATATTCCATTATATGATGCATGATATTATTGAAGATTGTGTCAATGGCATATTAGGAAAATTCAAAACCAGGGTTGACCATGTAGTAGTGTTGCACAAGATATTTGAAAGACTATGAGAGTACAAATTTAGACTAATTCCAAACAAATGTGTGTTTGGTGTAACCTCAAGTAAATTACTTGGCTTCATCATGTCTCGTAGAGGTGTTGAAGTTGATCTATCTAAAGTCCATGCTATAACCAAGATGTTACCACCAACTAATTTAAAATAACTCTATAATTTACAGGGTAAGATCCAATCAATCTGATGTTTCATCTCTTAATTAGTAGATAAGTGCCATACATTTACACACCTTTTAAATAAAGGAGTTGCATTCTACTAGGATGATCACTACCAAATAGCTTTTCAATAGCTCAAAGATTATCTTGTCAATCTACCTATTTTATTACCTCCTATGATAGGAAATCCATTCTTATTATACTTTTTAGCTATCAATCATGATTTGGGGGCACTCTTGGATCAACATGATGACAAAGGAAAGGAGCATGTTGTATACTACCGAAGTCATACCTTGGTTACATATGAATATAACTATGCACCTGTTGAAAAACCTTATCTATCCATAGTTTTTTTAGCTCTAAAATTTCATAATTACATGTTAAATAATAAAACTATGGTCATTTCAAAAATAGATCCACTCAAATATCTACTATATGAAACAACTTTGCAAGGTAGAATGTCTAAATGGATCATGCTTCTACGTGAGTTTGACATAGAGTATGTCAATCAAAAGGAAATCAAAGGACAAGTTCTTACTAATCAAATTGTTGAAACACATCTCACAAACACCTAGCCACTCATGTTTCAATTTCTTGATGAATCCATCATGACCATCATGGACACACCCCTTTAGGAGTAGCCTTGGAATTTGTATTTTGATGGTTCATTCAATACACATAGATTGGGGGTAGGCCTATTGTTTATTACACCATAGGGAGATCTAATCCCTAAATCATTTAGAATCATCTTTCCTTATACAAACAACATGGCTGAGTATGAAGCATTGGTTGCAAGAATTTGAAAAGTAGTGCATTATAATATATCTCATCTTCAAGTTTATGATGATTCTTGGTTAATCATCAATTAGGTCACATATCATTTTTAGACCAAAGATGACAAGTTGGTTACATATAAAGCCATGTTTAACACTCTTAAAAAGCAAATTGCCAACATTCAGTTTGAACATATATCGATGGCTAGTAACATAACTGTAGATGCCATGGCTATTATAGGCTCTCTAATTTGACAAATAGATAAAGCTAGAGAGTATCAATTCCTCATCGAGAATTTGTTAGCACCAACTCATGAACCTTCAATCATTGCCATGATTTGTGATATTGTTGGCAATGATATTCTATCTGGTACTTAGACCTTTACAACTACCTTCATGACCAAGTTCTACCACCTAACCAATCTCAAAAACAAACCAAATCCTTCATTCATCATTCCACTCATTATACTTTACTTGGATCCACTCTTTACCATCATTGTTTTGATGAAACTTTGCTTCTCTATTTAACTTCAGTAGAGTCTATGCTAGAGTTAAGAGAAGTTCACGAAGGAGTATGTGGAGCCCATTCTAGCATGGTAGTCCTATCCAAAAATCTCTTACATATTGGTTATTATTGGCCCATAATGGACATAGATGCCACTACATATGTAAATAAATATGACAAATATCAATGGCATGCTAATTTGATTCATGCCCTAGTAAAAACTCTAAAACTGATGTTGACACCATGGCCATTTTCTACATGGCGACTTGACCTCATTAGGAAGATTAACCCCACTTCATCTGATGGCCATAAACATATCCTTACCATCATCAAATATTTCACTAAGTGGGTTGAAGCTATACCCCTCACTTACATGAATAGAAAGCAAATTTCTAAACTCATCTTCAATAATCTCATCTGCCACTATAGTATCCCCTCTAAAATTATATTCAATAATAGAGGATCATTCAATAAAAAATATGTAGACTAGTTATGTACTGAATACAACATCACCCAACATTTTTCTATAGCATATTACCCTCAAGGTAATGGCCAAGCCAAGGCATCCAACAAAACCATTGTCAACACTCTCAAAAAGATTTTCAAGAATACCAGTCATGATTGGCACCTCTAGATATTCCCTACCCTTTGGGAATACCATACCAATCATAATACCCCCATAGGAGTCATTCCATACTCACTTGTTTATGGTACTAAATCCATCCTTCCCATTGAGGTTAATTTACCTTCACTATGCATCTCTTTCAAACATGTCTTGAATGATCATGCCTATTGAGTAGCTCACCTATAAGAGCTGGATCTACTTGATGAAAAATTAGCCATGCTCAACCATCTTAAAGCATATTAGAATTGACAAAAATACCACTATAATCAGCATGTGAAGTATAGAACATTTGAACTTGGTGATCTTGTAGCTTAAATAAAACTAAAATAATACCATGGTTGAGAAGAAACATAAAGGGAAATTAAAAAAAACTAGATAGGGCCTTTCATCATCACTATAGATTATGGATTAGGAGCATACAGGCTTGTCACACCAAATAATGATGGACTTCTAGAGCCAACGAATATTATTCATCTCAAGTGGTACTATGCTTGAATGCTAAGGTGTATTATCTATAAGGACCATTTTAGTTATACGATTGTATCACTATTCTTTTTTGTACACATACCACCCTTATTCATCCTCTTTCCTATGTCTACTTTCCATTTCCAGCCTATCAACCTAACATGTCCTAAAGCTTAGTTTGTTTGACCTTGGTTTTTGTCATTAATTATGTAGTTTCAACATCAAGGTATCTAATTAGTTCATCAATTAGTTCAAGTATTTTAGATAGGGATCATATCTTGGGATAGTGTGATAGAAATTTTGGTAGTTGCATCCTTCGTTTGTTAGTCCTTTCTTACCACCAGTCTTGCTATTAATTATAAACACCTTTGGGAAAATTAGTACCATTGATCTATGCCATTATGTCTTAGTTATAACCACATATGGTCAAACTAGTGGCAATACTAAGCCTTGACATAAAAACTTGCCACTTTCTATGCCATACTATGTCTTTTTACCAATTGTGCCTGTTTTGTTTGAATTAGCTACCACACTAGTCAAATTCCTCTGCTAAAATGGTATAACTATAGTGACTTGAGGTCCTACTCTGGGACTATGTAAGCAGTGCTCGATACTTATTGAGGTCAGCTCAATCAACCTAAGCCATGCTCTCACCATTTTGTGAGTAACCTAAGCCACACTCTCATCATTTTATGAGCAACCTAAGTATGAATGATCTCATTGTTCTGAAGGCTTGAACCATTTGGTGTCTCATTATTCTTGATCACATTGAGATACTTCAAACAATTATAAAAATATTTCAAAAATTGTTATAAAAAAACAAAAACATTGACCACTTATTTGCCTTAAGGATTCTAGGAACCCTTACTAAGTTACAAGCAAATAACTTGTCATTTAGTTTCCCCATCCTTTTTGGCCTTTTCTCTCACACACTTGCCATTTTGCAAGACCATTCCTATGCTTATATCACATCCAATCTATTTTTTTCCTTAGTTATCACATTATTCCCATTCCCTGGGAAAACTACATTTAGCCTAAAGTTTTTTACTGGATATTACATCCATGGAACTATGTAGGTAGCATCTACTTGCCTAGTGCATATGGAGATAGCTCAACCACCCCCTTCTTTTTCTTCTATTCCCCTATTTTATTTTTTTGTTAAGTTGTCCCCTTTTTTTTAGGGGCAATGTTCATAGGGTTTTTATTATGTTTTTTGTTTGTCTATTTCTACTTATTTTGTTTGTTTGTACATATATTTGTTTGATTTCAACACTATTGCCTTGATTTAATTTATGTGTGTTCATTGGGTGATTCCTTGTCCACACTTATAATTGAATCCACCCATATTCATATGTTTACATTATCATCATGGTTTCTATCATTAGTGCATTTTTTTGTGTGTATTGGATTATGGAAGTTAGTCATCATGTATATTTCAACCAAGTCCTCATGATGTTATACCATGATGCCTACTGACATATGCTATAACAAACCTTAGATTCAAGAAGTCTATTTAGCAATGGTGGTATCTCTTTGGCATCGACATCTTGATTCAATCCTAATCATATCCCAAATAGAGTAATTAACCATGAAAGAATTTCAACTTTCATTAATTTAGATGAGCATCTCCCTACTAGTAGGTTGTTCTAATTCATCATTACCCTCTATGTCAAGTTATCATCATCCTCATCCAAGTTTATCATGTTTGCCATAATCAGGGTCCAATGATTATAACCGCCTATGGGCAAATCATTGCACACCATCTCACCTATATTTCTTAATAATTATAACCACCTTTGGGAAAATCATAGTGTTGTCACCACTTTACTTTTTCTACATATACAAGGGAATGTTATTATCTTTTTTGTCTATCCTAATTGGGGTAACTCCAGCTTCTTAATGATTAAAATTGCCTTTGGGCAAATCATTGTGTTATCATACCACATTGCCACTATTAAGGTATAATGCTTATACTACCTTTGGGAAAACCATTGTACACTATTGATCCAAAAATCAAAATTTTTGGTTGTTAAATATTTCAAGAACATAAAAATAACACAATAACAATGAATTCTCTAAGAAGAGATGAATTATTACTCAAGATCACAATACAATTATATGCTTATCTCTAGGAAGAGATGTCTAATTTTCTATTTTAGGTTACATCTTCATTTATACCCATTTTTAAAGTAGGGTATAATGTGGAAGGTCACCAATATTTAGGGATATTAAGTGGTTTGACTTCCATGCTTTAAAACAATACAAAATTTGAGAAATTACTATTTTTAGATTGCACTACTAAAATTAAAATTTGGGGAACTTCCATTGGGTTTATGTGGTCAAAATTAATTTATTAGAGATCCATGTCTTCTCATAATTTTATCCTAATTATCATCTTTCCAACGGTTCAAACGGTGAGTCAATTGGAGCTATGGTGCAAAAGTTATGGCTCCCAGAAGTTCTGTCATCAATTGGGGTGGAACTGTCACCTGAAATATCATCTAAATTGCTGCCCAGATCAACTGTCCCACTTAAATTATAAATTATTTTGACTAATTTTTCAATAGAATTATTCTTTCACCCCATCATTCTTCCTTTCCTTGGTCCCCTCATTTTTCTTCATTCTTTTTGAGGAACCGTTTGTGGACCTACTTGTGCCAACCATTCCCTCGAGGGGACATCATACAGTTAGTTTATCATCATTGGAGTTTTAGGCATACAAGACATTTTAATTATTTTAGAATATGTTACTATGCTTATATCTTGCAATGCCTTCCCAAATAGGGGTAAACTATAGACACCTAAAACTGGCCATCGATAACCTCCAACCAGGCTTTTGACCAATTTCCACCCAAAATGCACATTTTAGCCTAAAAACACTAAAATACATTAAATGATGTGAAGCTAACATATTCAAGTGTTGATTTTGGCTAGAGTATTACTAAATGGAGAAATTAAATTAATGGGCCAACTAACTTTGATCAGATCATTCTGAGTCAAAATGATAAATTTGCACCTGCATGTTCTGGACTGCTCTTTCCTATCAAATCTTCTTACAAGATGCATGCCTTTATTATTTTTTGTTTGTAACATACTAAATGGGAATATTCATCTAATGCATTTGATAGTTACTTCTAATTCTAATCTAGTCAAATTTAGGACTAATAACAAGGCATTCTGTGTCAAGATCTTGCTCCCCAATAAGAGCACATATGATTACCTCTTGTATTAGCAACTAAACACGGAATTTAACTAGAATGATAAGTAACTAGAAATATGAAACAACACAGGAATATGAGAGACAATACACAATTGTATTAATAATCACTCAGAATAAAATACAATAAAGAAGATGACACTTCTTCTTCTACCTCAAAGGCTCGCCACACCTCAAGACCTTCTTCCCTCTCTCTCTCAGTCCCAACAATCAACTCCAATATAGAATTGATGTTCACCTCCACCAGTCAGTAACACGCTGCCAGTATACCAAGTACATAACCGTACTCCAAGTAGATCTCTTGCTCTCTGCTGCTACCTGCAAATCACTAGACCTTACTCACCATTGTAGATATCTAAAAGAAGCCATGCACACCTACCGATCAAGATCATACAAACACGAAGAACCCTTTTGATTCTCCAAACCAGCACCCACACTTGGTACTGTGGCACTAGGAGGAACACACCATTGCTCTCTTCTCTCTGAAGGAGCTTATTTGCTCTCTTACTCCCTAGCACTAATTTACAATACAACCCATGAGTCTATATATAGATCTCATGCTTACAATAATTAGACATTATTAATTACAATAATTAGATGCGCAACTCAAGACTGTAACTAGCCTTTAACATGAAAACTAATAGTCCAAAAATAGACTCTTCAGAATCAACATGCAAACTGCATGTTCACGCACAGGCTGCCGACATCGGCTCCTCCCTGATCGATGTCGACCGACTGGTAACCGACGTCGATTGCTACTTAACTGATATCTGACTGACGTTGGTTGATCAAACTAATGTCAATTGCCCTGTAACTCATTCTGCAACTCTCTGCAACCTCCGTAACCTCCGTAACTCCTCTTGTTTGCATCCTGGTGAAGCTTTTAGCTCCACAACCTAACAATCTTCCACTTGGAGATAAACAACTGCACTTTTACCTGTACCTATACACCATCTAAATTATTCCCTGGCTTGTATCCCTCTTCAAGATCAATCCTGAAGACCAACCACCACACAACCTGTGATGCTACACCTATCATCCAAGTAACTTGCCACATCTGAACCTACAACTCCATGTAGTGAAGACCTTGACCCTACATAACATGTTAACCTACTGCTAGTCCATCTCAAATACCTGAGAATCCACTGAACTACCCTCCAGTATACCTTCCCCGAATTGGCTCCATACTTTCTGACAACTCCCACTGCTTGGAAAAACTCAAGTCTACACTAGACCTCATGTGATTTCAAACTCTGTTCTAAGCTAAGCTTAAACTATCCAGCCCTTGGTGTGCTTACCGATTCTGCATCCTACTTCTTGAACCCCACCAACACTGTCTTCACATCAGCTCCCACTGGAGACAAAATCTCCATGTCTCTTATGCCAAAGAATTTTGCTACTCCCAAATTCTCCATGACATACCTCTGAACTAACCTTACCCTTAGCTCAACAAATCCCTATATGTACAAACCTGCTAGAAAATCACCCACATACAGTAACTAGATAATGTCGTGACTCATCATCCACCTAGTAAGACAAACACAATAGTTACACTGACATTGAGTGAAGCTCTACTTTGTCATCCACTTGTCAAAACCTATACCACTGTCATGTAGCTTGCTCAAGACCATATACCTTGGCCTTCCATCTCACGTATCCATCCACTCTCTTCTTCAACTTGGGAATCCATCCATCTTTCAATGCTTTCTTCCAGCTGACAACTCCACTAACAAATATCTATTTGGTTCTTCTCTAAGGACTCACACTCCTCATCCATGCCAAGCTCCCACTATTTATGGATTCTACCTGCATTGCCTCTTCACATCTTCCTGGTTCTTGACCATCATAAGCAATATAAATAAGGTGAATAATGAATATGAGGTCCACTTACCCTTTCAGTCCTCCATATGAGCATTTGAGACCTTTTGACAGCTTATTATCCGCCCACCATCCATTCCAGTGACCGATCTCGATCATCTCCCAATCTACACCCAACCAATGTCGGTTCCCTGCACTGACCCTAACTGTCGACGTCATTTCCCTGGCCGATGCTAGTATCCCTTTTACTGACGTTGATTCCTGTCTCATCGACGTCGATCTTCCTATTGCCGATGTCAGTTACTGTATGACCAATGCCGGTACCTGTGTTTGCCTATGAGTGATAACTTTTTACCCGTGAGCTCTCCATGGATCAAAACCCTATTTAAATCAACACAGCCCTGCTCAGAATAATTCAGTCCCCTCAGCTGATCTCTATCTGTCATCTCCTCCATGAACACTAAGGCTTTCTAGTTCTTAAGTTTATCAAAAACATCTGTCTTCCGCTTAAGAACATGCATTCCCCTCCTACATATGTGACCAAGCCTACAAAGCCACATCTCTGCAACAGAAGGTGAATCAATAATATGAGTAGATAGATAAAGGATACCTACTTTCTTACCACCATCTAATTCAAGTGCATCTACTATGAGAGTTACTGTGCATCTCCCATCACCCATCTTTCCTAAAGAAATTAGACCCATCTCCAAGACTGGTACCTGCATGACCTCCTTCAACACCCGTGTGTTATCTATCTACAATTTTAGCGTCACTTCCCCTTCATCAATAATCTGACAAGGCTCACCAACCCCTAAATAAATCTCTCTAAAGTCTCTAAAGACATACCCATGAAAAGATGCTCTATTTCAGGCTGCATGGAAAGAGGCAAAAGAATCTATAAACAAAGATTCTACTTTATCTAGAGCACCCTGTGCAGCAACACCTGCAACATCTACTTATACACGTTGATCTTCTACCAACCAACAATCTCCCTTTACCTGCTCTTTCTTTCCATCAATCAGACCATTCATGCTATTTAGTTTCTCCATTCATAGCTTACTTTCTTCTACCATTGCTATACTCCCACTCAATCTGAAACCCCTGTGAGTGACCTATAATCAACAAACACTAACCAGATCTGAAACCCCTTGTTAGTAACCCAACCAAAAGCTCTGATACCAACTTGTCAGGATCTTGCTCCCCAATAAGAGCACATATGATTACCTCTTGTATTAGCAACTAAACACGGAATTTAACCAGAATGATAAGTAACTAGAAATATGAAACAACACAGGAATATGAGAGACAATACACAATTGTATTAATAATTACTCAGAAGAAAATACAATAAAGAAGATGCCACTTCTTCTTCCACCTCAAAGGCTCACCACACCTCAAGACCTTCTTCCCTCTCTCTCTCGGTCCCAACAATCAACTCCAATATAGAATTTTTGTTCACCTCCACTAGTCAGTAACACGCTGCTAGTACACCAAGTACACAACCATACTCCAAGTAGATCTCCTGCTCTCTGCTGCTACTTGAAAATCACTAGACCTTACTCACCATTGTAGATCTCCAAAAGAAGCCATGCACACCTGCTGACCAAGATCATACAAACATGAAGAACCCTTCTGATTCTCCAAACCAGCACCCACACTTGGAACTATGGCATTAGGAGGAACACACCATTGCTCTCCTCTCTCTGAAGGAGCTTATTTGCTCTCTTACTCCCTAGCACTAATTTACAATACAACTCATGAGTTTATATATAGATCTCATGCTTACAATAATTAGACATTATTAATTACAATAATTAGACGCGCAACTCAAGACTGTAACTAGCCTTTAACATGCAAACTAACAGTCTAAAAATAGACTCTCCAGAATCAACATGCAAACTGCATGTTCATGCACAAGCTACCAACGTCAGCTCCTCCCTGACTGATGTCAGCTGACTGGTAATCGACATCAATTGCTACTTCACTACTATCTGACCGATGTCAGTTGCCCTACAACTCTTTGTAACCTCTCTAACCTCTGTAACTCCTCTTGTTTGCATCTTGGTGAAGCTTTTAGCTCCAAAACCTAACAATCTCCCACTTAGAGATAAACAATTGCACTTGTACTTGTACCTGTACACCATCTAAATTATTCCCTGGCTTGTATCCCTCTTCAAGATCAATCCTGAAGACCAACCACCACACAACCTGTGATGCTACACCTATCATCCAAGTAACCTGCCACATCCGAACCTACAACTCCATGTAGTGAAGACCTTGACCCTGCATAACATGTTAACCTACTGCTAGTCCATCTCAAATACCTGAGAATCCACTGAACTACCCTCCAGTACACCTTCCCTGAATTGGCTCCATACTTTCTGACAACTCCCACTGCTTGGGAAAACTCAGGTTTACACTAGACCTCATGTGATTTCAAACTCTGTTCTAAGCTAAACTTGAACTGTCTAGCCCTTGGTGTGCTTACCAATTCTACATCCTGCTTCTTGAACCCCACCAACACCGTCTTCACATCAGCTCCCACTGGAGACAAAATCTCCATGTCTCTTATGCCAAAGAATTTTGCTGCTCCCAAATTCTCTATGACATACCTCTAAACTAACCTTACCCTTAGCTCATCAAATCCCTATATGTACAAACTTGCTAGCAAATCACCCACATATAGTAACTGGATAATGTCGTGACTCATCATCCACCTGGTAAGACAAACACAATAGTTACACTGACATTGACTGAAGCTTTGCTTTGTCATCCACCTGTCAAAACCTATACCACTGTCCTGCAGCTTGCTCAAGACCATATACCTTGGCCTTCCATCTCACGTATCCATCCACTCTCTTCTTCAACTTGGGAATCCATCCATCTCTTAGTGCTTTCTTCCATCTGACAACTCCACCAGCAAATACCTATTTGGTTCTTCTCCAAGGACTCACACTCCTCATCCATGCCAAGCTCCCACTATTTTTGGATTCTACCTGCATTGCCTCTTCACATCTTCTTGGTTCTTGACCATCATAAGCAATATAAAGAAGGTGAACAATGAATATGAGGTCCACTTACCCTTTCAATCCTCCATATGAGTTTTTGAGACCTTTTGACAGCTTGTTGTCTGCCCACCATCTGTTCTAGTGACCGATCTCGATCATCTCCTAATCTGCACCTGATCGATGTCGATTCCCTGCACTGACCCTGACTGTTGATGTCATTTTCCTGGCTGACACTGATATCCCTTCTACTGACGTTAGTTCCTATCTCAATGACATCGGTCTTCCTATTGTCGATGTCGGTTACTATATGACCGATGTCGGTACCTGTGTTTGCCTGTGAGTGATAACTTTTTACCCGCGAGCTCTCCATGGATCAAAACCCTGTTCAAATCAACACAGCCCTGTTCAAAATAATTTAGTCCCCTCAGCTGATCTCTATTCGTCATCTCCTCCATGAACACCAAGGCTTTCCAGTTCTTAAGTTTATCAAAAACATCTGTCTTCTGCTTAAGAACATGCATTCCCCTCCTACATATGTGACCAAGCCTACAAAGCTACATCTCTACAACAGAAGGTGAATCAGTAATATGAGTAGATAAATAAAGGATACCTACTTTCTTACCACCATCTAATTCAAGTGCATCCACTATGAGAGTTACTGTGCATCTCCCATCACCCAAATTTTCTAAAGAAATTAGACCCATCTCCAAGACTGGTACCTACATGACCTCCTTCAACACCCGTGTGTTATCTGTCTGTAATTTCAGCTTCACTTCCCCTTTGTCAATAATCTGACAAGGCTCACCAACCCCTAAATAAATCTCTCCAAAGTCTCTAAAGACATACCCATGAAAAGATGCTCTATTTTGGGCTGCATGGAAAGAGGCAAAAGAATCTATAAACAAATATTCTACTTTATCCAGAGCACCCTATGTAGCAACACCTGTAATATTTGCTTTTACACGCTGATCTTCTACCAACCAACAATCTCCCTTTACCTGCTCTTTCTTTCCATCAATCAGACCATTTGTGCTATTCAGTTTCTCCATTCGTAGCTTACTTTCTTTTGCCATTGCTATACTCCCACTCAATCTGAAACCCCTGTGAGTGACCTATAATCAACAAAAACTAACTAGATCTGAAACCCCCTGTTAGTAACCCAACCAAAAGCTCTGATACCAACTTGTTAGGATCTTGCTCCCCAATAAGAGCACATATGATTACCTCTTGTATTAGCAACTAAACACATAATTTAACCAGAATGATAAGTAACTAGAAATATGAAACAACACAGGAATATGAGAGACAATACACAATTGTATTAATAATCACTCAGAAGAAAATACAATAAAGAAGATGCCACTTCTTCTTCCACCTCAAAGGCTCGCCACACCTCAAGACCTTCTTCCCTCTCTCTCTCGGTCCCAATAATCAACTCCAATATAGAATTGATGTTCACCTCCACCAGTCAGTAACACGCTACCAGTACACCAAGTACACAACTATACTCCAAGTAGATCTCCTACTCTCTACTGCTACCTACAAATCACTAGACCTTACTCACCATTGTAGATCTCCAAAAAAAGCCATGCACACTTGCTGACCAAGATCATACAAACATGAAGAACCCTTCTGATTCTCCAAACCAGCACTCACACTTGGTACTGTGGCACTAGGAGGAACACACCATTGCTCTCCTCTCTCTGAAGGAGCTTATTTGCTCTCTTACTCCCTAGCACTAATTTACAATACAACCCATGAGTCTATATATAAATCTCATGCTTACAATAATTAGACATTCTTAATTACAATAATTAGATGCGCAACTCAAGACTGTAACTAGCCTTTAACATGCAAACTAACAGTCCAAAAATAGACTCTCTAGAATCAACATGCAAACTGCATGTTCATGCACAGGCTGCCGACGTCGGCTCCTCCCTGATCGATGTTGGCCGACTGGTAACCGACGTCGGTTGCTACTTCACTGCTATCTGACTGACGTCAGTTGATTAGACCGATGTCGGTTGCCTTGCAACTCATTCTGCAACCTCTGTAACTCCTGTTTGTATCTTGGTAAAGCTTTTAGCTCCACAACCTAACATTCTGATCAATTTGAGTAATTTATGCATAAAGTGCTTAATCATGTTTAAGAGCTAATTAACCCAAATCAAGGCCTAATCAATAATTCCATGGAAACTTGTTGCATAATTATTTTTAAAAATGAATATTGAATATTTGTATTATCAGATGACCTCATTTCTTGGGAAGACATCCCTAAGCCATAAATGCCATAAATATCAGGATTCATGCCCTCCATGCCTCATCAATGCCTTCCATGATGCCCTCCATACCTCTTAAATTTTCCCTTCTTAAAATGTCATGATGAGGATAATTAAAAACTTAATTCTAAAAATTTAATTAATCCTCAACCACATATCTCAATCTTGAGAAGGACGATTGAGGTTGATTCTGATCAAATCCAAAAATCTATAAATAAGAGGCCTCACAACATCATTTCTAAGTTATTTTGGTGCAAAGTTATAATGAAAAAATATCTTCAAGGAGCCATTAAAATTAGTGTTACCATTCCAAATTGATTCTAATCCATAAGCCAAAGGTGCCAAAGAGAGATGAAGGTATCCAATCTTCCATTGCCAAGGACTTCATGAGCACAAACTAAGCAAACCATTACAACAAGCATTTTGGAGCATCCAAGGAAGGTAAAAGAGGGTTTCTTTTGCATTTTAGTTGTGTATTTTATTCATGTTTGTTAACTAATCTCTCCCTAGTGTCTATGCCTAGAGATTTGATGTTATTAGTGTGTTTATTCTATTTTATTTTTATTTTGTAACTAACACCATACTAACCATCCTCTCTTGAGTCAAATTCTTAGATCACATGTTTCATGTATAGATGGAGGTGTGGGAATATTTACAACACTTATAAGATTACTATGTTAATGAGGATGAAAGTTTCTGCATGAACACATTTCTATTTTAAAGTATACTTTCTCTATGGTGGTTTGTTCATTAGTACCAATTGGATACATGGGAACAAGTACATGCAACCATGCATAATCATTTCCACCACAACAACTGTGTTCATTCCACCATAATTTATAGTAGTATTACCTCATTAGAATGATATGTAACATAATGGGAAAGCCTTTGGATCACTAATGAATCATTTTAACTAGAATTCTTATGGGTATATGCATTCTATGGTACCTTACGTAGCTAGGCTAGGGTGTAGTATATTTACTAAGAAACACCCAAAGATATGAACAATTATTAATGCATCAAATACAATCTACTTAACACCTTTACTTTTTCTTCACCAAAGATAGATTTAAATTTATCTCTATAAACAATCTATTAGGTTATTATAGGTGATCAAGTACCAATTGAAAACTAGATATGGCCCATACATGGCATAATTGAGGCCAATTTAGCCATCTTCTAAGAACCTAATACTCCTATCATGGATCAATTGGAATCATAGTTCCACTTTGAATATAACCATCATGAATAAATCCAAAAGGTCAAGCAAAATGTTGTGTACTAAGTTAATGAGGGTACCAGTTTTGATAAGCCAAAGCCATCATTTAATAATTTAAATATACATATAGAGTGTGTGGCATACAATGTCAAAGATATGATGTAGCCCAAGAAAAAACTATATTTTGTGTTACTCCAAATATTTTAACATAACATTGGGATAGATGATGCACCTAAATTGGCCATAATCAAGAACTACTGATCTGATGTTAAGATAACCAATATATTTGAAATTTTTCATGAGTACTATGATGTTTTCCCATGTAACTACAAAAAAATAAAAATATTACATCCATCATTAGGTAAAAATCACATCAAATTGTTTGAAGGCACTCAACTGATGAGGAAATGACCATATAGGATGAACCCAAATCTGTGCACTCAGGTTAAAGAAAAAATTGATAGCATGTTACACAACGGAATT
Source organism: Torreya grandis (assembly GCA_037957365.1). Taxonomy (NCBI): domain Eukaryota; kingdom Viridiplantae; phylum Streptophyta; class Pinopsida; order Cupressales; family Taxaceae; genus Torreya; species Torreya grandis. The sequence continues at coordinate 5,513,297 of JARHVA010000143.1, forward strand.
ATTACTCTCATTGATGAATCATAATGGGTTAGTCCCATGGTGATTAGAATCAAGAAGTATGGTCTCATTCACATTTGTGTGGACTATAGGTATGTAATGAAGTATGTGTAATAGATCCTTTCCCAACATCATTCACCAAGGAAATTTTGGAAGGTGTTGTTGGGTGTGAGATCTACACCTTCATTGAAGGATTTTTTTGGCTATCACCAAGTCCAAATTATAGAGGAAGATAAGACAAATACAAATTTTATGATTGAATGGGGTTTGTTTGCATATAATTTTATTCCCTCTAGCCTAAACAATGCACTAATAATGTTTTCATGCATCATAGTGGAAGCATTGAAGGGTTTTATTCACAAATTATTTTGAGTAGACGTAGATGTTGGATCATATATGGTTTAGTCTGTAATAATTATGATAATTTATGCCTCATGCTAGAACATTGTTGGTAGCTTAAAATTTACTTGAATCTAAATAAATGCATCAATTCCACCCCATTTGGGATCCTATTGTGATATATTATTTTCCAACATGGCCTATTGGTGGATCCAGTAAAAGTTGTGATCATTTTACAACTCCAAGTGCCAACAACTCAGCACGAAGTTTGCACCTTCTTAGGTCACATGGGGTACTATTGTAATTTCATTTGAGGCTATGCTAACATAGTCACCTTGATGGAATAACTACTCAATCACAATGGCCTATTCTTATGGATAGCTCAACATTAGAAAGTATTTGAAACCATGAAATAAAAATTGGTTACTATACCCATTCTCTAGTTCCCAAACTAGAACTAGTTGTTTTTTGTACATGTCAACACTTTAGGCATGTAGTAGGCATTATCCTATCAAAAACTAGTGAGGGAAATATTGATCATCCTATTTATTTTACAAGCCAAAATCTCATACCAGTAAAAGAAAACTATTCCACAACCAATTGTGAGGCCTTATCTATGGTATATGTGCTTCAAAATTTTTGCCAATACTTGTTGGCAACCCCAATTATCTTATATATAGATCATGAAGCTCTCAATTATTTGGTAAATAATTTGATATTACATGAATGCATCTGTTGATGGATTGTTATTTTTTAGGAATTCCAATTCTTTATGATCATAAAACTAGGCAAAGTTAATTTTAGACCTCACTATATCTCACATGTTCAATATGGTGAGCCAGCACATGCCATATAGGATGATTTACATAATGTACAACTTTTCATGTTATGTTTGTGTCTAACTAATTAGAGGAAATTATATATTTTATTACAACAAAGTCTACACTAGATAACCTTAACACCCAAGAGAAAAATCAACTAGCTATGTGTGATGCCACATTCTATCTTATTAATGGAAACCTATACAAGCTTTGATGGGATGAAGTACTAAGAAGGTGTGTAATGTAACATGAGCATGTGAAATTCCTTCAAGAATTCCATGAGTGTATCGTAAGTGGACACTATGTTGGTAACACAATAGTATGAAAAGTTTTACTAGTTGGATTATGGTGGCTGATTTTATTAAAATATGCCAAAACTTATAGTGCAATCCATTAGCATGTAAGTAAACCAAATCAATGGGATGTTATTACTCTTCATCCAATATTTGTTCATGAACCCATTGAGAAATGAACTATTGATTTTGTTGGGCCTATTTAACTAATTGCATGACAGACTGGTATGCAGTGTATAATTACTACACATGTTATCTCACACATTGGGCAAAATTAGTACCCATGAAATATTGTACTGCTACAACTACCACCCATTTTCTATGGGAAAATATCATCACTAGGTATTAATGTCTGTTAAGCTTGACAAGTGATCATAAAACTCACTTTTTTAATGAAACCATGTGTATCATCTGAGCTAAATTTATGATTGTTCACCATAAGACCACGCCATACCACCCTCAAGCTAATGGTACAATTTAAGCCTTACACAAGATCCTAGGAAATACAATGACCAATATTTATAACATCAGTCACACTAATTAGGATGATTGAATTTTTGTATCTTATGGGCGTATCGAACCACATACAAAAGGTTAAACAAGAGTAATCCTCTCAATCTTGTCTTTGGTACTAAATCATTTTTACTAATAAATTCATTTGTGCCTCTTTATGTATTACATGTGTAGGTATATTAGATGATGAGGATTCCCTAAAAGTTCACCTACCTTCTCTACTTCAATTGGTTGCACTTGATCACACATTGGAGCCAAGGAATTGAGAAGTAGAAATAGAAATCTTGGGATGATCAACATGTCAAAACCCAAATCTTTCATCTTGGTATGCATGTCCTCGTCTATGATTCAAATTTTATGCACCATTCAGGTAAACTACAAGTCCACTAGGATGGTTTTTTATTATTCATGATATCTATCTGATAGACACTTGAAAATTAAAAAGATTAGATGGTCAATTCCTACCAAGCCACTTTAATGGTAGTCAGTTGCAGCCCTAACATTCTATATAATTACTCAATTTAGTGAAAAAATAAAATGCCATTAGGTTAGTGTAGGACTTTATTTCATTTTTAAAATAAGCATGACATTTGTTGTGCACCTTTTTAAATTATTTTGACACACTTTGATACTTTCTTTTTTTTAGCATCGTCTTCCTCTATCTTTCTTAACATGAATTTCACTAAGTTATAACATGGAGGACCACACATAGATTTTAAGGTGGGGTGGGTTTTAAATATGGATACACTAATAAGAAGCATGCAATAGGAAACATGTAAGAGTAAATTCATGAGAGGAATCATGCAAGAGGAAGCATGCAAGCATAACATGAAAATAAAGTGTACAAGAGGAGACACATAAAGGAAATGATTAAAAAAATCATGTGGGATCATAGATTTAGATTAAAGAGTTTAGAAGACAATGGGGCACGTAAAATAGGGAATGTGAGGGATGCACACAAAAGGTAATGTAAGGCATTCAAAGAGAAGGTACATGACCCAGGAAAAAGGAATGAAAATGGCAAAAGAAATGTCATCACAAAGTGGTTTGAAGCATAAAAGATAGTTCTTGCCATAAAAATGAGAAATTTAAATTAGAAAATGAAATGAATAAAGTAAAGGAAACATTGTCATAAAGTGGGTTAAAATAGAAAATCTAGTTCCTTCCATGAAAATGGAAAATTTAAATTATTACAACTAGCATGTGTGATCATAAGAATCTAAGAAGGAAGGTGAGTATAGTGTTAGTTCAAGAAAACAAAACTCAAATAAAAACACACTAAAACTAAAACTTACAAGCATATATTTTAGGGGTGAGCTTAATGAACAAAAGACAAATGAAATTAAAACTAAAATGCAAAAGACAATGAATCCTTTACCTTCCTTGGGAGCTCCAAATGCATTGTTGAGTGGCTTGTTTGGCTTGTGCTTTAAAGAGTCTTTAGAAATGGAGGTTGTGTAGCTCCTTCTCTCCTTGACATGATGGCTTGTGTTATGGCTTGGCTCAAGATTTTAGCATTATAACACTACTTTCAAGGCAAATTTTGAATTATAACACTACTCTTATCAAATATTTGAAGTCATTTATGTATGATAACTTTGCACCAAAATAGCTTAAAATTCAATAGGCAAGGCATTGTGTTTATCACAAATGGATATAACCCCAACCCAAGTCGAGTCAAGGTAGAGTTAAGTCTTGGAATGGGTTCAAACCTAACCTAGGTGAGTCAAACATAACTCCATTAGAGTTAATAGTTATCAATTAATCATGATTTACAATGAATAGGCATGGGTCTCCAAAATGAGATAATTTAGGATAATTTCAAAGATCTTGATAACTCACAAATGCAATGATGAAAGGCTAGGATATTTCAATTTTTGAATTTCATTTTTTAGTTATTCATTAATTGCATATGGATAATTTAACTAGGCATTTAATTTGGTTTTTATTGTTAATTAATTTTTATTAACCATTTAGCTCTTTCAAGATTTGATATTTGTTCATATGCCCCACTTAATAGGCCCATAGGCTAAATTGATTATTGTGGTGTCGTAAGGTGCTTAGGGATGAATCCATGAGAGGTTATTATTATAAATGATAGGATACCTTTATTAGGGATGTCTCAACATGATTTTGAGTTTTGAAAAATGATGTGCAAGAAAATTTAGGATGTTCAGTGATTCTTAGGATTAATTTTTAATGGTTGGTAGGAATCAGTTTGAAGTCCAATCAGAAGCCAGTTGTGGCTAATTTTAGGTGTCTATAGTTTTCCATTATTTGTAAATATGTTATAAGATGTAGGCATAATAATTTATTCTCAAATAATGGAACAAGCTAAAAAGAAGATAATGATTGTTGAAGAAGCTCCAAATAATGTTTGGGAGGCCTATAATGATGCCCCCTCGAGGGAGTGGTTGACACATACATTTGATGGGTGGTCCCCTAAAAATAAGTAAAAAAGAGAATAAAATTTACCCATGGGTGAGATTAATCCAATCAAAATAATTTTTGCATGCATTTGATTTAAAAATTATTGATTTACCTAAAGGTAGTTATAATCAGTAACAAAGGTTGAGACACTAATTTGCCCAAAGATAATTATAATTAGTGGTAATGGTATATGCCCCAGTTAGGGATGATGAGTCAAAATAATGATTTTCCCACAATTAGTTATAATCATTAAGATGACTTGGATTAAAAAATTATATTTGAGTATGCCCTAGTAGAGCAGATTGGCAAACATATCTCAAGGATATAATATGTTTCATAGATTAAAGATGAGTGGGTGCAAATATAGATGTGGTGATCTAATGACTAAAGAATCCATAAATAACCTGGTACACAATGATGTGCAAAATGATGAAAGAGATGATTGGAAGAATAAGAATTGATTAATGTAAATGATTTAGTTTTACCGACTAATGTGAAGATGCTCATCCTCATTAACATTGATATAACTAGAATGGTCAATGGGTTGATTCAATCAAAGAGGGTGGGATTATTTACCAAGGTTACCAAGGAGAATATTTTGTTGCTCAATTACTTGTAAGACTTATTGAGCTAATTTTTGTTAGAGCATGTGATGGTATGCCTCATGATATAACACCATGAGAACTTTGCCAAAATATGTAAAAGGACTTACTCATGATCCAATAAACAATTGAAAAAAATACACCAATGATAAAGACTGTGATGATAATGTTGATGTATGAATATGGATAAACTCAATAATAATGTGCAAGGAATCACCCAATGAATGCATATAGACTTATTCAAAGCATAGTACTAAAAGCAAACAAATAGGTAAGAAAACAAATAAATAACTAAGAAAACAAACACATAAGAACCCTAAAATTAAAAGTGACAAAAATCATCCTAATGACAAATTTTCCCCAGTAGGGCAGATCGAGGATGACTAATTAGGCTTAGATAGGAAAAATGTTTTTGGATTTTAAAATTTTTGGATGTTTTTAGAATTTTGAGATACCTTAACTCATTATAGATTGACAAGATACCACTCACAAAATGGTGAGAGTATTGGCTTAGGTTGATCTCAAAATGGAGAGAGTATATGGAAAGGGTGACTGAGCTGACCTCAACATAAATTGAGCATAGCCTACATAGTCCTAAAATGACCTCAAGTCATAGTAGTTCCACCAACATGAAAGTAGGTGAGAATAGTCCAAGTCAAAACAAGTTCTAAAATAAAAGCAAATGACTACGAAAATTCAAATAGTACTAAAAGGTGATGCAAAAATGCATGGTAAAAGGGGTTATTCCTCATTTTCCCATAAGTGGTTATAATTAAGAAATAATGACATGGGTCTATGCTACTAATTTGCCCATAAGAAGTTATAATATGTAACATAATGTGGGATACAAATTTTCCCATAGGTGGTTATAATTAGTGGCACTAGTGAAATGTGAATTAAAGATAACTTGCTAGATCCACTGTCACACTACTTTTATAAACTATCATTTAAACACAGAATTCAATTTTTTTGAAACTAGATCAAAATCTCCTCATGGAAGGTATGAAAAGAACCAAAGGAACCAAGATCAAAAATGGGTAGGTATGATGACTAAAAATTTATTTTGGTCTAATAAAGATGGCATGGTATAATGACATAAGGTATTATATTGTTTAGGATGGGGATGGTATGAAGATTGGATAAAATGGTAATAGGGTTGCCACCAAGTGATAAGGTGAGGGTAAATGTTAAGGGATGAAACAATAGAAAGAAGAATTGCAAAAAAAAAATCAAGGTAAATGACAAATTGAAAAAGTCATGGTAAATATTTTTAGCCATGGTAAAATGATTCTAGCATCGTAAATGTTTTTGGCTAGGATGAAAGGTTTTGTTGTTCTTGTTGATGTGGAGATGCATGTCCTAATCAATATATGATAAAACTAAAATAGTCAATCATGTAAATTTTTACCCCACACATCTTTTAAATATCTTCTCTATCAAAAATCTACTACAAATTTGGATGCCAAGAATGTTATTGTGATCTTCATTGGTTTTTTATTATGTTTCTTTCAAACATTGAGACAAGGTATCTTTGTAGCCTCTACAAAGGAAAGCATGGCTAGGGATGGTAAAGATAGATAAATGTTGGATGATAAGTCTAATTTATTGATGTAATGGTGGATGATAATTAAATGTATAATGGCTGGGAAATAAATGAGGATCGGGGTTTTTAGGCACACATAATGTTAATTATTTTGGATTCAACATAACTTTGGATGTGGTAGGGCTAAATATTTTTGAATATGATCTCGATAAAACCATAAGATTTTTCAAAGACTAGCTAAATGAAAATGGCAAGGGAAATGTTTTTTGCCAATGTATATGTTTTTATTGATCTTATTGATGTGGAGATGCACATCTTGGTCAGCATGTGATACAACCAAAATAATAAATTATGTAAATTTCTAGCTCATACTTCTTTTGAATAGTTGATTTGTCAAGACTTGATTTAGATTTGGATTCTAATAATGTTGTGATCTTTGTTGGTCATTGATTTTATTCCTTAAAACATCGAGACAAGATATCTTTGTAGCCTCTATAAAGGAAAGTGCAGCTAGGGATGGTAAATATGGATAAATGTTGGATGATAGGTTTGATTTGGAGATGTAAATGTGGATGATAATGGAATGTATAATGTTTGGTAAATAGATGAATATTGACATTTTTAGGCACACACAATGTTGTTGATTCTAGATTTAACATAATTTTAGTTGTGGTAACGTTGAAGACTTTTGAATATGCTCTCGATAGGACCACCAATTTTTTTTTGTTTGGGCCTAAGAGTAGCTAACATATAATTATGTTGTAGAGTGAAAGTTGTATTGATGTCATATTTGATAATGTCTTCATCAAGCAGTGAAGAACTATTGTGTTCAGCTATTGGTGCCTTGATGAGGTTTTCACCATAGTGCCTCAAAAAGGTTTCACTAAGGAATGTTGAATTTTAAATTTTATTATCTTTTAATGCCTCTAAAAAGGTTTCACTAGAAGATATTGAGTTTGGAATTTGATTTCCCCTTAGTGCCTTTGAAAAGGTTTCACTATGAGATTGTTCTTCTTCTAAATGAATTTGGCATTCACCCCCCTGATATTCTATAACTACTATGTCACCATGGATGCAGTTAAATAAGGTGTGATTTTGTTAGTCATAATCAACACTTGTGGGGATAAAGGGTTAATATAATGGATAGGTTGGTTGGTGTTAATGGAATGTGGAACAGAAATAGAATGGGAAGAGGCCGCACAATCCTTGTAGAAGATACTAGGATAAATTGTGGCAATGCTAAAGTAATAATCCTCAAAAACTATGGAAGGATCACAAATATATTCAAATTAATATGTGAGGAACACATAATCAATTTTTTAATAACCATGAACATATTTTGATTCTAAATCTAATTCTAACTCAAAAGAATCTAATTTTGACTCAAAGTAATTTGGATCTATTATTGAGGCTGATGTTGATTCTACTTTTGATGATAAATCTAATGTTGATTAAAGAATAGAACCTAAATCTAATGGATTCTTCATCTAGTGTGGATGTTTCTATAATTATGTCTTATTGAATGTTTGGTTTTGGACAAGTAATGGCCTATGATGGCATAATGGGCTCCATAGAGACTGGTTTGTCAAAGTGAGAATCCTCAACGATAGGAAATAGGTCAAGAGACAACTCTATAGAGATTGGCTTATCCAAGGGAGGTTTTTAAAAAATAGGCAAATGATTGAGGTAATGATTTTCTTAAAAGTGGTTATAATCATTGAGAAGTGACTTAGTAAGTAATAACTAGTCAAAGTGAGACTCCTCAATAATAGGTTTAGTATCAAGAGGTGATTCATCACAGGTTAACTCATCACAAATGGTTGGATCAATAAAAACATTGTGGATTGGTTGGTTCTCTTGGCCTTGGTTTATAAGTAGTTGTAAAACACCATTTTTGAATATATTTTTATCTTTGAATGATTGGTTCGATTGGAGAATGATTTTTAAAGTGGGGAATGAATGGCAATGGATGAAGGATGGACAATGGTTGGTTTTAGCCTAGGAAGATAACTGTTACTCATCAAGTTTTCATTGGATAACTTTATTGGGATAATAAGTTACCATATGTGGAATGGCATAGAATGGTAATTGTAGGGTATTGTGAAGTTTGATGGATCACACAAGCCAAAGGATGAGGTCATATCATAGAAATGGTAGGGCATTGTGGAGCTTGGTTGCACACACAAGCTAAAGGATGAGGTCCTAAAATATAAATGGTAGGGCATTATGAAGCATGCTTATTATTGTGAGCTAAAGGATGAGGTCTTGGAATGGTAATCCTTTGACATTTTGGAGCTTAGTGGCTTGCACAATCTGAAAGAGGATTAATCATATAGGTGGGGGATCAAATGTCATGATCAATGAGATGGAAAATATCATACATCAGCTAACCCAAAGAATTTACCACCAAACATAGCACTTGGATTTGTTCCCTATATTAAGTATTGTAAGGAGGATATGGATCTGTCTCACAAACTACTTGTTCACCATAGGGGTCTTGAACAAAGTCAATTTGTGTGTCCATTATATCATAACTTGGATTGTACATGATTCCACCATAAGTGTAGTAAGAACATTTTGTAAAAAGGCCTAAAGTTATACAAACTCTAAAAAATAATGTCTAAAGGACATATGGTTTGAACTTGGTCTAAGGGTGGAGTTACATCTCCAAAATGGTCTATGTTAAAATTTAGTATAAAACAACCTAATTTTAAATGTCTCACACAAAAAGGTCAAGTGATTTTATCCAAACACAACGTCAAAAACTAGGCTCAAAATAGGCATGTGTTATGACTTTTGGCAAAACAAGAACAAAATCTAGACTTAAAAATAAGGTGAGATTTAATCTAAAAAATCTAAAACACTTTGGCATAAACTAGGCATATGGATTCAAACATTAACTTGGTCAATTATCATAATGAATGAAACAAAAGGCATATGGAGAGAAAAGTTGCTTTTACCAACTAGGCACAAATAATAGCTTTTAATTTGGGTAAAGAATTAACCTAAGTTACACAACCCAAAAGATAAAGATCAATGTCTAAGCCCAAATTACATAAGGCATAAATAGAAATCAATCAATGTTTGGATTTGAACTTGTCAAGGTTAATTAAAAACTCAACCTAGGAAAACTAGGTTCCTTTGAACAAACAACAAGCTATATGAAATTGAACAACATAACAACACTAGATAAATATATAAAAGGTGCACATGAATTGGTTTCAAATTAAAAACTTGGACACAAGAAAAACAAGTTTATGAGATGAATCGAGTAGCATAATGACATCACTGCACTCTAAAGATGCAACCAATGGTTTGTTTCAAGACTACAAGGCATAAAAACTTGAAATGATTTAGGCAGCATAATATTACCCTTTTCAATCAAGTGACACACACACAAAGATTTGTCAAAAGACTAAAGCAAAAGTGTGGTATCGAATGAATGATGTAATTCCTTCTCAAATAATGGAGTGATGTGGACACAAAACTTGTTTTGACATGGCATAAAAAAATAAAAAAAAATATTTTTAGACTCAAAAAACCATGCAATAAAGGATAAAATCGTATAAATATCTAAATGTAACATATTCAATCCTATAACTGACAAGGTTTCATAGTACTATTGAATTCCATCTATATATGTGCCCTTGGGAGGATTTTAAGTGTTGATTCAAAAATAAAATTGCATGAAAAGTAGGTTTTAGGCCCCACTTCCTCCAAGAGATTGTATGGCAACATGGAACTTTGGGCTACTTGCCCTGCATCAACAATATTTCCACATCAAGTGGGGTTATTCTAAAACTAAATTTTCAAAAATGTAGATGGTTCCAAATGTGGTTAACACTAGAGATGTCCCACATCATCTAAGTTCATACTGACTAACTTACTATTCAAGGGTTTATTCCTTTGCATAGTGACTCCATCCATGTACTTCTGAGTGGAATCCCCTAGTTAGCCAGACCTGACATAGGTTTTTATTATGATTGGAGAGGCTAGCAATTCAACCCCCTGGTAATTATAGTATACATGACCTAATTTTTATACCCCACCATGGAGTGGGGTTGGTATGATGCTAGGAGATGAAACCCTAGGTCAACGTACCCCTAAAGAACTTGGGAGCAGGCCATGAACTCCTGCTCACAAGCCAAGTTGCATAAAATAAATGACCAAGTGAAAAGACATTAAAGGTTGTGTTTAGATTACCCAAACCATATAGGTTTTTGGGAGAGCCTTAAAAACAATATTTTCACACCTTGGACAAGGCACAATTTTCAAGGAAAGAGAATTTTTGGTCACTTGAGTTCCCTAAAGGGGACAAAAGAGAGAATACATGCATCAATCAGTTTGCAAAAATAAATGACTCCAAATAAAAAAGGCATAAAATGAATTTTATCAAAAGCAAGTAACTAAGTAATTAAATTTTATTTTAATGCATCAAAAATGAAATGTGTATTGAATTTATTTTATCCCTTTAGCATTAGTTGAAAACTTTCCAAAACATTCACAAAGTAACTAAGTATAGAAACGTCTAGATTCCTTTTAGGCATCAAAACAAAATGTTTAAGAATTAAACACTTGAAAATTTATGCCCCTATCCTGCTTTGGTCCTACAAATTTTAGAGGGTTTTTACCTACCTTGAATCACTTTCATGAATGAGCTAAATATTTTTCAAATTTAGCTCCCAGGTTTCTCTGTTTTTGTTATTGTTGACCAAGTTTAACTTTTTAGTCAAACTAGGGCACCTATAGGAAAAAACTTGAGTTTTAGGGTCTATAGAGGGTTTAAATGTATGTTATAAAGTGTTTAAAGATCAATTAATGTCATTTTATGCTATACTACCCTTGGTTATTAGTCCCCTAGGTCAATTTATCATTTTTAGGTCATTTAAAGGTCATTTTAAGTGTATTTAATGCTTTGTACCAATTTTTTATGAAGTTTGAAAGGGTAAAACATTAATATCATTTGAAATATGTCCTAATTATTCTATAGTATCTATCCCTAACTGAAATTTGGTAGGTTGATCAAGAAGGAGCAGTTTTCCCTAAAAAATAGGAGCTTTTGGGCACTTGTACGAATTTCCCAAGTCCATCATCAGTTAAAAAAATGAGAAGAGAAAATATTCATATTCCCATAATAATTTAAATTTTTTTAATTCAATGATAATTCAAAAAATCTCTTTTACAACTCATTTCTCATTTTTTCCTCTTGGTATACAAAGAAGGCTCAACTTCAAGTGCTCACCATAAGATGTACAGTTAAATTTGGAGGAAATGCATTTGGGGGTGGATAGGGATCTAAGTATACTCCACATCCATGAAAATAACTTAAAATTTGGTTCATCCTTCTCTATTAACAATCATCAACACCTCAGGAAACTTTTTAAGAATTTGCATTGAAGAGGGGGTCTATTTTGAATTTGTTTTAATTTCTCTTTCTTTGGATTGATTGATTTATTTCTTTTAGGAGTGTCCAAATACTTTACAAGACATTCCCATGGTCATTTTACCTTTGGATAATTCAAGTTTCCAAGAAAATCCCTTTTAGGCTTGTTTATGCATGTAAGATGTCAATAGTTTACACCAATAGTCATCTCATTTTCTTTGTAAATAACTCTCCACATTGAAAAATGTGATTTAATGTTGTTTAGAAGATTCTCATAAATTTTAATTTATATTTAAGGGATAATAAACACTTTTTTAGTGTTTGGGGAGTCTTACCCTTGCAAAATCTTACTTCTTCATCTTCCTACTTGTGTGCAACAATCAAAACTCCATCTATAGGAGCATGTTGATGTCACAAGTGTGAGTTTTAAGATTTTACATGGTTATTATTCTCTTGAGATCACTAATGAGAATTGATATTTTGGATGAAGGCATGTAAGCACTTCAAACTTTCATGTTTAGAGAGTGTTCTCAGCCTGCTTGCATAGAAGAGATGACCATCTACAGTTGAGGACATAGGCAAACCTTTTGGAGGTATTCTAAGAAAGTGGTCAATATAATTTTAGAGTCTTCTATATAATAATGCCTATATAGGCCTATTTATGAGCTTATTTTGGTAAGGGAAGTGTCAAAGCATCAATTGGAACCTTGGACTATGCTCAAGCCCTTTTGCCCTAAAAATGTCAAATAAGGGCCTTGAAGGTTTTTGAGGACATCACAAAAGTCACTTGATATATGATCCAAGTTTTAAAATTGGATATTTGGGTATCCCTATCCACCTAAAATAGTTATGCCAATTTTGAGAAGCCAAATATGAGTGGAGATTAGATGTTGCAAAGCATAAAGATGGCAAAAAACCACTAAAACAAGGTAGTGATGTCTACAAGACAATGACCAAAATGTTAATTTACATCTCATTTTGGTTTCCTAAGTTATGTTATCAAATTTAATGATTCTAAGTGATTCAAATGATGTTTTCATGGTAATATATTATGAGAAAAGGAAAATATAATGTCTTGAAACACCAATGAATGCTCCATGTCCATACACAGGACTGTGACAATCACATATAGGGTAGAGAAGACAATGTCTCAAGGATTTATCATAAGCATGGCATTGAGGGTTCCTAATGAGAAATAAGGTGAATATGAATGTTAAAATACTACACACAAGCTCAATAAGCCCCTAGATGAGGTCAACATGATCCAAATCAAACTCATTACACCTACAGGCCTAAAAATAGGCATCTACAGTCAAAACCCTGAGTTTGATCTCAGTCAGGGGAAAGGGAGATTTTTAAGGAGAAAATAGAACATGTAATAATATTATATGATAATACAAGAGTGAAAAGAGGATAAAAAAATAAATGGAATACATTTTAAGGTCAAAAACATACCTTAGAAACCTATAGGCCTGTAGGTTTGTGTCTCAATCGTGTAGAGAATGTGACCATAGTATTTGTTCAAGAATGTGTAAAAGGCATGGGAGTTTAGGAAAAAAATATTTCTAATTAACTAACATGATCCAACCATTTTTAAAGTCAACACCATTACCCAAATGGCCCTTGGGAACCTACAAGTAGGGTAAGGAATACACCTATAGCTAGGTTAGGCTAGGAATGAGCCAGGAGTGAACAGGGTTGGTGTTGTAGATGCTAGAATCACTATGGATCAAGGAAGGAGATTGTTTTTATATTGAATTATTTTCAAGAGGATAGATATATATCTTAACACATTATAATATTCCCACACAAGAATATATTCACCAATAGTACCCTTGTTTGCTACCACAGTCAAGCAAGGTCACCTTCCAAGCTTAAGCAAAGTATGGGTTTTGAATTTCAAGGAAAGTAAGGGAAGGCATGAAGATGGTTATAGCCTAATAAATATGTAAATAATTACCATTAACATCAAACTAATTTTAGGTTATGACCTAAAAACCCTAAACTCACAAAAACACAGTCCTTTCCCTTCTAACTATGCATGCATTTTCTCAAGAAACTCAGTCTTGAGTTTTAGATCAGTTGGAGGGTCATCCATTGGATTCAGAAGCCAAAAATTTGTGGAGGTCATCTTTATGACCCAAGATATCATCTTTCCTAATTTTTTTTGAAATCAACAAGGTAAGTGCCCCTTATTTTTTTCAAATAGGGGTCACTTTTCCCTTACATAGACCTTACAAAATTGGGAAAAATGGTCAAAACCACATACCAAATGTGAAGGAAGGTTTAAAAGAAGGTTTGGTGAGTTAAATAACATATAATACCATTATTTAAACTTAATTATAGTGTTGGAAGTCATATAAATGCTTGGAGCTACTAGGTTTGTAGGTGTATCCAATTGTGCAAGCAATGGGTGTAATACCAAATAAAGGGTCATTCTTAATTATATATATTTTAAAGTAATCTAATATATTTTTACATTTGTTTAAAAACATATTTTATGTGTTTGAGTTGTCAGAGGTAATAAATCATCAAGAAAGAGTTGTTTTTGAACACAAGGTTATAGGCAGACTCCTTGCATAAGGTTTAGGCCTAATCCTAAGGAGGAGCCATTCATGTTTATATCTCTCAATGAGATATCCTATTAGTTTTATAATGTTATTGGAGAATATATAGAGGTGATACAACTATAATTTGGAAAAGGAACTCATCAAGAAGCCATTTTGGTTGGGAATGGATCAAACCACTCATAGAATATAAGAAATGGAGCTCGAAGGTCAACTTTCATTACTCACAACTTTCTTGAAATAATGCATGGGAACTTGATCCATTTATCAGAGTTATAAAAGGTCCTTGAGGAGCCTTAAATTTAATTTTGAGGGAGTCCCAATGTGAAATGGCTATGAATGAAGGTTAAGATCCCAGGTCACTCAGAACCCTTATAAAATCCTCACAAGGACCTAGTTGGAAAGATAGAGTAGGTTGAGAATTAAAATGAAATGGTATGGCCATGAAACCACATGTTTTTATATATTAATCTCATATAATTCCACACATGTGATTTACTTATATGGAATTATATGAAATAGGGGGAAACCATGGTTGTTTTAGCCATTTTGAGTAGTGAGAGAGCTACAGAAGGAGTTAGGGAATGAAACAAGTTTTGGAGGGAATATATAAACTTTAAATAACTCCAAAAATTCATATCACCTCATGAAACAAATCTTAAGTGTCCTAACTAGACTCTCACTTTCAGCTAGAATAGTGAACACTTGGGAAAGTAATGAAAAGCAGTTGGGGGGACCTCTTAAAGGATTTTTATTGTAATTGGTGGTAGGGGAGATCTTTAAAATCATCATTCCATCTTGGTCATATATCAGTTATGATTATTGAGGAGTTTTGAATGACAAGTGGAGAAGGTGCATAGAAAAAAGCCTTTTGAAAACTGCCAGTGATGATTTTGCATGTCCATAAGAATAGGGATGGTTAGGAATCAATCCAATGAATGTGGGGGATTTTTTATAACCCTTATTTCTTAGAATAATCATTATAATTAACCATTTATAGTTATATAGATAGTGTTGGAAGGCAACTCAGGTGGGTAGTTTCTTATGTCAAGATGGTAGTTTTGTGCCACTTTTCACTATATTTATGACTTATTTTAGATAGGTAGTATGAATTGGCATAGATCAACCCAAATCTCTTCATCATGAAATTTTAATTGAATTTATCAGCTTGACACATGTCTAAGGGACCCTTGGACTTATTTCTCTCTTTCCTCTCAAACTCTATAAGAGTTGGCCATTTTAGCATTATATGGATACTCCACCTAAGTATAGTGAAGCCCTGCTCAATTTTACACCTTATAATAAATAAAATGACTAATTTTTTAACCTATCTCATGAATTTTCATAGTGTGATTTGTTTTAATGTTGAATTTGATTAGTGAAGACTCTGGATTCCTTAGCATTGTACTTCATTCTTTCACCTATTTATAGACTCTTCTTGTAGGGCATGTGAAGTGTTTCAAGAGATGTTCATGGTTAAAGTGAGTAGTCTTTTCATTAGAGTCATTCAAGACCTTTTTTATATTCCTCCTAACCTTGTATATCATCTAGGAACCCACAATGTAATATTGATGCAAGAAGGTATAGATTTGGGAAAAGTATGTTTTAATTGGTTCTTTAGTCTCAAGTGTGGAATGCAAGTGGTTGGAAGTCATAAAATTGATTTGTTGTATCACCTTCATAGTTTAGGTTTGATTTATGTTATTCTCAATCCTTTTTAACCCCCCAAGTTGATAGTAGTAGAAGCATGAGCTTAAATGGTGGATCAAGAGGAGCTAGCCCCTAATCTAGAGGTTCATCTCACAAGTTTGCTCACCCATAACAAGTGAGATGTCCCCATTTTTCCACTTAGATTAGAGGCCTATAAAACCTCTTCTCATAAGGTGCATATAGGTGACAATAGTTACATAGATACCAACATCAGTCCATAGAGATTAATGTTGGTTATAAGAAAAATGATGTCAATTATAACAGAGCTAATGTCAATCAACTTAAAATTGACATTGATTACCTATAAACCCATAGGCAAAACAAAATGATTTGAAAAATATTTTTGTTGTACCTAAAAAATGTCACTCATTTTTAGGACAACATATAAGTTATTTTGGTCTTGCAAAGACCAAAATATCTCTTCTCATTGCAAAAAATTGTTCTAAGCTTTCAAAATTGGGAATTATTCAAGCTTTTTCAGTCAAAGGACTAATGGTTCAACAGGTTCAAAGGCTTCTACCGGGAGGTTCAATCAAAAGAATTAGTTTCTAACACTTAGTCATTTTTGGGATTGGTTCAGTGCCTTAGTTTAATCAAAAATGTCCATCAGCAAGCATCTGAGCAAGGATCCGACCATTGAACCATTGAACCTTAAACCATTTTTGTTCAATGGGTTCAATGGGTTCAAAGGTTCAACGTCATCAGCAAGAGTTAAGCACTTCATCAAGGTTCAACGGGTTTAAGGTTCAACAGGTTCAACACGTTTGGTTTAATGAAGATCAAAAGGACTCAGCTAAAACAAGGGAATGAACCATTGAACTGTTGAACCAAAGTTGGTTCAATCGGTCGGTTCAAGTGACAAAGTTCAAAGGAGTGCCCCAAGAGTCAAAGACACAAGTGCCCTTGTGAAGGGAACTCCCGTGGCAAAAAGTGACCAAGGCAAACAAACAGACTGAGACAAAAGCCTGACAGAATCACGTGGATGCTACCAAGTGTCATCTTTTGAGCCTCATTTCAATTTGATTCTAAGAGCCACAAAATCTGCCACATATCTTTTGTAAATTAAGTGGAACACACCAAGTGGTATCATCTACATGAATCCAAATCAGTTTTTCATAGTTCTATAGTGTTTCTAAAATGCAATAGATGTTGCCACATGTCCTTCATCAAAGTCATAATGGATGTTGCCACATGTCATCCATTGAGACATAGTATCAAAGCAGCAAAACCTGCCACATGTCTCTCATCAAATGCAACAGAAGCTGCCACATGTCATTTTCTATGAGAAACTAATATAAGTCCTGAAGACTTTTCAAAGGTAGCTAAAAGCTCAGTGGAAGCCACCATGTGTCATCCTATGTAGGATTCTCAAGAGGCAAGCGAAAGCTACCACCTTTTTCATTGTAACTCCATGGAGAGTGAAACATGTCTACATCTGTGATTCTAAATTTCTAATAGGTTTCAAGACCTCTATCAATAAACATTTCTCAAAGAAGCTATGAAACATGACACATGTCCCTTGCAAAGTTCGGTGGAAGCTGACAAGTGTCAATCTCCATAATTTCTCCCTCTTGCTTCTTATTTTCATAAAGACTATGGTGGACCCCTAGTGGGCTGCCATAGAAAAGTGGAATGTGCCATGTGTCATCATCCACTTGACTCTCCAAAGATAAGTGAAAGCCACCACCTGTTCATTTATAACTCTGTAGAGAGCGACACATGTTTGCGTCTAAGTTTCAAATAAGTTTATAAGCTTCTCCTAAGCATTTTTCAGAGCACAACGAAGACCGCCACGTGTTATCATCTGCATGAATCTAAAATAAGTCCTAAGTGTTTTCAAAGGCTGCTAAAGTGTAGTGGAGACTACCATATGTCATCTTTTGCTAGACTCATAAAAAATGTTTCTAAAGCCTCTAAGAGCAGTGGAAGCTGCCGCGTGTCCTCACCTATTTCAAAATGGATGGTGCCATGTATCAATTTTTTAGTAGAAAACAACCAAAGAACAAAGAGGCAATTTAAGGACCTAATTCAACAACTAGAATAGGAGGAATGATGAAGAAAATAAATAGAAATATCCACACATGAGAGATGTTTTAAATGACAGTAGACCTGAGGATGCCAAATTGGTGGCAATGAAGTGTCTGTTGATTTTTATAGACTTAAGTGTGAGAGCCCTAATCACTGTGAAGCAAAGGAAACAACATGAAAGATCTAGAGTATCAGCACAGTGTTTAGATATGATAGACCTCTTGAACCTAGAAATGTGGATGCAGATTTCTCAAGCCTTTAAAAGACATGACTTGTTCAGGAATAAAGCCAAAGTGAAAAATGGTGTAATCAAGAGAGGGAACTAAGAGGATCATCTAATTCTAGGGGATGATAGTCAAGTTAAAATATAGAACTGAAAGTGCATTCAAAGCATTGCATGCACATCATGAGCTATTCCATGGGATAAATGCGCCATACCTCTCTTAACCTCTATATATTTTAATCTCTTTGATTGTGTCAAGGATGATCTTTCCTGCTATAGAAGCAAAAACTCTGCCCAAATTGAAAGGCATTTACTGAGACTTTGAGTTCAGATTGTTAATCATTTTTTTCATTTGAATAAGAAAGCAAGTGACCTTTTTAGACTTTGTGCTAGAAATAGCCTGTGTTATTTAGGGAATTATTCATATGTCTGTTTCTTAGAAGCGTTCTTGTTTATTTGATCTAACAATTAGAACTAGTAGAAGTGTTTAGGAAGGTGTCTTAAAGACCAACTATGGGATGACTTTGTGCCCCCACAAGTACCTTCAATGTGTTTGTATTTTCTTTTTCCTATGTAAAGGACCTTGGGATGACTTTGTGCCCCCATTGTTCTTCGTATCTCTCTCATTGGGTAGTTAAGGTGGAGACTTTGTGTTGCATCTTATATTGTTGGTTACTGTGTACTTTGGTTGCCGGTTACTTGTTCCTTGAAAGGACTCCTGCTGTTTCTTGCAAGAATACTTCTAAATGAAGAGAAGTGTCTTCAACGTTTCCCAAGATTTCTCCTCTATTTGTTAGCATCATCTCTGAAAAAGAGAGATGGATGGCTTGTCCTACCCTTGTGTCTTATTTTTTGCTTATATATATGTGTGTGTGTGTGTGTGTGTGTGTGTGTGTATTATATAGCTTCGTATACTTGATAGGGAACCTCCCCTTGATGAGAGGAGAGATTTATCCCCTTTTGATGTAGTAAACCTGCACATCTGGCCAATCAATCTCCCTATTGCTATGGTGATAGGACCTATTTTGCTCACCAGTTAGTTGGTCAACAAAATATTCACCCAATAGTTTTTGGTGACTCCGCTGGGGATATACATAATTTTGTGCAATTTGGAACCTCAAGTTTCAGATTGAAACATCACCTATATAACCCATTATCATTATAACCCTTATCCATTATAGAGTTTGGTGACTCCCATCTAGGTCTTACCCATTATCCATTTATAGCCTTACCATTTTCATCCATCTCCATTATATTATCTGGTCTACAAAACTAGAGCTGCTAGGAAAGAGTGCGCAGTTTGAATCCTTAAGCCTCAAGCTAAAGTTGAGCCAGTCCTTTTCCATTTTTGTTCTATAATCTAGCTACTCCATCCAGATTTGTTATCTCTATTTTTCTTAATTAAATCATGGCAGTTCGAGGCCCTTGGGGTAACTCTTTTGGCCCACTCAACTTGACTCCACCTCTGCATGAACTCCCACGTAGTTCAAGAAATAATTTCCCCAAATTTTTTGGTGATGGAATAGTTCACCCTGATGAACACATTGCATCCTTTAGCATAGCTTGTGGTGTTATAGGGGTGTAATTTGAAGATGTGGTAGTTAGGATTTTTATGGAGACACTACAAGGTGCTACTACAGACTAGTTCTACCATCTGCAAGCTGGATTAGTGACTGACTGGGATACACTTAAAGCCAAGTTTGAAGCAAGGTTCAAGCCTGCAAAAGATGCACATGCCTTGTTGGCCTAGATCATTCAGATGAAGAAAGAGCCTCATGAGCCTATGAGAGATTTCATAGCCAAATTTGACAAACTGAGGAATAGAATTCCTATAATTACTCGACCTACAACTGAGAATCTCAAATGCTTCATTAATTCTCAGTTACCTAAAGTAAGTTTTCTTTTGAGACGTGCTGGTCAAATAGATTTTGTTGTAGCCCAAATTTTGGCCACTGAGGTAGAAGATGATCTCATCTTAGCAGGGAAGATAAGAAGAGATTCAAATAGAAATAGATCCTCTTCATCTTCTGAATATTCACCCACAGTCACCATTGACCCAATGGTACAAAAGTTGGCAAATGAATTGCTAGCCTTGAAAAGGCAAATGGCACAAAGTATGTCTTCTGATCCTCTATATAAAGATATACCAAGGGGGACATTCCCTAATCAGCCATATCAAGGCAACACTGCCAGAAGTCAAGGGCAACAAAATCATCTTCCTCCCCCATAGAGGAATCCTACCCTTAAAGCACCTCCAACAAACTTGGTAATTGGATATCTAGAAATAGAGCATGTTTCCTATTTCCAACCTGAGTTAGAGCAATAAAATGGCACTTATCTCTTTAGGGAGGATCTAGAAGAATCAGCTGACAACTCCCACATTGGTTTCCTGAATTACCAGGATGAACCCAGAAGTGAAGCTGAAGCAATCAAAGGATCATACACCATATTCACTAGGTCTGAGAATCAGTCAATACAACAAGCTAACAAAGAAAAGATAGAGGAGTGACCCCAACTAGAAATTTAAATTATTGAGTAGAGAACCCCTCTTCCTTTTCAGTCAAAGGACCTAGTGATTGCCAAAGAAGTAAGTACATCAAACATCTCTTCACCATCTACTTTAACTTCATAGATCAGTCCTCCCCCTCCCAAAAATCAAAAGGATGAACTCCCATCCTCTCTTCCAAATCCATCTCAGTCATTTGCCATGATTGATCATGTCGAGGAATCCAAAATTCAAATGACTAAGTTTGAATCCCTACAAGTCAATCCTGAGCAAATGGACATTGATGGAAAACCAAGTGTGGACCTATTTGAGGCAAAAATTGTGGTCACCCAAACATCGGCCCCTGCAACTCAAATTCTATTTGAGCCTTTAGGTAGGGGTAATTACTTCTTGACCATGGATGATACTCTTGTCTTAGCTGATGAAAGTCCTATAGCTAGTAATCTAGGATTCGATTCAAACAAGGCATCAGAAGAGTTAGTAGGGTGTAGTACAAATCAAGAAAGATCTTGCATCTCCACTGAAGAGAAATCTGAAGAAGATCAACTTCTGATGATGCTTGGATCTTGGAATTTTATGGCAGCATTTCTTCCACAACTAGATATAGATCTCTGTTTCTCAGATTGAACACTACTCAGGCTGAAGAGGTCAAACTCTTTCACATTAAAGGAGATGCTAAGTTGATGGTTTGTCAGGGGTCTAATGTGGACAATCCAATCATATTCTGGACTGGACTAGCAGAATAGCAAGTTATGATGGTGGACCATGCTACTACAAATCAAAATCAAGCAAAGGAACCTTTCATAGGGAGAGCAAGGAGTTATGGTTTTTAGTTTGAAGACCACGTCCTACCATGAAATAAGAAGAGAAAAAGCCAAGAGGAAGACATAGAAAATTGGTTTCCTGGTGGAAAACTCCATTCGCCTGTCACCGTTTCTGGGGACAAAATGTCTTCTTGCTAGTTTACCAAGATGGCACCCTCTTTTCTCTACCTCATAATGGGCAGCATCTGAAACACTTCAACTCTTGAAGTATCAGATCATTGCATCTATATATATGTATATTTTTATAGTTTTTAATTCTATTTTATTTTGTTTGTTTCTATTTTTGATGCATTTCATTTCTGGCTAGCATGACTCCATAACCCAATGGCATACTTGAAGACACTGGAGATTCTGGATTCTACTCCCTTCAATTCTTTTTATAATTGATAGAAGTTCCCCAACTGGAGCCAGCTATTGTACCCAAAAAATGTCACTCATTTTTAGGACAACATATAAGTTATTTTGGTCTTGCAAAGACCAAAATATCTCTTCTCATTGCAAAAAATTGTTCTAAGCTTTCAAAATTGGGAATTATTCAAGCTTTTTCAGTCAAAGGACTAATGGTTCAATAGGTTCAAAGGATTTTATAGGGAGGTTCAATCAAAAGAATCAGTTTCCAACACTTAGTCATTTTTGAGATTGGTTCAGCGCCTTGTTTCAATCAAAAATGTCCAGCATCTAAGCAAGGATATGACCATTGAACCTTGAACCATTTTGGTTCAATAGGTTCAACAAGTTCAAAGGTTCAACATCATCAGCAAGAGTTAAGTGCTTCATCAAGGTTCCATGGGTTTAAGGTTCAACAAGTTCAACACGTTTGGTTCAATGAAGATCAAAAGGACTCAGCCAAAACAAGGGAATGAACCATTGAACTGTTGAACCAAAGTTGGTTCAATCAGTCGGTTCAAGCGACAAAGTTCAAAGGAGTGCCCCAAGAGTCAAAGACACAAGTGCCCTTGTGAAGGGAACTCCCATGGCAAAAAGTGACCAAGGCAAACAAACGAACCGAGATAAAAGCTTGACAAAATCTCGCGTATGTTGCCAAGTGTCATCTTCTGAGCCTCATTTCACTTTGATTCTAAGAGCCACAGAAGTTGCCGCGTATCTTTTATAATTTAAGTGGAACATGCCAAGTGGCATCATCTACATGAATCTAAATGAGTTCCATATAGTTCTATAGTGTTTCTAAAATGTGACGGATGCTGCCACGTGTCCTTTGTCAAAGTCACAGTGGATGTTGCCACATGTCATCCATTGAGACACAATATCAAAGTAGCAGAACCTACCACATGTCTCTCATCAAATGTAGTGGAAGTTGTCACATGTCATTTTCTATGAGAAACTAATATAAGTCTCGAAGACTTTTCAAAGGCAGCTAAAAGCTCAGTGGAAGCCGCCACGTGTCATCCTCTGCAAGATTCGCAAGAGGCAAGCGAAAGCTGCCACCTTTTTCGTTGTAACTCCATAGAGAGTGACACATGTTTGCATCCATGATTCTAAATTTCTAATATGTTTCAAGACCTTTATCAATAAATGTTTCTCAAAGAAGCTACAGAACATGTCACATGTCCCTTATAAAGTTCAGTGGAAGTCGACAAGTGTCAATCTCCATAATTTCTCCCTCCTGCTTTTTGTTTTCATAAAGACTGTGGTGGACCCCTAGTGGGCTACCATAGAAAAGTAAAATGTACCATGTGTCATCATCTACCTGACTCTCCAAAGATAAGTAGAAGCTTCCACCTATTCATTTAGAACTCCGTGGAGAGTGGCACGTGTCTGCGTCTGAGTTTTGAACAAGTTTATAAGCTTCTCCTAAGCATTTTTTAGAGCACAATAGAGACCGCCACATGTTATCATCTGCGTGAATATAAAATAAGTCCTAAGTGTTTTCAAAGGTCGTTAAAGTGCAATGGAGACTGCCACATGTCATTTTCTGCCAAACTCATAAAAAATGTTTCTAAAGCCTCTGAGAGCAGCGAAAGCTATCGCATTTCCTCACCTATTTCAAAGCAGATGCTGCCACATATCAATTTTTTAGTGAAAAGTGACCAAAGAATAGAGAGGCAATTTAAGGACCCAATTCAATAGCTAGAATAGGAGGAAGGATGAAGAAAAGAACTAGAAATATCCACGCATGAGAGATGTTTCAAATGATGGTAGACGCGAGGATGCCAAATTGGTGGCAATGAAGTGTCTGTTGATTTTTGTAGACTTAAGTGCGAGAGCCCTAATCACTAAAAATTGGAAGAAACAACATGAAAGATCTAGAGTATCAACACAGTGTTTAGATTTGATAGACCTCTTGAACCTAGAAAAGTGGATGTAGATTTCTTGAGCCTTTAAAAGACATGACTTGTTCGGGAATAAAGGCAAAGTGAACAATGGTGCAATCAAGAGAGGGAACTAAGAGGATCATCCAATTCCAGGGGATGACAATTGAGTTAAAATATAGAACTAAAAGTGCATTCAAAGCATTACATGCACAGCATGAGCTGTTTCATGGGATAAATGTGCCAAACCTCTCTCAACCTCTATATATTGTAATCTCTCTAATTGTTTCGAGGATGATCTTTCCTGCCATAGAAGCAAAAAATCTACCCAAATTGAAAGGCATTTACTAGTACTTTGAGCTCAGATTGTTAATCATTTTTCTTCATTTGAATAAGAAAGCAAGTGACCTTTTCAGACTTTGTGATGGAAATAGCCTATGTTATTTAGGGAATTGTTTGTATGTCTATTTCCTAGAAGCATTCTTGTTCATTTGATCTAAGAAGCAGAACTAGTAGAAGTGGTTAAGAAGGTGTCCAAAAGACCAATTGTGGGATGACTTTTTGCCCCCACAAGTACCTTCAATGTGTTTGTATTTTCTTTTTCCTATGTAAAGGACCTTGCGATGACTTTGTGCCCCCATTGTTCTTCGTATCTCTCTCATTGGGCAGTTAAGGTGGAGACTTTGTGCTACATCTTATTGTAGACACCTAAAAAGTGTCTAACCCTTGGTCTTCCTCTCTCCCCTTGGTCCCTTACCACTTCGACTATCCCTAACCTACCTAGGTCTTATTAATTGAAAATAATCATCTATTTTTAATTAAATAAGTCCATTTTCCCTCTCCTTGCCACCTCACCACCCTAGGATACCCTCCTTGGATCCCCTTCATTCCCCACATGGCCATTTAATGCCTTAGACTCCCATTCCAATCTCTTCACTCGCCCATTTAACCCCCATCGACCGTTTCATCCTCGCATTCATTTGACCCGGCGGCTGGAAAATGGGTGAAAGGCTATTTTTAGCCTTTCTCTGGCCTTTTAGCCACCGAGGTCAGTCAACCATTGACCGACGTCGGCGATATTGCCGGTGTTGGCACCTTTCATAACAGCTTCTTCACCGTTATCCCCTTCTCTTCTTCGCTCCCTGCGACTCTCTCTCTGGCATCCCGACTCTTGAATCTTTACATCAGACCCTTGTATCCGTCCTTTCACTTGACCTCTCTGCCAATCAATCTGACTCTCTCCCTCGGGTACACAGTAAGCCTCTGCAAGTTAACAACAGGGATTCTCCATCAGCAACATGGCTTCACATCTGGCATCACCAGCAACAGGACACCAACCTACACTATTTTCTTCAGCAGGGCACAAGTAAGTACTCTGTGTTTTCATTATGCTTTCTAGTTATCTGCTTTTAAACTAGATTCAGCACTTTTTTTCCCCAACCCAGACTGCTAACCAAACTAGGCAGCTCAGATTCCTATCTCCCTAATTGGCCTCCTTTATCTCTCTGTCCCTTTTCGACATTTTGTCCATTATCCTAGACCTCTTCACAGACCTTCAACTAAAACCAGACTCTCCCAGACCATTTTGTACGTCCACAGACCCGTCCACAGACCAAGCCCAGACCAGACTCTGCCCAGACTCGACCAGACCCTGCCTAAATCCCGTCCAAGCCCACTGCCCCGACCGACGCCGGTCACTTCCTCCACCGACGTCGGCAGACTAAATGACGTCGGCACCTTTGACAACTGACGCTGGTAGATACTACCGATGCCGGCGACTGCAACCAGGCCGATAGCTTCTTCTAGGTAAGCCTTTGCTTTCTTTTCTCTTTCAGTTTACTATCATTTCAGTCTATTTTAGCATTCTGTCATTTATCAGTCATTTATCTTTTATCAAAATAGTGGGTTGACCTCCCTTAAGGAAGTTCTCATACTTCTGGGAACAAGCTTTCGCTTGGCAACCCACCATCTATCCATCTAACACCTTTTTGTCCAAGTTTTCTTCATTGCAGGTGTGATTCCTCCATAGCCAAAGAGGGGTGCCCACAACGTTTGGATTACGGTGCGCAGTCTATATCCAGGTACTTCTAGCCTTGTCCATTTCTTTAGTTTCTTTATTCATCTTTTGAATGTAGAAAGTGAATTAGCGATAGAAACACTTATATTGCTGGTTACTTTATACTTTGGTTGCTGATTACTTGTTCCTTGAAAGGACTCCTATTGTTTCTTTCAAGAATACTTCTGAAAGAAGAGAAGTGTCTTTAGTGTTTCCCAGGATTTCTCTTCTATTTGTTAGTATCATGTCTAAAAAAAGAGAGATGGATGGTTTGTCGTACCCTTGTGTCTTATTTTATGCTTATATATATATTATATAGCTCTGTATACTTGATAGGGAACCTCCCCTTGATGAGAGGAGAGATTTATCCCCTTTTGATGTACTAAACCTACACATCTGGCCGATCAATCTCCCTATTGTTGTGGTGATAGGACCTATTTTGCTCACTAGTTAGCTGGTCAACAAAATATTCACCCAACAATTTTTTAGATCAAATAAGTACAAAATCTCTAAAAAACCTCTGGATCCTGCAATAAAATGATTAGATAGAGATCATGCAAGTTAATAAAATAAAGAATAACAACTTGTAACTTTCAAGAAAACTTAAAAACCAAGTTTTTCTATTATGTTTTGTCTTACATAGGGACTGATGTCGGTTAGGATAGGACCAATGTCATTTAGGGTAAATCGATACTAGCCATTGTGTAAAACTATGTATAAATAAAAATAGAATATGGAAAAAACAAAGTAAAAACTCAAATTTTTAAGATTATCAAGCATTCATTAGAAAAACTATGAGCTAAAATTTGGTCTCCTTGCTATATGGGATGTTTTATGTCCCACTAGTCATTCCATTTGTGATCATAGTAATCCAACAAGGGAGGTTAGTATAGTGTAATTTCAAGTAAATAAAACTCAAATAAAAACACACTAACACTAAAACTTACATGCCTAGATCTTAGGGGTGAGTTTAATGAAAAAAAGACAAATGAAAGCACAACTAAAATGCAAAAGACAATAAATCTTTTACATTCCTTAGGATCTCCGAATGCATTTGTGAGTGGCTTTCTCAGCTTATTTTTCAAATATTCTTTGGTAATGGAGGTTGTGTAGCTCCTTCTCTCCTTGGCACCATGTCTTGTGTTGTGGCTTGGCTCAAGATTTTAGCATTATAACACTACTTGCAAGGAATTATATTTATATACAATGGATCTAAACCCAACCCAAGGTGAGTCAAGGTGGATTTAATGATTGTAATGGGTTCAAACCTAACATAGGTGAGTCAAATATAACCCTGGTAGAGTTAATAGCTGTCAATTAATCATGATTTACAATGAATAGGCATGGGTCTCCAAAATAAGATATTTTAGGATATTTTCAAAGAGCTTGACAACTCACAAAGGAAATGATGAAAGGCTAATATATTTGCATTTTTAAATTTCATTTTTTAGTTATTTATTAATTATACATGGATAATTCAACTAGGCATTTAATTTGGTTTAGCTTGTTAGTTAATTCTGATTAGCCATTTATATCTTTTAAGATTTGTTATTTATTCATGTGCCCCACTTAATAGGTCCATAGGTTAAATTGACTATTGTGATGTCAGAAGGTGCTCAAGGATGAAACCATGAGAGGTTATTATTGTAGATGATAGGATACCCTATTAGGGATGTCTCAACATGATTTTGAGCTTTGATAAATGATTCACAAGAAAATTTGGGATGTTCAGTGATTCATAAGTTTAATTGACAATGGTTGGTAGGAATCAGTCTAAAGCCTAGTAAAAATCTACTTGTGGTTAGTTTTAGGTGTCTACAACATGCATTATGGGGAAGGTGCAATAACTCTTGGAGTAAGGATGGGACATGTAGTTATTAATGATGAAGTGGTATGAATGACAAGCATTCCAAATGGACATTAAGACATTAGGTTTTGTTAATTAATGATTGAAGTGATGGATAGTGACATGGATAAAATTAATTTATTATGGAGGAGTTAATTAAAAAAATTAGGGTATCCTATAAAATTCTATAAGGCTTCTCATTTCCATTTTTTTATGATTTAAAACTTGAAGAATTACAGAGCTCAAATAGGCAAAAACTAGTGATGAAGATGGTGATTGCATAGTGATATCATTTAAAAAAAGGATATATAGATTGTAGTGACATGATTTTAAGGAGATGAAAGTAGAAACATGCCCACACAAGCAAAAAAGAGAAGTTACATATTTTAGGAAATAGGTCTACCATTAGAGGAGGGTCAAGCAGTGAGCTAAAGCATTTTATTTCTAGGGAAGAGGAGTCAAGACATATTCATTTAGGCGAGTTGGTTAGCCACATATTAACCTTTGGGGACCCTAATTGATGATGTAGTCAAAGCAAAAATCTAATAGGAGTAGATATTGATTACCAGTTATTCCTATATTTGAAAGGTTCAAGTGCTGGAATAAGGGAGTCCCATGTTCATTTGGGAATAATGTTTTAGTGAAAGTAGTATATAAGGTGAGGACTTAGTAGTGTTGAGGTAAGGGAATCCTATAAAACAAACATAAAAAATGGTATTCATATAGAAAAATGTTATTATAACACCATATCCTCCTCTTATTCTGATTAAAGAGATTAAATACCTGTAAACGGTGTCACATGTAGGTGATTGGGAGTCTAAGGTTTTCACCTATCAGGTCCTAGACTATAATCAACATTAGCCTAGAAATGAACTCAACTTATAGTGAAATTATTGGGTGGAGCACCAGAACACCCAAAATGAGATCACCTATGATCTTATGGTCTAAAACTTACTAGAATATGTAGGGGTTCTCTAACTCTCCAACCTACCATATTTTAGGAAACCATAGAAGGCGGTTTGATTCTTGATCTTGCATATTCACAAAGACATATCTACATTATTGGGTGTAGAATGAGGATCACCTCTAATCAAATCAATAGAGTAACTAGGTTACTTTGATTTGGATTTGATCTTGACATAGATGTTGAAGATCAAGTAAAAAATGATAAGATAGTGATGGCATTAAAGTATAAGAAAGTAGACCATGTTATGTACATTATGATCCAAGGGGACCCTGTAATTAGAGAAACTACATGCTTGGCCATGACTAAGCTAATGGTCATAAATATGTAGAAGGAGGTGGATATGGCCCAATTCTATGTCACCATTTAAATGTCCAAGGGAGAAGAGTTCAATTACTCCATGTAATTTTTTGAGAAGGTTATACAATATGCAAAAAAGGCACATCGCTAGCCTAACCATAAGTTTACTTGGGGAACAATTTTGATACTTTTAGTTTTTTATGAGATTAACATCCTAAAGTACTCAGGAAAAGAACTAAAGTGGGTTTACCCACAAAAACATAAGTCCCCCATTGAATGGTTCAAGCAACTCACTTACCCCAGCTCCATCACACCCTCCTACAAATCCAAGATGAAGGGTTGGTTTAATGGCACAAAAGAGGCATTTGGGAATGAGTAACACATAACCAAAGAGTTACCCCCATAAATGGGATCCTATGATTATTTTGTTGTAAATAAACACTATTCTTTTTCATATATATGGATGGTAACCATAGACAACTTGTTAGGGTGGTTTAAATTTCCCTATTCCTTCATTGTCAAATACTTCATGGATTCAATAATTCACATTTTAGATGCATTCTCTATACATATTGATGTAGATAAGATTTATGTTGAGATCCATATTCTTTAAAATATTTGTGGAGAGAAATAAATCTAACAAAACTAACCTCAATCCCTATAGGATACTCATGCAAGGGAAAATTTGGGTGATCTTTTATATGCTCAGGCCATGAAAGAAATCATCAAGAGGATAATAGGTAGAGAAGGATCCCCTTCTCTCCCAAACATAGACACATACAAAGGCAAGGTTACAGGGAAAAAATAAGATCCAAAGACTTAAGGCTATTAGTTTTAATGGGATGCAGGACTAACCTAAGGTCATCCCAAAATTCTAATAACAGGCCTCACCACCACCAAAGACCTAGTGGTTGCCTACAAAACAAGAGGAAATTATTACATCTCATTTAGATCCTCAATTAGATCCCAAATTATAAAGTCAAACCCCCTTGCTAATAAAATCCCTAGTTTTTATTGCCAAATATAAAGATGACACTATACACCCCACTACCTAGGTAGCAAAATATGAACATGAAGTACCTTGAGTGGTTATTCTAAACATAAGTGAGGTATCAATAGAATCCCAACCTATAAAGGATCCCACTTCTAATCCAAGAAAATAAGAGATTGTTATTCCAAGTGAGGAACATCCTGTGTTTGAGTATGAAGTGGACATTGAGAGTCTAACACTAGAAGAAGTTGAAAGGGGAAAAGGCCCCAACAAAGAGGACCTTGGCACTAACACTAATAAATGGGCAAAGACCCCTGAAATTAGATAATTGGAGCATAAACCCAAAAAGGGTAAGGAACCAATGTAGGAGGTAGAACATAAATAATAGGTAAATTAGGAACCTCCCATTCATGTCAAATTCTAACAAGACACACCAAATAAGCATTTGTATTTATAGAAAATTTCCCCCAAACATGAGTCCATATAACAAAATCAATGTGAAATGTCCTTTAATATGGAAGTATGTCATGATAAATAATGATTTGATCTTCCAAGGGAAAATACTAACATAAGCATAAAATTTTTAGGTGTTTTAGACATACTCTAGATAAGTCTCATGATTTACTCTCTAAAGTGTGTCACTTATCAAGTTTATCCTAGAGGTTTCTAGGAAAAACATTATTCATAACCATGACGTGAGTCAGATCTATGCCAAATATAAGGATGTCATGCAACTGTATAAATAAAAAAAATGAAATATGGTGGAAGCTTGAAGAGTAAATTTAATAACTCAAGCACCAATTGAGTGTAGTAGAAGCAGCTCAACTTAGAACATTAGGCCTTTTACAAATAATTTTGAGAAGTGAACCAACACTGTAGATGGAGTTCTTATTACTAGTGAGGAAATCAATAAGATGGAGATGCTCATGGACCTTCTTATCACTAAATGTAAAAACCAATTGGATCTTAAATAGGAGATTTTTTTTTATTATAGATCAGTTTCTAAGGCTATGGAGGTCTATCACAAATTTTTGAATAACTGAGCACCACCATTCCCATTGTTGATGGGTTTTTATTTAATTTGGCATGACCTAGTAAAATTTTGGAAGTACAACTACTTCCCAAGGAACAGGAAAGACAATAATTTGTTGAGAATGCTTTGAGCATTAATTACAAGGCCTAGAGTGTAAAAGTTTTCTAGGATGTCAAAAATTTGGAAACATAAATAAATGCCCATGAATAGTAGTTGAATGTTAGTTTCTTAGCTCTATGATGACAAGTTTTTGTAGAGGTTGGGTCCCTCAAGGATGCTAACTAGATTTTAAGTGCTCAGCTTGAGACTTTAGAAAATCAAGATGATACCTTTTTGGAGTAGCCTAAGGATTTGAAGAACTTGAAGGGTAAACTAGAAGTTATTAATTCCAATATTCAAACAACCCTCAACCAGTGGAAGGAGCTCAAGCATAAATTTCAATAGGTGGATCCTGTATTTTTGTCTACTAATGAAACTACCACATAGTTTGTGACATATTATTAGATTAGTAGGGGTGATGTTGGATTCTAAATTTTGTAATATTATTTTATAAGTATTTTTGAGCCATAACATAAATGAATAAGAATGTAATTATAGGCATGCATGACCATGGCATAGAAGAGAGAAATATAAGGGAACAATGTGAAAGACCTTGGTGTGGAAGGGTAAGTTGTGAAAGATAAGGAAGTAGATAATGAGTAGAAGATGAAAAAATTAGAGAAGTGCAAGACTAGGACAAGAGCACAAGTAGTGTAGGTGGTTACAAAGTAGTTCATGGAAGTAGCAGGGATTAATGAGAACACAAATATAGAACTGATCTGTGAAATAAAATGAACATGAACACAAATATCTAGCATATATAGGGTATATAGGGGGTTAGGCCTGAGTCAATAGGAATTAATTATAGTGGCTCTCCATGTCTCATTATTTATTGAATAGATTATTAAATTAGTAGGGGTGATGTTGGACTTCAATTTTATAATAATATGTTCTACATATTTTTGATCCATAGCTTAAATTAACAAGGGTATGAGAGCAAGCATGGAAGACCTTGGCATACAAGATAAAAACATAAGGGAATAACATGGAAGACCTTGGTTTGGAAGGGTAAGTTGTGAAAGACAAGGAATTAGAGAATGAGTAGAAGATTCAAAACTCAGAGAAGTGCAAGACTATATCAAGAGCATAATGAGTGTAGGCAGTTACAAAGTAGTTCAAAGAAGTAGTGGGGAGTAATGAGAGCACAAGTATAACACCGATCTATGAAAGAAAAGGAAAATGAACACAAAGATCTAGCATATATAGGTTATATATGGGGTTAAGCCTGAGTCAATAGGAATTAATTGTAATGGCTCTCCATGACTTATTGTTATTAGTGGTCATTGGTTAGTCATCACTTTGGTATCATTGATGTAACCAAAGGTGAGGGGTTTACTTGTGTATAAATAACCCTTAGCCTTATTTATAAAGTGGTATTGACATGATTGTAGTTGATAGAGATGTTTTTTATACTTTAAAATGTAATTTAAAATTATTATTAATAGGACTAAAGAGAGAGTGTAATGAAGAAAACACATTTGAATCTTATTCAATGAAAATAATGAAATCTTTTGACTGTAAATTGTGATGTGTTAAACTCTAGTGTTTTGATTTTATGAGATTAGTTATATGCATTGTATAAATTCATCAAATTACTAAATATAGACTAATGTTGGTAGTAATAATTACTAAATTTAGTAACTCAAACACCTAAGTAAGATTTTTCTAACCACCATCATGCAACAAAATCAGTAGGGACCGGTCCAAACAATGTGCCTCAAGTGAGTGCACGATGTTACTCCTCACATGATATATTGGCATGTAAGATCATTGACATATTATTTATAGTGGGTACATAACTAATACTTAGTTATGAAAAGTTAAGGAAAAAGACCCAACAAGTTATGTAGACACCTAAAACTGGCCACCAATGGCTTTAATCAAACTTTAGATTGATTCTTACCAACCATTGTAAATTAAGCCTAAGAATCACTAAATGTCCCAAATTTTATTGTGCATCACTCTTCAAAACTCATAATCCTATTAATATATCCTTAATTTTGGTATCCTATCATAAGCAACAAAAACCTCTCATGGATTCATCTCCATTCATCATGCAGCATCATAACATGTAATTTGGTCTATATACTTATTAAATAGGGCAAGTGCACACATGAAATTAAAAAAATCTTGGAAATTCTAAAAATCCTAAATAAAATTAATTAAAATTCTAAACCTAATTAAATTTTTAGAAGAATTATTTATGATTAATTAATTAAATTCTAAAAAAGAAAATTAAAAAATCAAGAATATCCTAGGTTTTCATGATTACCTTTTGTGAGTTGTCAAGCCTTTGTAAATATCTAACAATATCTCACCCATGCCTATTCATTGAAAATCATGAGGTTTTGACACATTTTAGCTCTATTGGGGTTAATTAACTCACTTAGGTTAGGTTTGAACCCATTCCATGATTAAACTACACTCTAACTCACCTTGAGTTGGGGTTAGTTTCTAAACCTATATATACAAGCATTTGCCTCTTCATTTGGAGAGATTGAATAGAGTAAAGTTATAAGTAGGTTTTATAAAAATATTGAAAGCAATAGTGTTATAATGCTAAAATCATAAGCCAATTCATCAAGCAATAATAAGCCACAAGCCAACCATGGTGCCAAGGAGAGGAGATAACCAAGCTCCATTGCCAAAGACTATTTGAGCACAAACTGAGCAAGCTACATAATAAATCTTTTGGAGAATTCAAGGAAGGTAAGGATTTTGGTATTATTTGTATTTTAGCTGTGTTTTCCATCATTTTTGTTCATTATGCTCCCCCTATGATCTAGGCAAGTAAGTGTTAACATGTTAGTGTGTTTTTATTCAAGTTTTGTTACTTGTTCTAACACTTGATCTAAAATCCCTTCTTGGATTCCTTGATCATAAATGGCATGCCTGGTGGGATATTAAGTACCCCATGTAACAAGTAGACCAAGATGCATCTCATAAATCTTTAAATGAATGCTTTAATATCATCAAAATTATATTTTTATCTTTATTTTTATTATATTTTTATTTTTTATGTTAGCTCAGATCTACACAGAGATTGACATTGATCAGGTATAACTGACATCAGTTATACCTAATCATCACTAATTTTGCCTAACAAATCTTGGTTATAGGTGATAATCATTGATTAGTGTGCAAGGGAATAAACGATTTATAAAACTTGTATTTTGAATCTTTTTAGCATCCCTACTAGTTATTTCTTGGTTTTAATGACCTTTATACTCTTTGTCTAATCACTATGTTGCAGGTTTTGAGGATTTTTTATTTAAATTTGAGCTAATGTCTTTTATCTCATGTTGGTTTTTCCTTTGAGTTCATAAGCAACTAACCTCAGTCCTTATCAACCAGTATCATTTATTATCAACCAACATCGGTTCACTGGTAATCGATATTGGTAATAAATGACCAATATTGGTCTCTATATTTTAAAAATAGGAAACCTAAGAGCTATATTTCCAAACATTATTTTCTCATCATTGAAAGTGATTCAAAATAGGAGGAAAATCTCTAACCCTTGCAAGTCTAAGGTAGGAATAGAACTTGAATTTTCAAGTTTAGACTCATGAACATTTCATTTTGGGTATTTAAAATGAATTTATCTAACTCTTGAACACTTAATTTTAGTGCTTAAAAGGAACCTAGAATTGATAAATCTTGAACATTTTATTTATTGCTTAAAAGGAATCTAGAATGGCTAAGTTTTGAACACTTCATTTTGGTACCTAAAATGAATTTGTAAATTCTTAAACATTTCATTTTTAGTGCTTAAAATGAGCATAGGTGTTTTTACTTAAGTTGTTTTGTGAAAATTCTTACAAGTTTTTCAAATAACCCAAAGGGTAAAAGAATTTAATCAAACATTTCATTTGGTGTACCAAATTGACACTCGTTTAGATTGCAAATTCTTGAAATTATTTATTGCTTGTGTTTTTTTTGTGCAAAATGAAGAGTGTGTGTATGTTCTCCCCCCATCACCTATAGGGAACTTGGATGATCAAAAGTGCCTTTTCGTTTGAAATTTATGCCTAGTCCAAGTCATGGAATGAATGTTGTCTAGGTTCTCCCCAAAACCCACATGGTTTGGGTGATCTAAAATAACATCTAAAGTCTTTCCACTTAGTTTTATTTTCATGCAATTTGGCTTGTGAAGGGGAGTTCATTGCTTCTTCATGATCTCTTTAGGGAAGCACTAACCTAGGGCTTCATCTTATAGCATTGTTTCAACCCACTCCATGATGGGGTATACAAATTAGGGTATGTATATTGAAAGAGCTATGGAGTTGAGTAGCTAACATCTCCTTTCATAATGAAAACTTGAGTCAAGTCTGGTTAACCAGGGGATTCCACTTAACAATCCATGGATGGAATCACTATGAAAAGGAGTCAACCCTCACATAGTAAGTTAATTGATATGAATTCAATTGATGTGACACTTCTATAGCGTTAATCACACTTGGAATCAATCTAGACATTCAAAAATTATAGTTTTACTCCACACCATTTGACCAACCTTGTCATTTTAATACATATGACAATTTACTTAGTTGTATTTAGTCTTTTTCCTTTATTGCTTGGTATTTGAGTCTAAAACTTTGTTTATTTATACCATGTCAAAATGAGTTGTTTTTCCACACTACTCTATTATTTGAGGAGGCATTATGTCATCCATTTGACACCATTCTTTTACCTTAGACTTTATGTCAAAAATGTTATGTGTGTCACTTGAATGAAATGGTAACATTATTATGCCCAAATTATTTCAAGTTTGTACCTTGGAGTCTTTCAAATAAACCATTGTTTACATTTTTTGAGAGCGCTAAAGTCATTCTCATGTTCAAATTATTTCATAGACTCATCTTGTCTTGTGTCCAAGTTTCACATTTGAACTATGTATTCCTTTGTGGTCATTTTCTAGTGTCATTATGCCATTCAATTATTCCTATCTCATTTGTTCAAAAAGCCTAGTTTTCTTAAGTTGAGTTTTTTATTAACTTTGACAAGTTTGGATTCAAATATTGATTTATTTCTATTTAAGCCTTGTATAATTGGGGCTTATATAAAAATATTTCTCTTTTAGGTTGTGTAACTTAGGTTAATTATTTACCCAATTTCAAAAACTATTTTTTTATACCATTATTTGGGAGAAAATAGAGTATCCCCAAATGCCTTTTGTTTCATGCCTCATGCCAATTTGATCAAGTTCATGTTTGAAATCAAGTGCCTAGTTTATGTCAAAGTGTTCCAAGTTTGTTATATTAAATATCCCTTTATTTTAAGTCTAGATTTTGACACTACATTTAGCTAAGAGTCCTATCACATGCCTTGTTTGAGCCTAGCTTCTGATGCTGCAATTGGCCAAAAGACCTAACAACCTTTCTTTTCCTAGTTTAGACCTATTTGGAACACTTTGTCCTTAGAGTTTAGAATTTAATTTTTAGTTCATCCACTTGACCTTGTTTGTGTAAAGACATTTAATGTTAGACATTTGATGTTATATTATTTTATACCAAGTTTTATCATAAACCATTTGGGAGATACATCTTCATTCATTGACCAAGTTAGACCTTGTTTTAACCTTTTATATTTTTAGATATTATTTTTTAAAATTTGTAGAACTCTAACCCCTCTTGTCACAAATCATTCACCCATTTATTTGACCATGTCTCACTATACATGTAGTGGTGTCATGTATAATCTAGGGTATGTTGATGTTATCATGCAAGAGAACTTTATTCAATACCCTTACAAAAAAGATGTTATTTGTGATAAAAATCCTTATCCACCTTAAAACAGTCAATTAGGTGAATAGAGTCAAGATTTTTTGGTTCATTATTTGGTCAGCATGCCTCCATACTCAAATTAGGACCAAGAATAAATGGCCTAATATTTGGCTAGCATACCTTCAATTGTGGAACAAGTCCAACAACCTTATTACATTATAATGCAATAAACTTATGATCCTTATCTATTTAATCATAATTTCAAGGATGAAGTTTTAATTAGATATATAGAGGTAGGTACTAAGTTTCTAGTAGACTTTCCCCATGAAAACTTGCCAAGTCTAATAAGAAGGCCTTACAACATGCCTTATAATGAGAGCATTGAATAGGCCTCTTCTAGTAATCCTCATGCTATTATGTTGATGTCATATTAGGACCCTTGTATTAATATCATAGGAAAGGGTCTCATAAAAGACCATTTTGTTAGGTTGTGGAGCTAAAAGCTTCACTGTTGCAGACATGGAGGAGGTTGCTAAGTTGCAGAGCAATCGACGTCGATCTGATCAGCCGATGTCAGTCATATACAGTGAGAAGAGCAACCGATGTCGATCAAATATCGGTCGGCGTCAGTCACCTCCAGGCAGATAGGGACTGACATTGGTCGCCTGTGTGGTTCCAAAACTGCCATTTCATAGATAGTTAGTTAACAAACTAGGTGTTTTCATGTTAAGAGCCAATTATAGACTTGAAGCTACGAATCTAATTATTGTAATTAGATGTCTAATTATTGTTTGCATGAGATCTATATAATAGACTCATGGGATGTATTGTAAAGTGTGCTAGAGAGTAAGAGAGCAAATATTAGCTCCTTATATGTGTGAAGAGAGCATGGTGTGTTCCTCCTAGTGCCACAGTGCCAAGTGTGGGTGCTGGTTTGGAGAATCAGAAGGATTCTTCATGTATGTAGGATCTTGGTCGGTGGGTGTGCAAGGCCACGTTTGGAGATCTGCATGGTAAGTAAGATTATTGATCTATAGGTTTATGTGTGTGCAAGGTCTAAGGTTTACAGGTGTGTAAAACTAGGTTGATCTATAGGTGGCAACAGAATCAAGGTGACAGCAACATAATAGGGAGCAGGATCAAGCAGGATCTACTTGGAGTACGGTGTGTACTTAGTTGGAGAGCAAAGAGGAAGGCAAGGTAGTTCCTTCCATAGGTAAGATCATTTGAGTTGCAGGTTGTTGCAAGTTCATGGGAGATCTACTTAGAGTATGCTGAGTACTTGGAGTGCATGGAGCACTTGTGTACTGGCAATAGTGATACTGACTGGTTGGAAGTGAACACCAACTCTGTGTTTGAGTTGTGTGTTGGGACCGTAAGAGAGAGAGCTTTGAGGAAAGAATTACTATACACTTGAGGTGTGGGAAGCCTCTGAGAGGTGTGAAGAAGACGTGGCATCTTCTTTATTGTATTCTTTTCTGGATGAGTATTAATACAATTGGGTATTGTCTCTCATATTCTGTGTTGTTTTTGATTTCTAGTTACTTGTTACTTTTGGTTAATTCTGCATATTTAAGTTGCTTGTGCTTGGTAATCAATGGTGCTTCCATGGGTTCCTAACACATTTCACATAAATATAGATAGCATACCAAACATACCTAAACCTAGTGTGAAAATTTAACCATATGACCATGTCAAATGGTCCTCTCATTGAGCTAGCTCCTTCAACAAGAATTTTAATCAAGTTGATATGTCAATAAAATTAGGGTATATACCCATCTACATAGATAACTTTGGTATAGAACATGTTTGATACCCCAACTATTGAAGAAGTGTATTTTTCTTCCATGTAGAATAGTGATCCAAGCCTAGTTGATAACGTGCAAACAACACCCAATCTAGACCAAAGTGGTGTAATTGCAAAAACACATAGTCCACAACAAAATATGCCTTTATTCAACACCATGAATGGTTTGA
This sequence comes from Torreya grandis, assembly GCA_037957365.1. Classification (NCBI taxonomy): domain Eukaryota; kingdom Viridiplantae; phylum Streptophyta; class Pinopsida; order Cupressales; family Taxaceae; genus Torreya; species Torreya grandis. The sequence continues at coordinate 5,552,338 of JARHVA010000143.1, forward strand.
AAATTTTGGGGGTAGGAACTTATACCTCTAAAACCTTACCCAACTACCTCTAATCCTCAACTAGTTGCTTCTTCAAGAATTTAACCTCAAGGATTAAGTAGTCAAGCAATGACTAGTACCACACCTCAATAAAATGTGATGAATTTTACTCCACCATAATAGGTAATGACTAACATTCCACAATAATAGGCACCATCTAATGTACCCACACATCATAGGTAAAACATATTTCCACCTCAATAGGGGGAAACATATATTCTACCTCATCAGGTAGTGACAAACATACCTCTTTAGTCATAGACCAATGCAAAAACAAACAATGTCTAATAAAAAACATACAAGTATTAGTCAGTGATAAATGCCAAATATCCAACATGTGTCTACTTTCTAATAATGACTCATGAAACTAAGAGGTTCTAATGTTCCACAAGTACCAATTAGGAAACAATTACCTTTCATGCCAAATGTCCCATAAGTTAATGATAGGGCCTTGGTTCACAAGTCCCTCTTAATCATCTAGGTATGACTAGTTGGTAGCAAGCCCCTATTCAACCTCAATAGGCATAGTATATCCATATCCCTCCATCTCGACTATACGTTCCTTAAATCCAAGCCCATATAGCTAATCCCAACCAGATTATCACACAACACTTTTAATTCTAACAATCATACCCTAATCCATGTATGAATATTCTTGGTCCATTCCCAAACCTAACCAATGTTCCCCAAAAAATGCCTCCACTATATCCTAGTCAAAATAATCAAATTTTGACCACCCAACCTCTACCTCAAGCCAATGTTCCCACTAGTTTCCTTGCATAAGAGTTGTAATAAATGAAGGATGCAATTGCCCTCATCCAAGTAGGGAAATAGACCAAAAATTTCAAGTTGGAGGATGTGTGTTCTTACCCTTTCAACATGGAGTACTTGAAGATACCATTTCCTCTAAGGTATGAGCCACCAAAATTCAACAAATACAAGGGGAAAGGTGACCCCAAGGCCCATTTAACATAATTATTCATTATGTGCCAACCAGTGGCCTATAATGACATATACTTTTTACTATTGTTTCTAAGGAGCCTATCAGGACAAGTATTGGAATGGTTCCTAAAAATTACCAAAGAATTTAGTTTTTGATTTCAATGATCTTTCAAATAAGTTTGTACAACAATTTTGCAATATTGAGCATGATATTTCATTAGTGGATTTTATGTAATCCCAAAAAAGGTTAGAGAAAGCTTCAAAATCTATCTATAATGATGAAGAGCCCCTACAAGTTGATTCACCCATAGATTACTAGATATGCAACTAGTCATTGTGTTTATTAAGAATCTACATAGTGAGATATCTTACCATTTGGAGCTGCAGTGTGAACATACTTTTGAGAAAATCATTGAAAAAATTTTGTTTATTGAAAGATCCCTTATTAACAAAAGGATCATTAAAATTTCCTCATAAAATTAGGGCCTGAATCAAAACTAGAATAATGGGAAAAATTAAAACCAAGGCCAAACACAAGCATCACATCCATCCCAAGCTAATAATTATGACAAACCCAAGTATTTCAATTGCAACAAGAATGTTATTGGTAATAGAGTAACTGAGTCATCACATGTCTAAATGGTGAAAACACCATCTATTCAACCTATGTCACATATGCAAATTACTCTTAACCAACAACCCATTCAAAAAATACAAGCACAGTAGCCTAGACCAACACAACAAACACAACAACCTTTGCCTTTACAAACCCATACTCTAAGGAGAACTGTGCCTACTCATTGCATCTTTAGTGACCTTGGATAACCCATTGAATTAATGTTTTGTAAGATATCCACAACAAATTTGATTAACTAGCTTATTTCGAAACACTATCCTAAGGGCATTAACTATCTAGACTAGTATAGGCAAAATGAATTTTGTGAGTATCACAAGGTTAATAGACATAATTTATGTCATTGTGTGCAAGTTAAACATTTGATTAAGAATATGTTGGAAAATGGAGATATCACATTGGATTTTGGATCTTCTACATCCAATCAAAACCTCAAAATTTATTAGAACCCCTTTCCACAACATAACAACCAACAACAATGACTAGGACAACAATAACAATAGTATTAATAGCCAAGGTAAAACCAACAAAACCAAAGAAAATAATAGAATAACCAACAACATCAAATGAATGGATGGAACCAAGGCTAGAATGATGCCAACAACCAATAAATATATCATGTAGTTGCACATGACTATAACAAGGTTGTAGACCATATCATAGGAGGTCATGTTAATACCATTTCCATCAATCTAAGACCAAGCACAAATCAAAAAATATCATTTCTAATCATTCTCAATTAACCAACCTATGTCGGTGTTCCTTCCTTGACCTGGAACTACATATAGGCATACCAATAAGTAATGATCCCTAATTTTGGACCTTATATTGATAACTTGTTGTTAGCCTATGGCCACACATAAGTGCACTAACAACTAAGACTTATCCTATCTGGTCCTCCTCTATCATCATTTTTTATCAACAATGGTCTTATATCTAATCTATATTGTGTAATCACAACTTGACAATCAAATATTACCATACTAGGCCCATAGCCATCTACCACTTCACCCATCCAATAAACTGTTCTGGCTTAGAACAAGCCATTTACCACTATTCAAGAAAATACATTAAATTTTGTGGAACAATTACAAAATACACCTGCATAAATATCCATTTTGGATTAGTTGCATATGTCTCTTATCCATAAGAACATCTTGGTTTATTTTTTTAACTAATTCCAAGTTATAAATGACATATCCCCAGATAAATTTCAAGATTTGGTTGGACACCTAGCTCCAAGCCAATAATTAAAATTTGAACAAAATGATATGCCATCCCTTGGCCCACTACATAACAATCCATTGTACATAGAAGTTGTCATAATAGGCACAAAGTGAAGTGTGTCCAAATAGATAATGTATCAAGCCTAAATATTGTGTCTCTAAAGCTCATCAAGCTTCCTGGCTACATGACAACCAACTTGTATCCAAAAATGATAACCATCAAGGCCTATGATAATAAAGAATAGGAATCACAAGGCACCATCAACATGCCAGTTATCATTGGGCCCTTGACCCATGATACATTATGCCATGTGTCAGACCTTGATTTTTCATATAATATTCTTTTGGGTAGACCTTGGATACATGAGATTCATGAAATCCCTTTGACATTGTACCAGTGTATCAAGTTCCCCCATTTTGGAATGGAGGTCACCATTCATAGAAATTTTCAACCATATGAGTATTAAAAACATTTAGAGGCTAAATACTAGAGTTGTAACTGCCATTTTAGCTTGAATCTAATTACCAAAAAGGATAAAGGGGAAGAGATACTTGTTGATTCACTATAAGCCAATTGTATTAACCTTGATACCCTTAATTCACTTTCCCATATGTCACCTCCTAAAATATCCAATCATTATACCATTTTAGCTAATATCCCAAGAGAATATTTGATGCATGATACATTCCACATTGCTAAGATTACATAGAACCCAAATTCCTTTAGAAGACCAACCACCTTGCATGGAATGTCAAAGAAAGGGCAAAGCCAAACTACATAGTCCATCACCTATCACTTTTATACCATCCACTAGCCAAGAAAAGGACCCACTTGAAGGTGATGAATCATGGTTATATAATGACATATTGGTTAATTATTATATTAATGCCAATTATCCTATATCAAATAGAATCATGGAAAATCACACTTATGAAGGAGGAAGAATTAGGATGAATCAGTAAGGCCCACTTGAGATAATTTCTACTAGTCAGTACAAAGGAATGTATGGTCTTGGATTTAAGCTACCTGGGGGTGACCCTACATATCTTATTCATGTGGAAATTCCTATGACTAGTGATGATGATGCTGACAATGAAGCAAATTTTGATCATATCCCTTTTGATAACCTAGCCCATACCAATTTTTTTGAAACTAATTCCATTTATACCCTTCAACTAGTTATTCACAATAATCTGCTTCCATTATATTATCCCCAACTGATAGATTGAGACCAATAAGAATCTAATGTACTAGTTGGTGAGTTCTAAAATGATGAGGCCTTTTATGATTTTCTAGGCCTTAGGAATGATGTTTTGTTGGGAGACCACAAACAAGGGTTCTCAATCAAGTTGGATCCTAAAGCCTATTTTGGATAATAGGTGAACACCCTTAGCCATAAACAATTAAATAAAACATTGAGGTCCCAAAGTGAAAACATATTTGAGGTAATTTTAGACTAGGGAAATAATAAAGAGAAAGGAAAATATAGTGGTGAAAACCTATTTTAGGCACCATTAGATCAAGGTGTTCAACTTTCCTCAAACATAGCTCAAGAGACCACCAATGACAAAGTTTTCCATGATTCCAAATTCAACCTTAAAGAACAACAAGATTTTGACTAAATTATCCAAGAGTTTCTAATTATATTTGTCACATGGCCATCCCTACCATTATGGGATTCTAATTCATCATGCCTAGGAGAACTTGAAGATCCAGTCTTAACATAAGATTCTACTATTGTAGGCCAATGATCATTCTTAAAGATGGTTCAACCCTTCTAGTATATGACATGATAGAAGTTAACATCAAGACTTTGAATGACCTAAAATGGATCAAATTAAGTGTGTCCCTCATTGAGGAGGAACATGAAGTCTTTACAACCCTTTTAGGGAATTTTTTGATATATTTTCATGGGCTTAATCTAACATGCCTGGTTTGGACCCTACTTTGTTTTTGCACCACCTTATAGTATATCTTGATGTCAAACCTTTAAAAAAAATTTGTGAAAGATGCATCCTTGCATTGTTTTATTAGTTAAGAAAGAGTTGTAAAACCTCTTGGAAGTGAGATGTATTTGATTGATCAACTACTTAAAGTGGATCTCAAATATTATGCCAGCTAATAAAAAGCTATAAGGAATCAAAATCTACACTGATTTTAGAGACATAAACAAATCCTACCGCAAGGATGACTTTCCACTACCAAATATTGACATGATTTTTGACTCCACATTGGGATATGAAATGCTTTCTGTTAGGATCCAACTCCTAAGAGCACAATTGATTACCTTTGTATAAGTAACTAAACATGGAATTAAACCAGAAGTAACATGTAACTAGAATTTAGAAACAACACAGAATATGAGAGACAATATAATCTTGTATTAACACTCTTCTAGAAGGAAATACAATGAAGAAATCACACTCTTCCCACACCTCTTGGGTGTACAGTAATTCTCCCTCAAGAGTTCTTTCTCTCAACCAATTACAAACACAACTCAAACATAGAGTTGTTCCCTCCACCAGTCAGTAATAATATTGCCAGTACACCAAGTACTCAAAGTACTCCAAGTAGATCTCCTTAATCTTGCACACCTACAAATCAACTAATCTTACTTACCATGTAGATCTCCCCTGATCTTTCACAACCTACAAATGAACTGATCTTACAATTGGAAGGATCTCTTCCTTGTCCTTGATTACAATACAGCCCCATGGGTCTATTAAATAGATCCCATACAAACAATAATTAGACTTCCTAATTACAATAATTAGAAATGTAGACTCAAGACTAAAATTAGTCTTTACATGCAAACTAACTGTCTGTCTAAAATTAGACCAGTTTTGGAAATGCATGTAAATGCACACACACACACAGGTTACTGACATCGGTTCCTGTCTGACCAATGCCAGCTGACCCCTAACCAATGTCGATTACTGCATAGCTGAATATGACTGACATCGGTTGATCAGACTGACATTGGTTGCTCTGACACTCAGTAACCTCCTCCATTTGCATCAGTGAAGCTTTTAGCTCCATAACTTAACAACCTCCCACTTGGAGATAAATAGCTACACCTGTACCTGTACCTGTACATCATCTAATTTTATTTCCTAGCTTGTATCCCTCTTCAAGTTCAATCTTGAAGACCAATATAAGTTGAATGAAGATTCAACTTCTCCTTTGTTCCCATCTTTGTTAACATTTCCACAGGGTTCTTATCCTTGCTAGCCTATGTGACTGCAACAACCTTCTACCTCTCTAAAATCTAGCTAACCGCCGTACCACCAACAGTGAACACATATCCTGTGGTGATTTTCCTATCATCCAAGTAACCTGCCATATTTGAATCTACATACCCATGTAGAAAAATGCTTGAACCTGCATAGCATGTATACCTACTATTGGTCCCTCTTAGATACCTGAGAATCCACTAAATTGATTTCCAGTGCTCCTTTCCCAAATTGGCCATAAACTTGCTGACAACTCCCACTGCTTGGGTAATATCAGGTCTAGTACACATGTACTCAACCTCATCATGTGATTCAGGACACTATTCTGTGAACTGTCCAACCATAGGTGTGCTAATCGGTTTTGCATCCTACATATTGAACCTCTCCACTACCTTATTCACATAATCCTTTAGAGACAAAATCAACCTATGGCTTTCCCTATCTCTAGAAATACTCATGCCAAAGAATTTGTTTACTTCTTCCAAATCCTTCATGGCAAACCTCTGAACTAACTCTACCTTTAGCTCAGTAATCTCCTACATGTGTGACCCTGCAACAAGCATATACACTACATACAGTAACAAGATAATGTAGCTAATATTATCCAACTTGGTAAAGTAAACACAATGGTCACATTGGCATTGACTAAAGCCATGCTTTGTCATACACCTGTCAAAACTTAAACACCATTGTCCTACAGCCTACTCAAGACCATATAACCTGGCCTTCTGTCTCACCTATCCATTCTCTCCTTTATTTAACCTGGGAATCCATTCATCTTTCAGTGCTTTCATCCTAGCTAGAAATTCTACCAAATCTCTCATTTGGTTCTCTTCCAAAGAATTCATGCTATGCTCCCACTGTTTCCTAAATTCTACCTGCATTGCCTCTTCAAAACTTCCTAGTTCTTGACCATCAGTGAGCAACAAGTAGTGTAAAGAAGGGGAATAACAAATTTGAGGCTTACTTACCCTTTCAGTCCTCCTCATGTTTGAGACTCCTTGATAGCTTGCTATCCACCCAAAATCCATTTTAATAGTGACCGATGTTGGTCACCTCTGGCCGACCTCAGTCTGCACCCGACCGATGTCAATTCCTCTTGATCACCAACATTAGTTCCCTGACCGACATCGGTGTCCACCTGCTTGACATCACTAACTTTGGTCTACACATGACTGACGTCAGTTCATGTCTGTTCGACGTCAGTTCTCACCTGATCAACGTCAGTAACTGTGTTTTCCTGTGAGTGATGATTTTTACCCACAAGCTCATTTTGGATCATAACCTTGTCCAAACTACCCTGCTCAGAATTATTTAGCCCTTTGAGCTGATCTCTGTCCATCATCTTCTCCTTGAAAACCAAGGCTTTCTTGTTCTTGTCAAAAACATCAGATTTCCTCTTTATGAAATAAACCCAATCCTTTCTTGTAGCATCAATTTCAAGAAACCTCACTTTCTTTTGTTGCTTACAGAAATCTCGATCTATGCTTTCTGAATATGAACTCTTACCATTTGACTTAAGAACATGCATTCCCTTCTCACTCATGTGACCAAGCCTATAGAGCCACATCTTTGCATCTACATCTGAAGTAGATAAAACAAAAGGAGAATCAGTAATACAAGTAGATAGATAAAGTGTACCTACTTTCTTACCTCTTGCTAAAACAAGTGCACCCTTGGAAACTTTCTAAGATTTTACTATGAGAGTTACTGTGTAACCCTCATCACCCAACTTTCCTACAGAAATCAAATTCTACTTCAAGACTGGGACATGCATGACATCCTTCAGCACCCATGTGTTTCCATTCTACAATTTCAGTTGCAATTCCCCTTTGCCAACCATTTGACAAGGATTACCATCCCCTAAATAAATTTTTCCAAAGTCTCCATGGACATAATCATGAAAAAATTCTTTATTTGGGGTTGCATGGAAAGAGGCACCAGAATCTAAAACCCAAGATTCCACTTTATCCAAGGAACATACAAGAGCATCCTGTGCAACTATACCTACATCTTTTGCTTCTTCATTTCCTTCATGCTGATATTCTTTCAACTAACAATCTTTCTTTACATGCCCTTTCTTTCCACAATTCTAGTAGATTATACTGCCATACCTGGATCTAGATCTCCTACCTATCTTTGACCTTGATTTCCCTTGCTTGCTCTTCTCTCTTTGCCTTCCCCTGCTTTCAACACTTAAAGCATTACCTGATGATTCCCCTGTGCTTTTCCTATGAATTTTTTCATTCAAGATTACACTAATAACATCATCAACTTTCAAAATATTTGAAGTAGACGCAGTATTACTAACTGCCATTACCAAACTATCCCAACTTCCAGGTAAAGAGCATAAGATTAAGAGAGCCTTAATTTCATCATCAAAAGCTATATTGACTGAAATTAACTGATTTACTAATCCATGGAAATCACTAAGATGACTATGTACTGATCCACCTTCCTGCATTTTCAAATTAAATAATTGCTTCATAAGAAATACCTTATTCGAAGCTGAGGGTTTTTCATATAAATTTGCCAAAATTCCATTAACTCTACCATTGTCTTTGCCTGTGATAAGTTGGAAATCACAGACAATTCTAGGCTCAACCTTATAGATCGTAGAGCCTTTCGATCAAGAACATTCCATTCTTCATCTTTCATATCTGTGGGCTTGCTTGCAACCCCACCCAACGGTAAGTACAGATCTTTCTAATACAGATAATCTTCTATCTGCATCCTCCATAATTGATAATTCTTGCCATTAAATTTCTCCATTCTTAGCTTACTTTGTTTTGCCGTTGCTTTACTCCCACTCAAACAAAAACCCCTGTGAGTGACCTATAATCAACAAACACTAACCTACTCTGAACCAGGGTCTAATACCACTTGTTATGATCCAACTCCTAAGAGCACAATTGATTACGTTTGTATAAGCAAATAAACACAAAATTAAACCAGAAGTAACATGTAACTAGAATTCAAAAACAACACAAAAAATGAGAGACAATACAATCTTGTATTAACACTCTTATAGAAGGAAATACAATGAATAAATCACACTCTTCCCCCACCTCTTGGGCGTACAGTAATTCTCCCTTAAGAGTTCTTTCTCTCAACCAATTACAAACACAACTCAAACACAGAGTTATTCCCTCCACCAGTCAGTAACAATACTGCCAGTACACCAAGTACTCAAAGTACTCCAAGTAGATCTCCCTAATCTTGCACACCTACAAATCAACTGATCTTACTTACCATGTATATCTCCCCTAATCTTGCACAACCTGCAAATCAACTGATCTTACAATTGGAAGGATCTCTTCCTTGTCCTTGATTACAATACAGCCCCATGGGTCTATTAAATAGATCCCATACAAACAATAATTAGACTTCCTAATTAAAATAATTATAAATGTAGACTCAAGACTAAAATTAGTCTTTACATGCAAACTAACTATCCATCTAAAATTAGACCAGTTCTAGAAACGCATGCAAACACACACACACATAGGTTGCCGATGTCGGTTCCTGTTTGACCGATGCCAGCTGACCCCTAACCGATGTCAGTTACTGCGTAGCTGAATATGACTTACATCAGTTTATCAGAATAACGTCGGTTGCTCTGACACTCAACAACCTCCTCCATTTGCATCAGTGAAGCTTTTAGCTCCACAACTTAACACTTTCATTGATGGATAGATTTTTAGGCTACAACCAGATCCAAATCACATCAGAAGACCAACATAAAATAGCATTCACCACTCTATGGTAAATATTCTATTATCAAGTTATGCTATTTGGTCTCAAAAACATAGGAGCCACATACCAAAGAGTCATGACCATCATATTTTAAGATATGATGCATATCATTATTGAGGACTATATCAATGACATACTAGGCAAATCAAAGACCAAGCCTAATCATCTAGTAATACTAAGGAGGATATTTGAGTGACCACATGAATATAAAGTTAGGATCAACCCTAATAAATGTGTTTTTGGAGTTACTTTATTTAAATTACTTGGCTTCATTATGTCTCATATAGGCATTAAAGTTGATCCAACCAAAGTACAAACCATCACAAGATGCCACCATAGATAAATTTGAAGTAGTTTCATAGTTTATAGGGGAAAATATAATCTATTAAACACTTCATATCTCTATTAACCAACAAGTTCCATCCCTTCACACATCTACTGAAGAAAGGTGTGACATTTCATTAGAATGATGAATGCCATAAAGCTTTCCAATAATTAAAGGATTGTCTAGCAAATATGTTAGTTTTATTGCCTCCTATGTCAAGAAAAAGTTGCCTCCTATACTTGTTAGCTATAAACAAAGCCCTAGGGGAACTTATATCTCAACATGATGATAATGGAAAGGATCATGCCATGTACTATTTAATTTATACACTGGTCGTATATGAACACAATTATACACCCATTAAAAAATCTTATTTAACTATGGTTTTCATAGCTCAAAAACTATGCCATTACATGTTGAACAATAAGACCATGGTTATTTAAAAATTAGATTCCCTCAAGTATCTACTATCTAAAACAACTTTACAAGGCCACATGGCCAAATGGATCATGCTTATCAGTGAGTTTAAGATAGATTATTTCAATCAAAAATCCATCAAGGGGTAAGTTCTTGTAGATTAGCTTGTTGAATCACCCCTAGCATATACAAATCCATTAACATTCCAATTCCCAGAGGAATCCATTATGACCATCATGGAAGCACCTCTTGAGGAGTAGCACTAGAAGTTGTATTTTGATGGATCATTTACAACACATGGATTAAGGTCAGGGCTTTTATTTATTACTCTGTAGGGGGATCTAATCCCTAAGTCATTCAGGATTAGTTTTCCTTGTACCAAAAACATGGATGAATATGAAACACTCATTGTATGGCCTCAATAGGTAGTACAATTGAACATGTAACATCTAAAGGTTTATGGTGATTCTCGGTTAATCATCAATCAAATTACAGATCATTTTCAGACCAAGGATGATAAGTTGGTACCGTATAAAGCCATGGTCAATGCTCTCAAGCAATAAATTATCAATGTATAGTTTTAGCATATACCAAGGGATAGTAATAAAATATAAGATGTCATGGCCACCATTGGATCTTTGATTCAACATATAGATATAGCCAAAGAATACCAATTCCTCATTGAAAATATGCTAGTGACATCTCATGATCCTTTAACTATCGCAATGATCTATGATATTGTTGGTCCTAGATCTATTTGGTATTCATATATATACAATTACCTTTATGAATAAGTAATTCCACTAGAGCTATCCCATAAACAATCCAAAGCCTTTAACTACCATGCCCAATGTTATACCTTACTCGGACAAACCTTATAACATCATAGTTTTGATGGAACTTTGCTTTATTTTTTTAACTTCGATAGAATCTATATTAGTATTACAAGAAGTTCATGAATGATTATGTGGATCCCACACCAACGGGGCCATCCTCTCTAAAAAACTCATATGTACTAAGTATTATTGGCCAATGATGGATGCATATGTAGTTTTATATGTTAAAAAATGTGATAAATGTCAATAGCATGCTAATCTCATTCATGCTCTAGCCAAGACTCTAAAACCAATGTTTACACCATGGACATTTGCTACATGGGGACTTGATATTATTGGGAAGATAAACCCCATCTCGTCTAAAAGCCATAAATGTATCCTTACCACCACATAATATTTCATGAAGTGGGTTAAGGCTATACCCCTCACTTATGTGACTAGAAAGTAAATTTCCAAATTCATATTTAATCATCTCGTTTACCATAATGGTATCCCCTCTGACATTATATCTGATAATGACAGATCATTCAAGAACAAAGATGTCGAATTGTTATGTGTCAAGTACAATATTAAACAACATTTTTCCATGGCATATTACCCACAAGGTAATAGCCAGGTAGAAGCATCCAAAAAAACCATTATTAACATCCTTAAAAATATTATAATGATGTCAATCATGATTGGTACCTTCAAATATTTTGTGCCCTCTGGGCATACCATACCAATCACCATATTCCAACAAGCACCACTCCGTACTCACTTGTTTATGGCACTAAGGCCATTCTTCTTATTGAGGTCAAGTTACCTTTTGCACATCTCTTTGAAGCATGTTTTGGATGATGAAGACTATTTACTAGCTCATCTAAAAGATCTAGAGTTAATTGATGAGAAAAATTTGGACACAATAAAAAATCTGCAAGCATACCATAACTGACTCCATGGCCACTACAATTAGCATGTGAAACACATAAAATTTGAGCTTAGTGATCTTGTCTTTAAAGAAAAATAAAAGAATACCATAATCAAGAATAAACATAAAGGGAATTTCAAACCTAACTGGGTATGTCCTTTCATAATTATTACAAACTATGGTACTGGAGCATATAGGCTTGATACACTAGATAGGGATGAACTTGATGAGCTAATGAACATTATACATCTCAAGCGTTATTATTCTTAAGTGACTTAGGTGTATTTTATATGAGGATCATTTCAAGTTGTACCATAATATTGACTTTATTATTTGTACCATACCATTATATCATTCTCTCACTTTATTGTTTCACCATTCTATTCTACCATACCTTTCCCATCGACCAAGTTATTTTTATGTACCTAGCCCATTTGACCTTGGTTCTATTTCATTGGTTCCATGACCACTTTCAAAATGAAGATTCAGATTAGCTATAGTATTTGTTTCAAGTATTTTAGATATAGGCCATATTTTGATCATTATGATAGAGGTTTGGTAGTTACACCTTCATTTCTTGTTCCATTTTATACAACATGTGTTTGATTATAACCATTTTTGGGCAAATCAATGCTCCACAATCTTGCTACTAATTATAACTACCTATGGAAAAATTAGTATCGTTATCTTATGTCATTGTTTCCTAGTTAGAACCACATATGGGAAAATTATGGGAAACACTTGTTTATCATGCCTTGAAGTACCACCTTGCCATTCATATGTCATATTGTACCATATGCCATCATTGCATGTTTTATTTGAATCGACCGCTACAATACTCAGATTCCTCTACTGTAATGTGGAACTAAAGTGACTTGAGGTCCCATCTTGGGATTATGTAGGTAGCACTCAATTTATGTTGAGTTTAGCTCAGTTACCCTTATTTCATGCTTTCACCATTTTGTAAGTAACCTAAGTCATGCTTTCACCATTTTGTGATCAATTCTTAAGTTTGAAGGCTCTCACCATTTTGTGAGATTGGAATATTTAGTGTCTCATCATTCTTGATTGAGTTGAGATATATAAAAAAAATTAAAACATTTGTAAAATTGATTTAAAAAATACAAAAACATTAACCACTTTTTTGCCTTATAGATTTTGGGAACCCTCACTAAATCTCAAGAAACCACTTGTCATTTAGTTTCCCCATCCTTATTGGCCTTTTATCCCATGCTCTCAATATTTTTTGATCCCATTTTCATATTCTTCTATCACATCCATCATGTTTTTCTTCTCATCATTTCATTCTATCTTATATCCTAAGAAAACTACATTTGTCCTAAAGTTTTTGTTGGATATTATATTTATGGAACTATGTAGGTAGCACCCACTTGCCTAGTACATCTAGAGATGAATTGATCACCCCTTCGTTTTCTTCTATTCCCCTATTTGATTTGTTTGTTTTATTGTCTCTTATCATTTAAGGGAAATATTCATCATCTTGTTTGTGTTGCATTGTTTTTATTAACATTATGATTAACCATTGTTTATGTTTATTTCATGTTTTTCTTTGTTTTATTCTTTCTTTTTTTGGTGTTTGGTTTGTTTGTTTGATTTTTTGTTTACTTTCTTGTTGTACCATAGTAGGGACACCCATAGCCATAGGAGTACCTAATATCAAGGAGAAGAGGAGAGCCTTAGCCATATGGGTGATGGGATTAGAGATGATACACCCTAGATTGAGGGTGAATATGTTTGATGTGTGTGTGTGTATATATATATATATATATATATATATATATATATATATATATATATATATATATATATATATATATATATATATATAGATTTTAGATATCTAAAAGGTTGTGATAGGACTTGTGATAGCATGGATGTTGTGTCACAAGTCAGATGGAAAGGTACCACTATTTATGATAGCCTTGAGCTATATGATTTTAGAATAGAGGGTGCTATATGACTTGGGATCTATCATTTGGGTACAACTCATGCATGACATGTATGGGATGTTGTCTAGAGGGTAGAAGCCTATGGGACTGATTATATTATTGATGGCATGGATATATGAGAGGTTCCCCATGTATCATCTAGTTGGGTTACCTCATGCGATTGATGATAGGTTACCTCAGGTTTAAAGATGGAGATAAGACCAGGTAGTGTAGGACATGCCCCACAGGCCAATACTATGAATGGTGAGATAGGTGGATATTATATGGTATTCATATGGGCACATCCCCATGATATGGATTAACTGAGAGATAGTTACACCAAATTTGGCATAGATAGAGGTGAAAGGGCACTATACCTAGTGGATGACACTGCATTTGGTAGCATGATTACAAAAATAAATGGAATTGCCTCACCTAGCAGCACCTATAATGATGCCCATATTTTTTTCCCAACATGTGTGAGAGTCATGAAGGAGGGGAGGACTAAGGCCACTAGTTACTAGGTTGACACTTAGGCCACATCATGAGAGACCATGGACTAGTCGAGCATGATAGGTAGTAGAGCGAAAGGAGATGGATGTAAAGGCAAGAGTACCAAAGATACCATTACCAACTCCATAGTAGGAGGAACAAAGACCACCATAGACATGACATAAATAAAGGTATCAAGAGTAAGAGAGATTAGAAACAATTACCATCTTAGATAACCTAACAGGTGGGCTAGAGTAGAGTTAGATGATAGAGAGACTATCTAGGCATAGGCTAAGATGGGAATGAATGACAACTCTAAGAATTTTTTTTAGGTGATGACCTACAAAGGAGGTTATCAAAGGATGTGTGGATGGGGAGATCTGGCTTAGTAATCATGTAGATGGTGATATTCTAGTAGCTGACACATAGATAGGTAATAAGAGATGGTTAAATTTTGCTTTAAGTTATTTGAGATAAAATAAAGATAGGTAGATTTTGAGATATATCAGTGATCTAATATCTATCTAGTGTGATTTATGTAGGTGTGGAAAAGGATGAGGAGACTATATGGGGGTCTCTAGTGAGGGGAACACTCCATGATATCCTAGATGAGGCACTAAAATTGTACAACCCTACTACACTAGAGGATCTTAGGGTACCATCTACCCTAGCTCAGGTGAGCTAGTTCAGACTAGTTAGAGAGGCTAGGAGGTAGTTACAAATACATAAAGAGGGGATACAACCATTGATAGAGATGGTTGTAGAAGAGGCATGGGAATGGTAGGCCCTAGATAAAGATAGAGTCATGTATCTATCAATTGTGACATAGATGGGATAGACACGGGCCTAAGAGAGAGTGATACATATAGAGACCCTAACCTAGATGACATAGGTACAAGAGTAGGAGAGGGTGACACATCTAGTGACCTGGATCAGTTGGAATAGGTGTAAGATTAGGTGGCTCATCTATAGGGTTATGTATCAAGATTGAGATCTTAGATAGCCTCTTTACAACATTTTTTTATAGGGGTCAGACTGAGGCATCTATAGGCAGTGTGGCTAGGCCACGAAATAGGTAGGTTGGGGCCTAGCCATATAGTTGGAGTAGTATATATGGTTTTATTTTTGTATTAAAACTCATGATATATATAGATGTTTCACTTTGACATTTAGATTATGATTATATGTGTTGTTATTATGGTTGATTTTTGATGCTTGGATATACTTCTGTTAGGAATTAAGTGAATGTAAATCATATTTTAATCACCATAAAATCATAAAACTAGATTTTAAATATGTGAAAATAAGATCTAATTATGCGGAAACAATTCCTTAAAACCATAGATTAATGAAAGCATAAATGGAGAGAATAAAACCAACAATAACACATAACACATATATACCTTGGTTCACCCAATGTGGGCTACATCCACCAAGAAAGTCCTTAAATAAATCAGTGATCTAAAAAATGATTATAACAAACTCTCATAGAGATAGAAAAATATCCTGTAGAAAATGCTACACAAAAGTTACACTTTCACTTGCACCTACACTTTTCTGTATCTCACAAGATGCTAAACCACACCTTGTAAATGAACACCTACACTTCAAAACACCTGTACTTTTAACTCTATCTCCCAAAGACACACCTACAAATAAAAATATTCAATAACCTCTAAAAGGTCAGTCCATACCTTGTATAAGTAACAAATGATGTATAAATCATCCTCCCAAGGAGAAACTTGCCATCCTCATCTAAAGAGGCCTTATCCACAAGGTGACACATCAATTTTCCACCTTCTAATTCATATAAAAAGGCCCCTCCAAGAGGAACATGCCATTCTTCACCAAATGGCACAACTTCCCATGTGGAAGTCCAACACACTTCCATAATGCATCAAGGAATTATTAAATGCACCATTTAATAATTTTTCTTCCCCTAATACATCATAGAATTAATTAAATGCATCATATAATAATTTTCTCTTAATGCATCATGAAAATTAATAAATACATCATTTAATAATTTTTCTCCTAATGCATTATAAAAATATTAAATACAATTAATTACCTAAAACAAGAAAATCAATCCCACTTCCAACAAGTATGGAAGTATACATGCAAATATATTAAATAAATATTTATTAGTATTCACTACATGAGGAGTGGAGGAAAAATGCACTCCCCACATTCTTAGAGCTCTTTAGGCCCCCAAAGTACACCAACAAGGTCATGTGATAGCTCCAAAGGGCTCCACACTCAACAATATCCTTCTAGCACATGTATTTACCTTTATGTTGTATATGCTATGGGAAATATATGAGCTATGGTTTATTTTCTAGCATTTTTTAGAACACATGCATGGTTAAAAATAAATAGGCAAAAAGGACTTGGTAAAATATAATCAATCAAAAATGTACTACACATTATTTCAAGTTGGGAAATGTGTAATAACAAGAAAAATGACTAAGTATAAAGAACCAAAGAGGGGTAAAACAAGATGGAAAAAAGTTTGTTTTTAAACCAAGAGAAAAATTGGCACCAAATTAAAATAAGTAAAGTCACACTAAATCATGTTGGGAAGTATGAAAAATAATGTAATAGAGTGGAAGATCTGTAAAAGAATAAAGGGTATAAAAATAAAATCAATTAAGTCAATCAATCATACTAAATCACATTGGGAAGTATAAGAGAAAAAAAATTGGTAAAAATTGGTCTTAAATTTATCATATTAATTCAAGCTGAGAAGTATGAAAATTTCAAGAAATGGTTGGATTATTACATGCAATCAAAAAATAAGAAGATAAAAGAATTGAAATAGAAATGAATTAAGCATAAAACATACTAAATCAAGTTGGTAATCATGTCAATGATGTGTAACTTTATAATTGATCACATTTTATCTCATATTTGACACATGTAATTTTGATTATGACTTGGATTATTAAAAAAAAATTGAGGAAGGCCAGCTCCTATCCATGGTCTTACACTGAAACTCAAAAAGGGAACACCAATGAGGTGGAATAAATGTGAAAATCTTGGAAATAAAGGATGTTGGTAAGAAGAATATGAAATTGTGGTAATTTGTGAGGAAGGCCAAGTCCCATCCATGATCTTAAATGTAACTCAAAAATGAAATCCCTAGGGGAGGGATCAGTGAACAAGACAATATTTATCGAGAGGAAATATGAGGAATGTAGGAAGTGAAAATAGGAATGTAAAAAACATAACTGAGACATTTATGAGAAGACCTTAAAAGATAGGAGGCATGTTAAAGACATGAAAAGACATTAAGTGACTAGTGACCATCAATATACAAAGGAAACCTATTCACTATTGACATAAAGATTTGTAGCAAATAAACATGATATTAAGATCAAATCATGAAGGTAGATTGGTATAAGAAAAGTAAAATGGATCTACCTTCCCATGATGTGTTCCCCATTCCTTAGGACCCCTTATAGAGTTATTGGTCTACTGAAAAGATTGGGTAATTGCATGAGAAATTAGGTAACATTAAAATATTTTTTTATTCTCCTTTTCTAATCATCTAGCCTACCACACCCCAATGGACCTCAGCTCTACTGTGAGGCCAACTCTAGAGTTTGATCTTCGACTAGAAGAAGGATATGTGCTTTAAATCATGTTTTTTAGTGTGATTGGACTTTTAAGAATTTTGAAATGTTTTTTTATATTATATCATTGCCTTTTATTAAATGATTTGGGTTTTAACTAGTTTTAAGGATTTTAAAGAATCCTCCTCCATACAAACTTGGAATAACCAATCATGAGAGATAGAGTGATACACACAAATGAGTTATAGGCTTAGGCTAAAGGAAGCTAAGTGACCAAAGATAAGATTGAATAGAACACTTAGGCTTAACAATAAACCATCATGTTATCTCTAGTCTCAACCATGTATATGCTTAGTTTGCAAAAAGGAATAAAGGAGATCCAAAAATGGACTGGTGAAAGGATATTATAATGAGATTAATTATTTACTAACTGATTACATGGTAAAAAGGGAATGACTAAAGGGAACTAGGTTTGTATAACCAAGTCATAATGATAATTATTTATGTATTTAAAGATAAGAAAGAAAACAATCATGAAAATGAAATAAGAGAGTTTGTAATAAATAAACTTAATAAGAAAGATAAATCAATGATAAAGAAGACACACATAGGCAAACATAAATGACAAAATAAACAATATAAAGTGTGAAATTAAAGTCACCATGTAAGATAATTAAGAATTTGACACAATGTCAAATGATATAACAAATTGATAAAGATAATATTAGATCACACATCTAATCCAAATGAAAATGTAAGAACACCATACATGTGTTCATAATCAATGATAGATTTACCCACACACATTATCTAGAACATCTAGTAAGTCTCTATGAAGCTAGACACGAACTACTGTAAATGTTTCATCTATCTTCAATGAAAATTGGAAAAATATTTCTCATCTAATCTCCTCAATAGAAAAGGTAGGAATTTTTGATGGATCATGCTAAGTAAAGATAAAAAGTGAGTTAGAAGGATGCATGGAAGTAGACTCTATGGGAGATGTAGGAGTCATTAGTGGAGAAAGATCCATAGGTGAGGGAAGGTTCATGGGTAAGGGATTCATAAGTGGATATGGATCCATAGGTGGTGGAAGGTCCATGGGTGAAGTAGTCATGGGTGGAGGAATATAAGGTGATGAAGGCACCACAAGAGGGGATGGAACTACTGAAGGTGAAACCATGAGAGAAGAAGGGGGAGCCTTCTTGTGGGAATGACCTATGGGAGGAATGGTATAAGGTCCAAGAATGACTTCAAGGTGATCTTTAAGGTGTTATTAAATGATGTGACAATGATTGGTGTGATGGGTACCACATTGGTGCCAAAGATAATACACCTCTCCATACTTAGGAATATACTTATGAAGTACCTTCAAGGGAGGTATGGCCTTATCTAAGAAATAAGATGTATAAGGATGTAAAGTATCAATATATTATCATATCTTGTGAAAATGTGTGGAATAATGGTTATTTTTATCATGAAAGCAATAGATATGCCTATGAGTAGGCTTAGTAGAAGTACTCACAAGATGAGGTGTAATAAGAATGGAAGGAGATTGGGAAGGATTGTCAGCCCATTTAGAGGGAAATGGATCCATCTGAGGTAAAGGAAGTAAACCATTGATGAACAATAGAAGGTGATGATGAGGAAGGAACTATATTAGGCTCAATTAAAGGATCAATGAGATTAGTAGTAGGGATAAACTCAGTAATAGTAATAGGAATGGACTCAACTATAATGGGAGTAAGAATGGGCTCAATTATAATAGGAGTAGGAATGGGTTCTAATGTAGGATCTACTAAGGGATGGGTAGGGTATATATAAGTCTTAAGAAGGGTCACATGTATCTTAGGGATAAGAAGGCTATATGGATCATGGTACCTAGCAAAGTGGTAAGGCCTAGTCATAACATGATCCATGAGCATACTCATATGAGGTTCCGTGAAAATTGGAGGTATTAGCACCATATATACCCTAAGATAAAGAGGAAAAATACTTAAATTAGGAATGATAAATGATGTAACATGGGAAGAATCACTTAAATACTAAAGCGAATAAGAATGATAATGGATAATCTCAACATCACATGCTTGAACAAGACCACCTAGAAATGGATCATCTAAGGTGTAGCCATCATCATATTCAATTGTGTGAATATTAATGACATACATAGGGATGACTTTGTCATCCAATGAAGTGTGATGAATAAAATGTTGAGTCTTATTCAAGACAATGGGGATGCAATCACAAGGTGGTTTGTGAGAACAAGGTTTCAAAGAAGTAGGAATCTGAGAGATGAGATGAGGTGAGAGATCAGAAGTATTTATCTTTAGGTTGATCTCATCAAGCTCATCATCATTATAATCTAAGAGGTTAGGAGTAATATTCCCAATGATTTTGGGATGGCCATTGTAACCTTGAGTGGAATTGATGGGAAAGTTGGATCATTGAGACTCATATAATGGAACACTAAGTAATGGTTCAAGAGTAGGAACCTTGATGACACCATGGTTTTGGAATTTTTTAAATTTATAAGGATTAGTGTCACCCTAAATCCTATAAATGGCTCTATTGTGAGAGAATTTAATGCATTGGTAAGAAAAATAAGAAATTTCTCTTATATAATGAGTCCATAACCTACCAAGCAAGATGTTTTAAGAGAGAGTAAAATTAAATATCATCACCTTCACTTGAATGGTGACAGGTGGGTGGTAATGGGAAGCCACACACAACCTAAAGGAGGTATTTTCCTTCAATAATATCATTGACATGTAATGCATGTGGATTTGATATTACATTCAGAATATCCAAGGGTTTTGATAAAATTGAGAGAGACAACACAAGTGCATGAACCCTTGTCAATCAATGCATGATTGACTTGGATAAAGCCTATTTGGATGATAGAATAGAGGAAGATCATCCGCAAAAATTAGAATATCATCAAGAATCATATAAGTGATAGGAAATTTTAAGGAAAGAGAAGTGTCTATTATTTCATCAACATGAATGGACATCTCTTCACAATATTTTAACATGCTATCTTCATATCTAGATAAGGTTTCTTCATGTCTACTAGGGGAGGATGAGGGATGTTCATTTCGAATAAGAGTTTCATAATATGGTTTTGATGATGTGGAGAGGTCCTCATAATCTCAAGGAATGGAATTTGGGATGAGAATTAGTGAGTTCTATGATAGGATCCCACTCATCATAACCCATGAGGAGATTTTTAGAAATAGGTGCATTATGATTAATGAGGTCCTCAGAAGGACGAGCCAAAGTGTATTGGAGTTTGTGTTGATAAGAAGGAAAAATTTTAGAAAAATATTGTAAATTATGTTGAGAAGGTGAATTAGTTGGTTCAAGTTGGTGTTGAAAATTGGTAGAAGTGTTAATATAATCTTGATTGTCATTAGTGTTAGGTAAAGAAGATGGAGGGATGGTAGAAATAGAATGGGAAGTGTTATACAAGGGATGAGTTAGAAGTGGTTCATCAAAGATTATAAGGTCATATTTTCCTAACTCATTTAAATGAGTTGGGGAATAATCTTGGATAACACAAAATGTTTTAGATAGTAGAGGAGTGTAGATAGGTTGAAGATCAATAAAAGCAACCACCCTTCGCATATTAGTCATATTAACCACTTTTCTTTAGAAGTGGGGTCAACAAGAGTTTATAAATTGTTGGTGGAAGGGTTGGGATTATCTTGGGTATCTTTATTAGTTTGATGATTAAGAAGAGGGTCTTTATAGATAGCCAAATGAGCATTATCTAGATTCAAGGCTTGAGATTTAGTATGTGTTTCATGAAACTTAAAAACAATGTCATAGGCTTGTTAACACTTCTAAATGATAGAGTCATGATCAAAATTATGATAAATAAGAAAATATATATCTAAATTATGAAGCTACCTACATGTCTCATGAGAATGACCCTAAATAGCGTGAAATCAATCAAACTTATTGGGATCATCCAAGATTTAATAGGACAAGTGGGATCAAGTTCTCATGGAAGAGGCCTAGGTAGACAATTAATTTAGCTGAGGATAAAGGTTTATGAACATTAATATTATTAGGTGAAGATAAATGAGGATTGGTTTATTATTGAGAAAGGGGAGTTGGTTTTGAATATTGGTTGGGGATAACAACTTGAATAATGTGAATGGTGTCATAAGATTCCATGACACCATCATTAGTAGCATTATGACTTTTGTTCTTGAGTAAGATGTAAGGACCCATAGAAGGTTAGGGTGGCTTGAATTGATGAATAAGGAAATCTTGACATTTAGCTTGGTCAATAGCCTCCTCCAAGGTATGTGGAGAGAGATTGTGGACCTGATATTGTAACTTAGGAAAAAGAGCATTGGTAAAGATATGGAAAAGGTTATCATTAGCCATGTTAAGTTCACATTTGTTGGACAATGTTTTCCACCTTTTAACAAAAGCTTGGACAATTTTATTTTTAAGTTGTTTACAATTTATAAAGTGGGCCAAAGTATTTTATAGAAGATCACTATTTTGAAACTCTTGGACTAAAGCATTCACTAAATCTTCCAAACTAGTAATAAAATGAGTTTTAAGTTGGTTATACCAATATAAAGCATCACCCATGAGGGTTTTGGCTAAGATCTTGGTAACAACAAAGGTATTCAATTTAACCCAATCTTTATAAATATTTTCAAATGTTTTTAGATGAAGGTTAGGATCAGTTGATCCATTGTAAGAAATGGTATGGGTGATACCTCCTATATTAATATTATCAATTTTAGTGGTTAGAGGCTCATTTTGAAGATGCTTAATGGTTTTGTTAACCAAAGGAGGTTGAGGGATGAGATTACATTAGGAATATTGAAGAGGAGGTGGGGGAAAATTTTGATTATGCATGCCCAAGATGTTGGTTGAGGATGAGTTTGAAGATGGAGAAGGTGTTTTGCATTCTCATCATTTGATTTGTATTATGAGCTTGAAATGTATTCATTTGATAAAGTGTTTGTAACAAGATTTGGTGGGTTTTATTGACATTATTAGCATTATTTAAAGCATTCTTATTTGAAGGAGTGGTTTGGGTACCACTATTAGTGTTGATAGGAGATTTAGAGTAACCATTAGAATGTGAGGCACTAGTGGAAAAAAAATTTTATATGGAAAAAGATGGACTAGTGAGGGATGAGAAGAGGAAGCACTAGAAGCATGATTACCTTGGGTATAAAACTATGCATTAGTGGAAGGATTAACAATAGTGGGTCTTAGGAGAGGCCCAATAGATGTATAACTTGCCATATTAGTGGAGATACTAGGCATGGAGGTAGAAGAATTTAAAGAAGAAGAGGTCATGGTATGATAAGGGGTCATAATAGAGGGAAGGGGTTGAGAATCAAAGAAAGTATTACCCTAAAATAAATGTGATAATGTGGGAGAGGGTGAATGAGTCTCTTTCACTTAACCACTAATCATGATATGGTAAATGGTATAAATATCCTTTCCTTGATGTTGAGGAAATTTGGAGATAAAGAAGAGTATTTCAGGTATATACTCTAATTTGGGTTAATATTCTAGTGAGAAAAGAGTATTATGCTATGAAGAGGAATGATGAGGGGTCTCATAGTTCATTGTGTGAGTGGATATATGAACGTTACTCTCATCCAAGGGAGGAGACCTACTTTGGTTATGGGAGACCCTATGAGGGTTGGTAAAACTCATCATGTCTATTGAATTGAATTTAGTATTATCTTCAAACAAAATGTTCATGATGGAGGACTAAACAAGGTAAGAGAGATACAAACATAGGGAAATAAGAAGTGACAGTAAACTATATAGAGTTGACTAAGTTGACCTAACATAGTATATAAGGCTTAAAACCTTTATAGAGTTGATTGGGTTGACCTAACACAATAAATAGAGGTTGAAAAAGTGTACAAGGTTGACTGGGTTAAATTAAATAGGGAAAAATAGACAGTTTATAAGAGACTATGTTGATATAAATGACTATGTACTAAAACAAAAATAATTTTGTAATTAATTATGAAAGAAAGAATTAAAATGAAACACATAATCAATTAAATAAATGAGGTTGATCTAATTGAGGCACATAACACAAAACCTTGCACCAACACTAGCTAATGCAAGTTTTTGCAATACAACATATAATTGAGCAAAGAGCAAGTAATCAACTTGGAAATTAAAAGCTAGATAAGTGTTCAACCTAAATTCTATTAGATTATTAGAGTATAATTTTAAATGTGATAGGAATTTGGTTGCAATCAAGGAACTAAAAAGTAATCTAAGGATGGTTTCAGGACATTTAGGCTGAAAGGGATCTATATTGGCAATGGTACAGGCTTGGTATTGGGGTCTACCCCCTCACTTCACATGCCACAATGATAAGGGTGTCAGGTGCTTAGCCAAAATATACCATTAACCATGTGTTTATACTTGGCTAGAAAACCAAGTTGATTTCCCCCTTGGTAATGAAATCCAAGTAGGTGGGCCTTAGGTAGATAATTGTTAAAATGATTTTTATGATTTTGTGATTTGGTAGTGTATACATAAAAGTTAAAAATAGTGAAACTAAATGGTATATTAAAAACAACTTAATTAAACTATGTGATATATTCTAATCATGCAAGTAACAAGAAATGAAAGTGTGAGCTAACTACTAGTATATAAGGGTTAATTAAAAATTTGAAACATAGTTTAGTGTTGATTTAATTGATAGTGTGTGTAGAGAATATTTAATAGGGTTGATAGCATCACCCCAATACTATAAAAGTAAAATTTTTGAAAGTGAACTATGTTGACAAAGTTGACCTAACTTTCCAGACTACATAGAATACAGAACTATGTTGATAGGGTCAACCTAGTTTACTGTACAAGGGTAGTTTTAAAGACTACTAACTATGAAAAATAGAACTATAAATTTTTTTATAAATGATAGAGAAGGATAGAAAGGAACCTTAGTGGGTTGGAAGATGCAGATAAGTGAGATTGTTATTGAAGAACCTTACTTTGTACTTTCAAATTTTACTAAATATGTCGATTGAGTCGACCAAGCTTTGAAAAAACCTATTTATAATAGCCTAAAAGTGTACAGGGTCAACTAGGTTGACCTAGTAGTCTAAATTAGAATTCTAGAAAACTTGCATAAATAGAACAAAATCATTTTGATGCAACTGTGCATTAAACCTATGTATAGAAGTTAGTATTATGTCGATACAGTCGACCTAACATTGTAAATATGTGAGAAATAAAATGATGAAATAAGTGAAGAAAAACCTACAAGGGTTAGATTCACATTGGGTTCACTAAAATGTATGTAATCAAAAATGCATCATATCTATCAATCAGTCCTAACTTAGAGATGATAGATCATACCATACATTTCTGATTGGGGATACACTTGTTAAGCAGGAACAGGACCAATATGGGGATCCACTAAACCTGATTAAGGGATATCTTATCACAATACACCATGCTAAGGATGGTGTCAAAGCCTCCAATCTAATACAATCATGCAATAACCCTAAAGGGTTCCTGAGTCTTTGATATTTTAGCTAAACTAATAACAAGTAAAGTAAATCTAACCTAGTGATCACCAAATCTTGTAGCATAAAGTAGGGGTTAGAAATAATAAAACTAAACATGCATAGAAGATATATACTCACATAAATGTATACAAAATCCTAATGCATGGAAGAGAAGCTTAAATGCATATCTATCTACTCTCACAAAGGAGAAACAAAGTTAGGAATACTTACCTTTGAAGATGAACATGTTGAGCCTCAATCTCTCCCTTGGCCAAGGTGCTTTACAAGAGTTTATTGTGGTATGTATGGATGATAAAGACAAATCATCTCTAGGCTACACAACCTATCAATGCATCCAAAAGTATTTTCCACACGATAAGATATGTATCTCCAACGAAATTATAAAACCCTAAGCTTTGCTTCTCAAATAAAATGGTCAATAACCAGATGTTCATTCACTCTTAATTCTTCTTCTCATAATAAATAATGGAAATTAACTTGTATATATAGGCAGATTTGACCCTTAACCCTTATAAAAATCTTAGCTAACAAGGTCAGCCCAGTTGACCTAATACAATTTCAAACAATTATGCACTAGGTCATGAACTAGTTGGCCAAAGGCTAAACTAATTCCTAAATGAGAATAACCCAAAACTATATAAGGTCAACCTAGTTGACCTAGCACAACCAACTAACAAAAAGGGATTAAGGTGAGGAAAAGGAGGATAAAATGTAGAAAATGACTAGAAAGGGTATAATAGAGAAAAACAAGCTTAGGGATAATGGTTTTAAGAGACAAGTGTGTAGATAACAAGTGGTAAAAGGGACAACAATCCTATAAAGCACTAATGGTCTACCCACCCCTTTCCTGGTGTATGCATTAAGGTGTGCACTTAGAGAGATTGAGACTTGATAGGTTCTTGCAAGATAGAAAGTGTCAGTAATTGATAAATTTTTGAAAATATTATGTGTATATAATTCTTTATGCATTATTTTTGAATCCATCCATATTCATGCATTAACATTGTCATCATGGTTTTTATCATTGATGTGTTGTTTTTAATTGTTTATTTAATCGGGAGTTAGTCCTTATGCATATTTCGACCAAATTATCATGGTGTTTTATAATGATGTCTACCATCATGTGATACAACAAAAATTAGTTCAAGGAGTCTACACAGTAATGCAATAATAAAATATCTCCTTAGCACCATTAATATTCTGAATTTGATCCAAATCATATCTTATATAGAGTAATTAAATAAACAAAAGAATTTTCTTCCTTTTTTAGTTTAGATAAGTATCTCCCTACTATCAGGTTACCTAAGCTCATCTTTATCCTCTATAAAAATTTGCCATTATCTACCATATCATGTTTTCTACTATCATGATACAATGATTATAACTGCTTTTGGGAAAATTAGTGTATACCATCCCACCTTCATTAGAAATAATTCTAACTACCTTTGGGAAAATCATTGTGTTTCCATCCATTTTGAAAGTTAATGATTATAACCGCTTTTGTGCAAATTGTTCTCTTTCTTCTACCTAATTGAGGCACATTTTTATCCTACCAATGATTATAATCTCCTATAGGTAAATCATTATTTTCCCTTTTACTGATTATAACCACCTTTGGTAAAATTAGTCTTATTACCCTAAGCCTTTTTCGATGATTATAACCACATTTGGGTAAATCATTACCTTTTTTTAGTCCCACCTATGGCAATGATTATAAGCGCCTGTGGGTAAATTATCCTATTTGTCTACATTAACTAGCGAAGCTCCATATGCTAGTGATTATAACCACTTATGGGAAAGTTAGTCTCTTCCACCCCATCATTTCATCAATTTGTTCTAATCATTTCCTCATTTTGAGGGACCGATTGCTGACCCCTTTGACAACCTCTCCCTTAAGGGGGCACCTATAGTTCATCCATTGCCATTGAAGTCATAAACATACAAGACCTTTTCATTCTTTGATAATACATTACTATGCTTATAGCTTATAACATCTTCCCAAATAAGGGAAAACTATAGACACCTAAAATTGGCCACCAATGACTTCAACTGAACTTCAGATTGATTCTTACCAATAATTGCAAATTAAGCCTAAAAATAAATGAACATCCCAAATTTACTTGTGCATCACTCATCAAAGCTTATAATCCCATTAAGACATCCTTAATTAGATTATCTTACCATAATTACCAAAAACATATCACGAATTCATCTCTATTTATCATGTGGCATCACAACATGCAATTTGGTCTATGACTTATTAAATAGGGTAAGTGTACACATGAAATTAAACAAAATCTTGGAAATTATAAAAATACTAAATATAATTAATTAAAATGTTAAACCTAATTAAATTCTTAGAATAATTATCCATGAGCAATTAATGAAATTCTAAAAAAGGAAATTCAAAAATCAATAATATCCTAGGTTTCTATGATTACCTTTTGTGAGTTGTCAAGCTTTTATAAATATCTAAAAATATATCACCCATGCCTATTCATTGAAAATCATGAGGTTTTAACACCTTTTAACTCTACTAGGATTAATTAACTCACTTATTTTAGGATTGAACCTATTCAATGCTTAAACTACACTTTAACTCACCTTGAGTTAGGGTTACTTTCTAAACCTATAAATACAAGCATTTGCCTCTTCATTTGGAGAGCTTGGATAGAGTAAAGTTATAATGTAGGTTTTATAACAAGATTGAAATCAATAGTGTTATAATTCTAAAATCATAAGCTAATCCATCAAGCAATCATAAGCCACAAGCCAACCATGGTGCCAAGGAGAGAAGGAGATAGCTAAGTTCCATTGCTAAAGACTCTTTGAGAAAAAATCGAGCAAGCAACACAAAAAATCTTATAGAGAATTCAAGGAAGGTAAGGAATTTTGTATTGTTTGCATTTTAATTGTGTTTTCCATTGGTTTTGTTCATTATACTCATCCTATTATCTAAGAAAGTAAGTGTTAGCATGTTAGTGTGTTTTTATTCAAGTTTTATTACTTGTTCTAACACTTGATCTAACCTCCCTTCTTGGATCCTTGATCACAAGTTACAACAAGTTATGACTGGAGATTATCAAAATAGGGTATAGTGATGGTATAAAAAGTAGGCATGGTACACATAGGTACTTGTGCATCTATAAGTGAAATATTATCCATGGTGTGAGGATTATAGGTCATGACAAATGGAGGCAAGGATAAGGAGCAGTGACATGAACCATCAAGAGGCATCCACCTAGAAAATTTTCTCAGGTATGGGCCAAAGAGGATAATGTCATATGGATTATATTTATTGATTATGTATCACCTCAGTCTTGTACACTTGGAAAACTCATACCTTGGCTATTCCTCTTGGTTATACACGTGTCTTTCTTCTACAAACATCACATCTACTCTATCTTTCACCCACTGGCCTATCTCTTTGTTTGACCAACCTTATATTGATAACAAAAACATCATATCTTTCTTAAAATGCTTAAAATTTACTTATCTTTAAAAGTTTTGAGCCTATGTCTACTCTCCTTGTCCCTAGACACTAATGTCCAAAATAGATAGTAGCATCGACATTATTGACCTACCCCAAAGTAAGTGCCTAGTGCCCTAAAATCATCTAATTTACAAATGAAATGTATTAATATTTTTGGCTTAAATGATTTAATGTGAGTTATCTCCTAATAGTATTGGTATAAATATAATATCAACCCTCATTCATTCCTCACCTAGAAATCAAACTAAAAGAGCACTCAAGAAGCACTCAATTTACCAAAATCTTTCCTATTATACCCTATTATAATATCAATCAAAGGAATAGCTGATATATATATCTAAAGTACTATAGAATCAATCATAAGGTCATATTTGCCAAGTTACAAGTTAGGTCACTATTGTACTTACTTTACACACATTGCATGGTTCACACACAAGCCAACATGTAATGGATAACTACATGAGTCTGAGGCCTTCTTCTAGAGTATTGGCTATGCAAGCAATTCCCTTTGATGGTGGGGTCATTTTGAGTCAGTTCGACACCATATGCCCACTAACCCATTTTTCCCCAAGGTCACATTGAAGATGAAAATCAAAGTTTTGCCATTTCACTAAGAGCGATAGTCCATGACCTAGATATAAATACACCAGAGCAAAGGCAAAGCCATACCTAAAAGCATCCATGTGGTTGCATCCTATTTGAGTAGATATTTCATATAATACACTAGCATTGAACTTAGACACTAGTATTTCCATAACCATACTAGGTCAATGCAATTGTCTAGAGAGCCAGAGACACCAAATCCAAAATTTGATAACTGATCTAGAAATGTCTTCCTACCTAATTTTTTCCTATACTATATCTAGACTTTCATTAGCATTAGAACTATCTAAGTACTCTCTTTTTGTAATTTTTATATCTATCATAGTTATACTTTCCATTAGTAGCCTATATTAGTTTTATAAATTTAGCATATGGTGAATTTGAGTTTAGCATATTAATTGGCTTGTTATAGATCTGGTATTCACCTTTATGCCTTATTATTTCTATATCCTTAACCCTATCTACTTAGGTAGGACTCCACAATCTAATTTAGGGTTAAATAGTTAGCAAATTAGGGAATTATTGAATTTTAAAAATAGGCATCCAGAACCCATTCACATACATCTTCTAAAGTCACATATAATAAGATCAAGACATCCCATACTAATCTTTCTAAAGAAAACATGGTAAATCAAACTTTGTAGAAGGTGCCCACTAACATAACTCCTTCTCCTAGTGTGCTCTTTACCAGGACTAATCACTCCCATACTGATCCTACCAAGGAACCATTGGTTGATCAAGTCTTGAATAAAGGCATGCATGGAGGGGGTGTACCTATGCATTAGATTTGGGTTTCTAAATAAGTACATATAGATTCACTAATTATAATTATCATAGAGTTAACTATAGAATCAAAACTAATAGTTTCTTTACCACATGATCATTATAGAAAACATTATGGTTTCCTATAGGGTTCTATTACATATGATGAGTATTGTATTATTCAAATCATACAAATATTTCACTAATTTGAAATATTCGTTATACCTTTTACCATATCCAAACATACATTATAGAAACAAATATAAGCAACTAAAGGTACATTTTCATGTGAACTAAGAATACCAAATACAAACCTACCAAATAGCCATGATACAAATTCCTAATTATACTAAGCACCATGTTCAAAAATTTAGATAACTTACACAAGTACCAATTACTATTTATATCCTAAATAAACCATAGAGTACACAAATATGGGTTTTATGAACCCCTATTCCTTCTATTAGTACTTCACAACCTCATAGTCATATTATACATATGTTGAGAATCACAAATACCACAGTAATAGATATTGTGCCTATACATGATCCTTGGTAGTACCACTAGTTTATTGCACTAGGTTTCAAGTGGGGAGATACCTATGATCATCCTTTAGATGAGATCATATGATGATCTTGTCTCTTCCAAAAATATATAAAAAATCAAAAACATTCAAAAGTCCAAAAACATTTTTGACACCTACATGTTCTATTGGCTTCTTGGCATTTATGTGTTAGTTCCATGTTGAGGACTATATATCATTTACTCCTACATACACACACATATATATGCATACACAGATACATGATACATTTATGAGTGTTGGGATTTCCCTCTACTCACATCACTAAAATGTTAGGGGAATCCATATTATATGATCTTGATATGCATAGGTTATATGATTTGATGGTCACTCTACACTATCATGTTTGAACTTACATATGTACGTACACATGCCTATTATCCATGATTATACATTACATAGTGTAATTGATATGCTATGTAATTGATGTTTTTTACTAACACATTCGATCCATGGGCCACTATGGCATGTTTATGTTGGATTCTTATGCTTTTCCTTTACACACTTCCTTGATTATTTTACCTTGCTATTGTCTTTATTTTTTGATCATTTGAATATGCTCTATTGTATGAGGCCCCTGTGCTTATGTTTGATTTTTTTAAAATTTTAATGTCATTTCTTCTTAGACATTTGAATATGTCACTGCATTCTTGGACATTTGAAATTTTCATTACTTGTTATATGGACATTCAAATATGTCATTTCTTGATTTTTCAAACATTCGACTAAGTCATATCCATTTAATTTTGTGGAATTTGAACATGCCCCTTCTTTGTAGTCTCTTTGGACCATTCTTTTTGACTTAATTTTGAGTGTTATTATGTGTGTGCTTATTTTCTTATTGAGCTTGTCCTATTAATTTCTATATGTTTCCATGATCCTTTTCATGCATCTTAGGACTACATGTAATCACATTGGTTCTATGTGCTTCAATGATACATTTACCTAGACATATTTCTTTCTATATGCTACATGGTTAAATTCATAGATTTTACAATTGTCTTACCCTTTTGAGGTGATGTAAATTCTAGGTACTATTTTTCCCTCACCTTAAAGGGAGGTATATTAGTGAAGCATGTTTTCCACACCTTTCATAATTATCAGATATTAGTGAGGACATGTCAAATTGGCATGGTTTCCACACATTCACACTTTCCATATTATAATGGGGGCATGTTTTAGAAGAATGTTCTCCACATTTATTTAGTATTCATTACCTACATAATTTTTCCAAATTCAGTGGGGGCATGTCATATAGACATGGTATCCACACATTCATATTTTTTAGATTTAGTGGGGGCATGCTTTGGAAGCATCTTCTCCATACTTACTCAGTATTTAATATCTCTAGTTTATAGTAGGAGCATGTTTTGGAAACATGTCTTCCACATTGGTATTTATATCAGTTTAAAATTTATCCATATATAGTGGGGTCATGTTTTGGAAGCATGTCCTCCACACTTTCATAGTTTTTTGAATTGACCAAAGTACACAATTATATGATTCAATACACATTTGTGGTAGAATTCTATACATGGTACCATTGTTATACATAGTTTTAACATGAGACATATCTATGGTGTATATGATATATAACATGTGCCTAATATTAAAAAAACCCAAATCAATCTCATATTTTAAAAATATTGCACATACTGATACCGTAAAAAAAATTACAAACTTTAGCGAGCCAATCTACTACATTAGCTGGTTCACCTTTTGGGGTGGTTAAGGTGATTAAATCACTCAATATTTCCAAGTTTTTGGTTTGGAATTGATCATCAATAATATGTTATAAGTATCATTGGATTGCATGGTTGAGCTAATCTCAATTATCGGGTGGAAACTCACTTTTACTCCAAAGTTGGGGGCATGTGCCTTCCAACATCTCTCTCTCTCTTTAACTCCTTAGATATATCCCCATTAAATCCTTATAATGATACATCTTTTACAAAAAAACTTACCAATAGGCAAGGTAGTTACAACAACACACATATGTACTCCTAAACCTTGTTATTTTAATTTCAATCAATTTCAAGTACTTGGTTAAAAGTATATGCAAGGCTAAGAAATCCAACAATAGTAACACACTCAAATTTAACTCAAGCAAAGATAAGTTATGCATACATGTCTAAGTACTTATTCATTTCCTTTAAAATAGCAATTTCATTACCAAATTAAAGGGAGGGTAAATGTAGATGATATTTTGTAGTATGTATCACCTATGTCTTGTACACTTGGCAAACTCAGACCCTGGTTATTCCTCTTAGTCATACACATGTATTAATTTTTTAAGCCTTGCATATACTTTATCTTTCACCCCTTGGCCTATTTCTTAGTTTGAACAACCTTATATTGATGACACAGACATCTTATCTTACCCAAATTTCTTAAAATGTACTTATCTTACACCTCTACAAGTTTTGATCTTGTGCCTACTCTCCTTTTCCTTGGACACTAATATATGGGATAGATAATAGATTCAATGTTATTGTCCTACCCTAACATAAGTGTCTAGTGCCCTAAATTCATCCAATTCTCAAATTAAATGTATTACAATAGTTGGACTAAGTACTTTAATGTGATTTATCTCTCGATAGGATTGGTATAAATATAATATCAACCCTCATTCATTTCTCACCTAACAATTAGACCAAAATAACACTCAACAAGCACTTAAGTTACCAAAAGATTTCTTATTTTTCCCTATTCTAATAGCAGTCAAAGGAATAACCTAGCTACAAGTCTAAAGTACTAAAATATTAGTCATAAGGTCATATTTGCTAAGTTACAAGATAGGTCACTATACTTTCTTTACACACATTGCATGATTCACACACAAGCAAACATATAGGGGAGAACTACATGAGTTTGAGGCCCTATTCTAGATTATTGGATATGTAGGTAGTTCCCTTTGATAGTGGGGTCCTTGTAGGTTAGCTTGACACTATTTTCCCACTAACCCATTTTTCCCCAAGGTCACATTGAAGATGAAAATCTAGGGTTTTGCCATTTTACCAAGAGTGATTGTCTATGACCTAGATCTGAATACACCAAAGAGAAAGTGAAGCTAAAACCATAATCATCTAGGTGGTTTCATCTTATTTGAGTAGATATTTTATATAGGACACTGGCATTGAAATAATTATCCTAGGTTAACACAACTTTCTAAAGAGCTAGAGACACCAAATCTAGAATTTGATGACTAATCTAGAACTATCTCCTACCTTCTTTCTATGTGTACCAGATCCAAATTACATTAGCATCAAAACAAACTAATTACTCTCTTTTATGTAATTTTTATATCTACAATAGTTATACTTTCCATTAATAGCCTATCTTAGTTTTATAAAATCAACATATGGTAAATCTAAATTTAGCATATTAATTAGCCTATTATAGATCTAATATTCACCCTTGTGCCCTATCATTTCTATAGCCTTAACCCTATCTACCCAAGTATGATTCCACAATCCAATTTAGGGTTAAACATGGCCCCATATGTAATCATCCTATAAGTGTGTATCACTAGATCACTTACATCATAATTTCCCCACCCTCCCTTTTTGTGCCTATTACTAAAAAGGACATAAGGTCAATGAGTGTCCTAACCTTTACACTAATATTATATGATTAATTAAGCTATGGAAGATAACTAGGAAGGCACATCATGTGAATAAATCCTTGAATAAACTTAGGTATGACTCTGCACCCCATCTTGAGAAGTATGTGAGTGTATCGTATACTAATCCATTCTCATGAACCAACACTTTCAACAAGGCCCGACAGTAAAAGGCATTACACAAGTTTATAAGGTTATCCTAGCCTTTTAAAGAGAGCTCTATTTGGCCCAGAGAAGAGAATAACTACTACAAGTAAAACTTAAGAAGGTTACAACATCAATATATGTTTTGTCTAATCGACACACTTGGGGATTTATAAGGCTCAAATTATTTAAGATTGAGTTCCCACAAGTAGGTACTCCTCTAAGACTCAAAATATGTTCCCCATGCATGAGGAATTGGAACTCAACAAATAATTGCATCATGAATAAGGATTTAATAATAAGTGCCATGAATTAGGTAACACCTTCTATTGACCTTACTCAAGATGTAGGTGATATGTGACCTACATTATTATTAACTGAGATCAAATGTTCCCCTTGGGTATGGGAATCCTATGAGGAATGTAATTAGGGATTTATTATGGTGTGATTCAACTTTCCCCTTTATATTGGCATGCATGATGATCTGGATCATGTTGATAAGTGTTTTCATTAATGTCAAGGTTGATGTCATTGATGTCAATGTGTAGGTCAGAGAGAGAATTTGAAGGCAACATAATGTCTCTTCTATTGAGAGAGAATTTAAAGGAATCCTAATGATACTTATATTAGTTTTTGTCAAGGTTATTATAGTAATGTGATAATGTTTTCTAATGAATATTCTTAGCATCATTGAGGTAAGCATGTTTGAGAACTAGTCCTTGAGTATAAGGGGTCTTAAGAACCTTAGCCATGACAAGCATACTCATATCATGAGCATGTGCATGATGAGCATCAAGAGGTATGTGAAAAGGTATGACATTGTTTGAGAATCATGTAAGGCATGTGATTAAGGTGTATAAGTATCAAGGAGTGTTTAAAAGTTAGTTTTCAAGTTTTAAGTGCTTGAGAAGCCTAGTCATGGCATTATTCATGATATGTAAATTCCTTATGAGAAGGTATGAGCTTGATGCTTGGTGATATGAGTACACATAGGCATTAATAAATGTATACATTTTATTTAACATGTATTTGAGCCATTAAATCACTCATGTGAGTATTAGGGTGAGCCTAAAGTGGTAGGACCTATAGACTTAGTATATAACTAGACCACTTCTAGACCCTACTTGGCCTAATAAGGCATCATGATATGTTATCAAGGCACATGAAAGATTATTGACATTTTTTTATCATGTGAGATGTTTTTTTATCATGTAAGTGAGGTGGAGATCACATGGAAAGAGGTTTGAAGGTCAGTCTTAAGGACTAATGTGGTTTGCAAGTCAAGGTCCATGTAAGCAAAGAGAGAGTATGGCGTAATGGGGTATTAGGATCAATTTACAAGGCAAGTGTGAGTATGTGAGAATTTAAAAAGGTATGATATGATGTTTTAACCATGTTCACAAAGTTTTAAGTTATGGTTTGTAAGGAAAGGCATGAAAAGAGATTTTAAGGTCTCTTGAGTGCATGAATAAAGGGTTCTCAACCCAAAAAGGACTTTTAGGTGTTCATTGGCATGTGTAAAATTTTCATGGGAACCTAATATATGAAATGTATATGTATAAGTTTCATATCTCAAATTTCTAGGTATTAGTTTCCGAAATGAGGGACTAAGCTTTATGAATAATTATTAATAGTGGAAGATGGTTTAAACCTTCAAAGAACCCTAACAGTGACCCAATATGAAAAAAAATCTTATAAAGTCATAATAATGGTTTTGTATTAATATTTTAATTATTTTATGTTGTATTCAACTCTCCCAGGCATCTCCAAGTGTGATTAAGTCTTCAAGTGAGTGAGTGGACCCTATAAGAAATGCCTTATTTCTTAAAGATTTATTGTAGCAGTTAGATTTGACCAAGTCAAAGTTGATAAATAGATGGAGAAAAAAATAATTGTATTTTATGTCCTTTAAGGTTTATATATAGGTTATATCCCTTATTTATGCTAAACCAGTCATCTAAAACAACCTGTTGCTAATAGGCCTAATGGTACAAATAGTGAGAAACCCAAGCAGAAGTGAAAAGATGATTAAGGATGTATTATCATGGAATATAAATGAATCCAAGTGCATGGATATGTATTTAAATAATTTTAATACATTTTTATGTTGGATATAATTTTTAGATATCATTTTATATAGCAAAAATTTTCTCACAAAGTTGACTTGTCTAGCTCAGTGAGGTTTGTGTATAGTGAAATCATGAGATTGGTCAACAAGACCAATATTGACATTTTACCTTGTTATATTTCTATATAATAATTGTATAATGATATAATAATATAATACACATGCATCATGAGTATATTAAAGTTTTCATATAGATGTTGAAGGTCACTGTCACCATAACTATGCTTCAAGGCAAACTGGCAGTTTTAGGTAAGCAAGTTACAGTGATGAGTTTGAGGTTATATGCCCTAAGTGTAAGCATATAATGTACATTTTATTTATATTTTTTAATTTTATGTCTTATAAATTATTTTTATAAGGTTTTGTGGTTAGTAAAATTAGTGAAAATATTGAAGCCAAAATGGTTTGTCAAGCTGAGTGAGGTCTGTGAGAGATAAGGTAGACAAACTGGTCTACAAGACCAATAGTTTATATTATATACTATGATATTTTTTTGGAGGTTATTTTAATTAGTTTTTATGATAATTTTCATGCATTTTAATTCCTTTATGTTTTTCCTTAAGTGTAATAAGTTCTTGTTTTCATGACTATGTTTTAAGGCTAGTTGGCAGTTCAAAGTGAACATTTTACAGAGAAGAGTTTGAGCTTGTATACCCTAAGTTAAAGTATCTAATGAATTTTTTAATGAACCTGATGTCATTATTTTTTTTAATATGTTATTTTTTCCATGTTTATTTATCCAATTGGTGTTTTATCTTCATTAGTTCAAGATAGACTTTTAAGGTATGCACAGGTCTAATTGTGAGCAGTGTTAATGGTGTGCTTCAAGTGGTGGTTGAAGATAAAAGTTGTTATGGAGAATATATGATATTACCATGGGTTTATTTTAGTATCATATTATATTTTCATACTATGTGAGGTGTTTTAATTTTTTCCAAGTAATGTAAAGTGTAACGTGTCCTAAAGTAGACGTAATGTCATTAGGTCTCCATGAGACCTAATGATGAAATAAGGAATAATTGAGGTATGTCAGACCTAAAGGGACTCAAATGATATTTTATTAATATTTAAAATATTTTATAAGATCTATTCCATAACTGACCTAAGATTTTAAGGGTATTTGGCCAACTAAGAAGGATATGAACAAGAGGATTATATAAATACAAGGTAGTTTTAGGCCTATTAGTGTGAGTAGAGTGCAAGAGAATAAAAATAAAATATTTTAGAGTAGAATTAGGTATTATATACCATTAAAAGAGTATATATAATGTATGTAATGGGAAATTTATCATATCTACAAATCAATCCTAGCTCAGAGAATATAGATGCTACTTATACTTTCGATTGGGGATACATTAGATAATTGGGGTCATAACCAATACATATCTATTAAACCTAATTAAGGGATATCTTACCATAATAATATCACTAGGGAGGGTTCCAAAGTCTCCAATCAAGAAAAACTATGCAATAAACCTAACTAGGTTCTATATTTTCAAATTCACTAAACTGATAACAAGTAAAGCAAAATCTAATTTATTGCTCACCAAATCTTGTGGCACAAAGTGGGGGTAATAAATAGTAAAAATAAATATGCATAGAAGACACATATTCATGTCAATGTATATGTAACCCTAATTCATTGAATATAATTATAAATTCATATCTATATATTCTTACAAAAGAAGAACAAACTTAGGAATACTTACCTTTGAAGATGAACCTATCGAGCCTCAATCTCTCCCTTAGCCAAGGTGCTTCATAAGAGGTTGTTGTGGTATTTAAGGATGACAAGGATAAATAAGATATAGGCTACACAACCTATTGATACATCCAAAATACTTCTCCATAAGACAAGATATGTATCTCCATAGAAAGTATGAAACCCTAAGCTTTCTCCTTAAGTAGAATGGTAGATAAGTAGATGTGTAGTATATCTTACTTCTTCTTCTTATCTTATATTAAAAATTGCAAAATGATTATGTTTATATACGTAGATATAAACCTAAAACCTCCTAAAATTTTTGGGTTCCAAGGTTGACCCGGTTCACTTAGTATCATAATTGAAAAAATATTACTAGATCATGAACTAGGTCAGCTAGGGGCCAACCTAGACCTTTAATAATTTTTATCAATAAGAATACAAGGTTGACACAACTGACATAATCATGTAAACTATAAAAAATGTGTTTAGGTTATTAAATTGGCTAATGAATGTCGTAAAATACTAGAGGAGTATGCAAAATATGAGGCAAATCTTAGGGGAATGGTTTTTAGGATACAAGTGTGTAGATAACAAGTGGCAAAAGGGATGATAATATTGCAAAGCACCAATAGTCTACCCACCCTTTTCCTGGTGCACCCCTTAAGGCATGCACTCAAAAAGATTGAGACTCTATTGGTTCCTACAAGATAAATATCATTAGTAATTGATAAAAGTTTTAAAATATTATGTGTATGCATATGCCCCACTCAAAGCTCATCACGTGCCATGTTGGTGAAACAGGGGATGGTGCTTTGGGAAAAGAACATTATGACACATAATGTTGATGTTAAATAAAGTGTACTAAGGAGAAAATAAGATAAATGAAAGGATATAATTTAAAAACACATATTTTTACTTACCTTAGTTTTGTAGATAAAGAAATACATGTGAGAAAATGTGAAGGCATCCAATGTGAAGAACATTAGGTGAACCTACAGAGATTAGCAAAAAAGAGTGAAAAATCAAAAAAATTGAAATCTACATATATAATAGTTATAAATATTCTCTACAACATCAATATTCCATAACTTTTTATGATTTTAAAAAGAGTGAGTAAAAACAAAGATATGGTCAAACAAAAAATCTGACAATAAATTTTTGAAGGGTAAATAATTTTGAATAGTAAATATAAATAGGGTGAAAAAGAATTCATTTTATATTATTTTCTATTCTAAGAAAAATAGAGATTTGAGAGACCTGTTGAGATCCTAAATAGCCAGGATGGTGAGGAGATGATAGCTGAGATGGGAAAGATGCATAGTAGTCATAACGAGTATAACATAGGTTAGTAACTAAAAATATCAAAATTTTGAAAGTTTTTATTTGAAATTGAATGTTTGATATAAATTTGACCATTGGGAAAAATCTAGAGACTAAAATGAACCCTAAGAAATTTTTTGGGACACTAGGGGTCAAATGCGGTACTTGGTAAGAAGGGGTCAAAGCAATAAATGCCTACGGCATTTATGAAAATTGGTCAAAAGGTTGTTGTTATGAAAGAACAAGGTCGATTGAGTCAACTTAGTTTATGAAAGATAAGAAATTGAGTGGGCCAAATTAGTAGTGCATGGCCGACTTAGTTTTTTTTGGAAGAGGGTTGACATAGTACTATATGGCTGACATAGTTGTTTCCTAAATGGTTGATATAGTACTACTAAAGGAAAAGAAGGCTAACTTAGTTTGTTAAGTCAAAGGTAGTCGACTTAGTACTATATGGCTGACTTAGTTGTTATCTAAGTGGTTGATATAGTACTATAATAAAATAAGGGGATTGATATAGTACTATTAATCCACAGGGTGGCCAACTTAGTACTGAAAAGGCTAATTTGGTAAAAAAATGTATAAATTAAAACAAATCAATTTATTTTTGTGAAATTTAAAAGAATTTAGTTTGAATATGAATGGCATGGAGGTCTAATACATCCTTTATTATTTTAAATTTTGTAGAGATGCCATAGATTTTGGTAAATGGTGGATGCATCATGGCTACCTAATCTACTGGAGTGCTTGATTATTGTAGATAGAGCTAGATTGGTTATAATTGGTTTGGGCAGTATCATGGAGATGCGGTGGATCCCATTGAGTGTTGATCTCATGGTCATATTCCTAAGAGCCTGGGAGCATTTGACTAACACATTTATATGGATGGTGTATGGGGATGCCATAAAGGTTGGTATCACTTAGGAGGATGTACGTACATTACTTGGACTCCTTATAGGAGTGATACCAGTGATTAAAAGAACACTAAATTATAAGGAGGAGAGATGAGCACTAGCCTGATAGGTAACTTGCTTGGATAAGATTTACCCAAGATTGAGGGTGAGTTTTTTTTATGTCTATATTACATAGATTATGGATATATAGAAGGTTGTGATATGACTTATGATAGGATGAGTATTGTATCACAAATTAGATAGTAAAGTACTGTTATATATGATAGCCTTGTGTCTATATATATTAGATCAGAGGGCACTCTACGACTTGGGTTCTATCATCTAGGTTCAACTCATGCATTATATGTATGGGATGTTGTCTATAAGATAGAATACCATGGGATTAGTGGTAATTTTGAATGTTTGGATATATGAGAGGTTCTTGATGTATCATCCATCTAGGTTACCCCATATGGCCGATGATTGGTTACATTAAGTTGTGAGGTGGAGATGGGATCAGGTAGCATAGGTTATACCCCATGTTTTATCACTATATATGATCACATGAGGAGAGATCCTATGGTAACCTTATGCACACATTATGAATTTTTGGTCAAGTTGGGTGACTATGGTGCTAAATTTATCATGAGTATAGATCACAGGCCACTACACCTAGTGGGTAGAGTCACATTCAGTGGCACACTTGCTAGGGTAGTTTAGACTCCCATACCCTATGGATCTAATAGTGGTACTTACATTTTGGGCTTGTCATGTGAGAGAGCCAAGGGGAAGAGGAAGATGAGGAGCACCAATTGAGAGACTAGAGATTAGACCACAATGTGTGAGACCATGGATTGGTCGACCATGACATCTATCATCTAAAGGAGGAGAGGGCATGAACATGGATGTAGGGGTACCATAGGTACCATAATTGGTACCAAAATAATAGAAACAATGACCACCTCAATTGTACCACCAATGGAGACACTAGTGGTGAGATAGAGCATAGAGGGTGGTCATCTAGGATGACCCATTAATTATCCCAAGGTAGAGATGGTCTATAAAGGCACCACTGAGGAGAGGCCTAAACCATGTATAGGTGGTTACTCTAGGGTTTTATTTGATTAGGAGGCATACCAAAGATGAGGTACTCAAGGGATGAGATGATGGAGAGATTGTTCTTGGTGGATGAGTAGATGGGGAGATGATGGTTGGTGACACCAGGATGGGTAATAGATGTAATTTTTAGTCTTTGATATAGAATAATAGTTGCATATGATTATAGATAGATAGATTTTGAGATGTATATATGATATGATATATATTTGGTTTGAATTTTACAAATATTATGGATGAGGATGTCAGATGGAGATCCTTGGTTTTGGGAGTGCACCATGATATTCTAGATGGGGTACTGGTACCATATCACCCCACCACACTAGATGATCCTATGGTACCATCTACCCCAACTCAAGTAGGCTAGTTTAGACTGGTGGGAGAGGCCATAAGGTAGCTACAAGCATGAAAAAATGGGTTACAACTACTAGTAGGGGTGGGAGAAGGAGAGGCATAGGCTTGGTAGGCCCTGGATCAAGAGAGTTTTACACATATCGATACCATTATCCAATTGGGATAGGTATAGGCCCAAGTGAACAAACTACAGGTATAGGTAGTAGGTCAAAGATCTTGGATAGCCTCATTATAGTGTACTATTCAAAAAGGAACAATATGATGCATCTATGGGTAATATGGCTAAGCCACGAGATAGACATGATGGGGCCCAACCATAGAGTTAGACTAATGTATTTTAATACTATTTATATTTAAAATAGATGATATATATAGAGATATTTTATTTTGATAGTTGGATTTTGATCTTATAGGTTATATTTTGGTTGTGGTTGTGGATGCATGGATATATTTATTTCTATCACATGTATTTTTATTTTGTTTTATATGTTATAGGAAATATATCTGGGGTGTTTTATTTTATAGCATTATGTTGTACACATGAATGGTAAAAAATAAATAAGTGAAAAGACTTGGAAAAGTATAATTAATCAAAAGCAAATGCACTAGACACTTTATTACAATGGGAAATGTGTAATAACAAAATATGACTAAGTATAATAAACCAAAAAGTGTCAAGAAAGAGGACAAAATGTTTTTCAACCATAAAAATTATTGGCACCAAATTAAAATAAGAAAAATCACACTAAATCACAGTGGGAAGTATGAAAGTAATGTAATCAAATAGAAAGCATGTGAAAGAATAATGCTAAAAATAAATCAATTAATTTTATCAATTATACTAAATCACATTGGTGAGTATAAATGATAAACAAAATTGGTAAAATGGTCTTAAATTAATCACATTAATTCAAGTTGGGAAGTATGAATTTTTTTTAAAAAGTGGCTAGATTCTTACATGCAATCATAAAATAAGAAGATAAAAGTGAAAGACTAATGAAGTAAGCATAAAACATAATAAATTAGGATGGTAATAATATCAATGATGTGTAACTCATAATCAATTACATCTTATCTCATATTTGACATATAATTTTATTGTGACTTGGATATTGGAAAATTTTATGAGGAAGGCCAGGTCCTATCCATGGTCTTACACTGTAACTCACAAATGGAATGACAATGAGGTGGAAATATTGTGAAAATATGGTAAAATTGGATGTTTGGAATGGTAAATGTGAAAATTTTGATAATTTATGAGGAAGGCTAGGTCCTATCCATGGTTTTATAATGTAATTCACAAATGAAATCCCTAGGTGAGTGATCAGTGAACAAAAAAATATTTCTCAAGGGGAAATATTAGGATTTTAGAGAGTGAAAAGTAAATTTAATAAGAATAATTTAGTCATCTTGTAATAAGACCTTAAGATACATGAGGCACACTAAGGACATGAGAAGATGCTAAGTGACTATTAATATATAGAGGATACTTATTTGCTATAAGCACAAAGTTATGTAGGAAAATAAGTGTGGTACTAATATAAACTTGTGTTAAAAATTTAGAACAAGAAAATTAAAATGGACCTACCTTCTCATGAAGTGTTCCCCATTCTTCAGGACCCCTTACAGAGTTGTTAGTCTACTACAAAGATTGGGTACTTATATGAGAAAGTTGGTAACACTAAAAGATTTTTTTATTCTCCTTTTCTAATCTAATGGCCTACCTCACTCCAATGGACCTTAGATCTATCATGAGGCCAACTATTGAGTTTAAGCTTCAATTAGAAATAGGATTTATGCTTATAATCACATCTTTTAGTGTGATGTGACTTTCGAAATTTTTGAATATCGACTTTTTGATCATTACCTTTTATTAAATGATTTAGCTTTTGAATATTTTATGAATTTTAAGATTCCTCCTCCATATGGACTTATAATGACCAATAATGAGAGATAAAGTGATACACACACTTGAGCTTTAGGCTTTGGCTAAAAGAAGCTAAGTATCCAAAGATATGACTAACTAGAGCACTGAGGCTTAACTATAAACCAATATGTTATCTTAAG
Organism: Torreya grandis; assembly: GCA_037957365.1. Classification (NCBI taxonomy): domain Eukaryota; kingdom Viridiplantae; phylum Streptophyta; class Pinopsida; order Cupressales; family Taxaceae; genus Torreya; species Torreya grandis. Next base: position 5,597,007 of record JARHVA010000143.1, read on the forward strand.
TCTCAACCATGTGTATGCTTAGTTTGCAAAAGGTAATAAAGGGGGAGAAGGAGAGATCCAAAGTGGAATGATAAAAGGATAATATAAGGAGATGAATTGGTTGATAACTGATCACATGGTAAAATGAGGGATGGCTAAAGGGAGCAAGGTTTGTATAACCAAATCACAATACTAATTATCCATGTTTATATAGATAAGATAGAAAACAATCATGAAAAAGAATAAAATAACCATAGAAATGAACTCAAGAAGAAAAATTATGTAATTTATGAAAAATAATCCATAAGAGAACATGAGAAGAATAATGAAATCATAAGCAACATGTAATGCAAAATAAAAGTCACCATGTAAGATACATAAGAATTTGACAAAATGTCAAATGATATAAAATAGATAAATGTAAATTTAGAGCACATGCCAAAAAAAATGATAAAATGAATGTAATAACACCATGCTTGTGTTCATAATTAATAATATATTTGTCCACACACTTTATCCATAACATCTAATAAGTCTCTATGAAGTTAAATTTGAACTGTAGCTAAAGTCTCATCGATTTTCAAGGAAATTTGAGAAAATAATTTGCATAAAATCTCCTTGAAAACAAATGTAGGAATGCCTAAATAATCATACTAGTAAGGGTTATCATGTAGTGGATGCTTAGGAGAAGGCATGGGAGTAGACTCTAGAGGAGATGAATGTGTCATTAGTGGGGAATGTGCCATCATGGAAGGAATCATTGGTGGAGAGGGATCCATGGGTGAGGTAAGGTCCATAGGTGAGGAAATTATAGGTGGAGAAATAATATGTGGAGAAGGGACCATAGGTCGTGGATCCATGGGGAAAGAAGGGGGAGACTTCTTAAGAGGGCAAACTATGGGGGGAATGGTACTAGGTGTAGGAATGGTTATGAGGTGATCCTTGAGATGTTATTTAAGTATGTGACACTGATCAATATGATGTGTACCACATTAGTTCTAGAGACAATATACCTCTCTATATTTGGGAAGATTTTTGGGTAACACTTTTTGGGGAGGTATAGCCTTATGTGTGGGTTGAGGAGTGGTGGGACACAAAGTGTCAATATATTATCATAACTTATGATAATGTGTGGATGAATGATTATCTATGTTAAGAAAGCAATAGATATACTTGTGAGTATTCTTGGTAGGTTCATTCATAAGAAGAGTGGAAATGAAAGATACAAAATATTGGTATAATGAATTGTCTCAAGTCTAATGACTAACAACTTTATGAATATCACAATATGGTTTATCAGCTTATTTAGTTGGAAAAGGAGTAAGATACAGTAAAGGGAGAAAACCATCACCAAAATAAGTTGAGGCTCATAGAGAGACTAGACAAGGATCAACTAAAATAACAATGGGATTGAGAACAAGGAGAGACTTAGTTATAGAGGGAATGGGAATGGGATCTAAACTAGGCTCTATTAAGGGATGGGTTGGATGCATAGAAGGCTAAAGGATAGTCACAAGAATATCATGGATAAGTTAGTTAGAGGGGTCTTATTATCTATAAAATCAATAGGGACCAGTCATAGCATGATCTATAAGCATACTCCTATGAGGATCTCCAGAAACTAGAGGTGTGCACACCATCTCTACCTTACAATCAAGAGGGAAAATGATAAAGGATAGAATGATAGAATATATATTTAAATAAGAAAGCAAATAAGAATGATAAAAACTAATTTTAGCATCTTGGGCCTAAAAAAGAACTTATAATAATGGATCATTTAGGGTATAACCATCATCATAATCAGGTGTATGAGGTTAATAACATAGGTAGGGATGATTTGGTCATCCTATATGTCATGATGAATGGAATTCCAAGTCTTAGTTAAGACCATGGGTATATCATCATAAGGTGGTTAATGGAATTAATGTTTCAAAGGAGGAAGCTAAGAAATGAGGTGAGGTGAGAGATCTAAGGTTTTAATCTTTAGGTTGATCTCATTCAGCACATCATCATCAATATCTAAGAGGTTAGGGGGTATATTCCTGATGAGTTTAGGAATACCATTATAACCTTGGGTGGAATTGATAAGAAATTTAAACCATTAAGATTCACAAAATGGAATGCTTGGTAGAGGTTCAAGGGTAGGAATCCTAAATACACCATGGTCTTGGAATTGTTTGAAATTATAAGGATTGGTGTCACCTTAAATCCTATAGATGGATCCATTGTGAGTAAATTTCACACATTATCAATTAGAAGAGGTAACTAATTTCATGTGATGAGTCAATGACCTATCAAGCAAAATGTTATAGGATAGAGGAAAGTTGAAGATCATAGCCTTGACATGTGTTGCATGTGAACTTAAGATTAAATTAAAAATATCTAAGGGTTTTGATAAAATCAAGAGAGGTAACACAAGTGTAATAACCCTCATCAATAAAATCACACTTGACTTGATATCACTAATTTAGACACTGATAAAAAGAGGAGGATTATCCACATGAAGCAAAATCTCATCAGGGATCATAGAAGAAATGGGGAATTTAAGGGAAAGAGAAGTGTCCATTATTTCATCAACATGTATGAACATCTCTTTTCACTATTTTAAAATGTTATCTTCTAATCTGGATAAAGTGGATTCACATATTCCTAGGGGAGGATGAAGGATGTTCATTTTTAATAATATTTTCATAAGATGATTGTGATGACATGGAGAGGTTTGCATAAGTTTGAGAAATGGGATTTGAGATGGAAGATTAGTAATCTTTATAATAGGATCCCACTCATCATAACCCATAAGAGGACTATTGGAAAGAGGTGTATAATGTTGAATAAGGTCCTTAGAAGGAGGATCTAAAGTGCATGTGAATTTATGTTGATAAGAGGTGAAAGGTTTAATTGGAGAGCAGGTTTGTTGATTGTCTTGAGAAGAAGGGGTAGTTAATGCAGGTTTGGTTTGAGAGAGATTAGAAGAAGTGTTGATAGAAGTTTGAGTATCATTCATGATATGTAAATAAGTTGGAGGAATGGTATAAATGGTATGAGAAGTGTTATCCAAGGGAGGTGTTGGAATTGGTTCATCAAAAGATATAAGGTCTTCTTGCCCCAACTCTGTTAAGTGAGTTAGAGAAGAGTCTTAGATAACAAGAAATGTGTGAGGTAGTTGAGGGGTGTAGATAGGATGAGGATCAATGAAAGTAACCACCTTTCACATATTAGTCATATTGGCCACACTATCTTCAAGAGTTGAGTCAAGAATACTATCAACATTATTGGTAGAAGGGGCAGTTTTGTCTTAGTTATCTTGGTGATTTGGAAGAGTATCTTTATAGAAGGACAAATGAGCATTAACCTGGATTAAAGCTTGATATTTATTTTGTGTTTCATGGGCTTTGAAGGTAATGTCATAGGATTATTTATGTTTATGAATGATATAATAATGGTCAAAATTGGGACTAAGAAGGAAATCCATAGCCAAATTTTGAATTTGCCTACAAGTTTCATGAGAATAACCCCAACTAGCATGAAACCAGTAAAATTTATTAGGATCATACCAAGATTTCATGGGTCGAGTTGGATCAAGTTCTTATGGAATAATCCTTAGTATACACTTTTTTAATTCCTATAAGGATAAATTTTTGTGAAAATTTGTGTTATTTTTTGAAGATAAATGAGGATTAGTCATGTGGTTAGGAAAGGAAGCTTGTTTTAGAGTCTAGTGGGGAATAACAGCTTGAATAGTAGGAATGGTATCATAAGAGTCAGTGACACCATAGTTTGTAGCATGATGATTCTTATTCTTAATTAACATGTGAGTACCCATATAAGGTTGGTATGGATAAAATTGATGCATGATGAAATATTTATGCTTGGCTTAGTCAATGACCTCTTTCAAAGTACATAGAGAGAGAGCCTAGACCTAATATTATAATTTGAGAAAAAGAGCATTGGTAAATAGATGAAAGAGGTTATATTTTGCCATATTATGTTCACATTTGTTAGATAAGGTATTTCATTATTTGATAAAATCTTGTGCGGTTTCAGTCTCAAGTTGCTTACAATTGATAAAATGGGCCAAGGTATTCAGGGAGGTCACTAGTTTGGAATTATTGGACTAGAGCATTGACTAAATCTTCCAAACTAGTGATGTAATGAGATTTGAGTTGGTTGTACTAATCTAAAGCATCACCTAATCTTTACTAATATATTGGTAGTGGTAAAGGTATTTAACTTGACCCAGTCTTTATATAGATTTATAAATGTTTTTAAGTGGAGAGTAGGATCAGTTGACCCATTATAAGTAATGGTAGGGGTGATACCTCTTATATTGATATTAGAAATTTGAGATGTAAGAGGATAATTTTGAATATGATTGATTATTTGTTAATAAGGGGAGGTTGAAGGATAATATTACCATGGGAATCTTGAAGAAGAGGTGGGGGAACATTTTGGTTATGCGTTCCCAATGGTATTTGTTGAGGGTGGTTTTGAAGATGGATAAGATGATTTTGCATTTACATCATTTGATTTACATTGTTAGCTTGGAAAACATTCATTTGATTAAGATTTTGTAATAATATTTGATGGTTTTGATTGGTATTATTGGCATTGTTTGAAGTATTAGAATTGGTAGTAGTGGTTTGGGTACCATTATGGGTGTTAGTAGTAGCTTGAGAATAATTGTTGGTAAGTGAGGCACTAGTGGAATAATTTTATTATGTCACAAAAGATGTAATATTAGATGGATGATAAGAAGAATCACTATAATCATGGTTACCATGGGTATAAAATGATTCACTAATGGAAATTTTGAGAAGAGTGGGTCTTGGAAGAGGTCCACTAGATGTAAAACTTACCATGTTAGTAGAGATAATAGGCATAGAGGTGAAGGAAATGAAAGAGAAATAATTCATGGTATGAGAAGGGGTAAAAATAGAGGGAAGAGGATGAGAACCAAATAAGTTAGTGTCCCCAAATACATGTGATAATGTGAGAGAAGGTGAATGGGGCTCCTTGACTTGACCACTTATCATGAGATGGTAAATAGTAGAAGGATATTTTCATCGATGTTGAGGAAATTCAATGATGAAGAGAATTTTAGGTGTATACTATAATTTAGGTTGATCTTTAAATGAGATGAGAGGATTAAAAATAAAATAGGAATGAGGAAGGGTCTCATAGTTTTTAGTCTAAGTGGCTACATGCACATTACATGCATCTAGGGTAGGAGCCACAAGCTGCTTATGGGAGAAACTATTAAGGTTGATAAGACTCATCATATATTTTAAATTTAACTTAATATTTTATTCAAATAGTAATTTCATGATGAAGGAGAGAGATTAGGGAAGGCAAATTTGATATAAATCACAAAGGTAGGAAGGATACAAATAAAAGTAAAAAGTTGACCACGTCAACCTAGTAATGTAAATAAGAGGCAGAAGAGTATAGAGTCGACCAAGTTAACTTAGTACTATAGATAGGAAAATATATAGTCTAATAAAGATACAAAGTCAACCAAGCTAACTTAGTACTATAACCTGATAGGTAGAAAGGAGTATTAGGTCGACCAAGTCGACTTAGTACTACAATCAAGGAAAAAGACAATCTGATATTGTGTCGAATAAAATGATAGTGTACTAAAATAGGGAAAAATATTACAATGTAATTGAATCAATAAGTGAAAGCAAACACATAAATAATTAGATTAATGAGAATTGTCTAATTGGGGAACACAACATAAAACCTTGCACCAATGTTATCTAATGCAAGTTTTTACAATACAATATATAATGAGCAAAGAGTAAGCAGTCAACTAAAAAGTAAATGTTAACTAAGTGGTCATCCTGAGTGTTGTTATATTATTATAAAGTATTATTTTAAGTGTGATAAGGAATTTGGATAAAAATAGGGAATTAGAAAGCAATCTATGGATGGTTTCAGGATGTTTACACTAAAAGGGATTTGTGTTGGCAATGGTATTGGCTTGATATTGAGGCATACTCCCTCACTTCATAATCCTATAAAAACAAGGGTTTTGGATGATTATCCAATATATACCATTAACCACATGTTTATACTTGGTCAAAAAACAAGTTGACTTCCCCCTTAGTGATGAAATCCAAGTAGGTAGCCTTGGGAAGACAAATGTTAAATGCATTTTGAAATTTATGGTTTGGTAGTGTGTGCAAAAAGAGAAAAATAGTGAAACTAAATGGTATGTTGAAAAACCACCTAATAAATCTATGTGAGATAATCTAAGAATGCAAATATTTTAAAATGAAAGTGTGAATTAATTAATAGTATATAGTTGTTAATTTTGAAATTAAGAATGGTACAAAATTGGTTTAGATGACACTATATGCAAATATTATAGAACAGAGTCGACAAGGTTGATAATGTAATATAAAATCAAGATTATTTAAGAACTAAGTCAACCAAGTCAGCTTAGTCTTTTAGATATGAGATATCCTACAAAACTAATTTGACTAGGTTAACTTAGTTTACTATAGGATTATAGTTTTGAAGACTACAAACTTGTATAAAATAAAATTGTAATGAAGTACTGAATTCAAAGTGAGAGAAAGGGAGGAATGTTGGTGGGTTGGAAGATGCTAAGGATTGAAAATTTTCTATTGAAGTGCCTTGAATGTTTATTAAAATTTCTACCAACTAAGTTGACTAGGTCGACCTAGTTCTATTAAACCCTATTTGTTGAAGCCTATTAAGATGACTAAGTTGACCTAGTCGATGTAGTTTATTATTTGAATGTTGACTATAAGAATAAGTTAAAATTTTCAACATAGTTTATTGTTATATTATTGAATAAGAGTACTTTTAAACTTGTTTGATTCAGTAACATATATCTAATGAAGACCTGCACAAAAAGAACAAAGTTGTTTTGATGTGACTGTGTGTTAACCTATGCATAGAAGTTAGAACTATATCAGCTTGGTCAACCTATTATCACAAATATATATAAAAATGATAAAAAAAAACATGAAATAAAATGTGCAAGGTTTATATTTCACATCAAGTTTACTAGAATGTATGTAATGAGAAATGTAGTATATCTATAAATCAATCCTAGCTTGGAGAAGATAGATCTTACTTACACTTCTGACTGAGGATACATTATATAATTAAGGTCATGACCAATATGGATCTAATATACCTAATTAAGAGATATCTTACCATAATAATATCACTAGGAAGGGTTCCAAATCCTCTAATCAAGCAAAACTATGCAATAACCCTAACTAGGTTCTATGTTTTTATATTCACTAAACTAATAACAAGTGAAGCAAAATTTAATCTAGTGCTTACTAAAGCTTGTGGAAAAAAGTGGGGGTAATAAATAGTAAAAGTAAACATGCATAGAATACATATACTCACATAAATGTATACAAAATCCTAATGCATGGAATAAAAGTACAAATGCATATGTATCTACTCTTATAAAGGAGGAACAAAGTTAGGAATACTTACTTTTAAGTACGAACACATCGAGCCTCAATCTCTCCCTTACCTAAGGTTTTTTACAAGAGGTTATTGTGGTACATAAAGATGAAAAAGATAAATCAGCTCTAGGATACACAACCTATCAATGCATCCAAAATACTTCTCCACAAGATAAGATCTATATCTCCAAAGAAAGTATGAAACCCTAAGATTGCTCCTCAAGTATAATGGTGGATAATTAGATGTAAAATATATCTTACTTATTATTCTCTTCTCTTAGAAATGGAAAAATGATTTTATTTATATAGGTAGATCCAACCCTAAACCCTTCCAAAAGTTTCAATCAACCTAGTATTGTAATTGATAGAAACTTACTAGGTCATTGACTAAATCATCTAGGGGTCAACCTAGACCCTTAATAATTTTTATCAATAAGAATACAAGGTTGACACAGCTGACATAGTCATGTAAACTATAAAAAAGGGGTTTAGGTTAGAAAAAGACATAATGAAGGTGGTAAAAGACTATAGGAGTGTGAAAAATAAGAGGAAAAGCTCAGGGGAATGGTTTTTATGAGATAAGTATGTAGATAATAAGTGAAAAAAGGGACAACAATCCTACAAAACACCAATGATCTGCCCACCCCTTTCTTGGTATACCCCTTAAGGCATGTACTCAAATAGATTGAGACTCAATGGGTTTCTACAAGATAAAGAGGATCAATAATTGATAAAAATTTGAAAATATTATGTGTATATATAGGATATATGATAGATATTTGACACAAGTTTTATGTATGAGGACTAAGGTCATATGACCTAATAAACCTTAAAGAGATCTATTTGAGCAAAGAGAGCTAAAAGGCATTTTGAGAGGGCTAAGAGTGTGAATATATGAAGGGGTGGTCATCATTATTTGGTTGAGAAAAAAAGTTTCTTTAAGGTGATCAAATCATTTAGGTGGCTGAATTGGTACTAAGTCATCTAGGGGGTTGGTGCCTCCTTACAAGTTGGTGCTTTCTAAAGCCTAGCTAAGTTATTGCTTAGCTAGTTAGGGTTGGTGCTCCATGTGAAGTTGGTGCTTCACTAAATTTGGTGTTTGTATTATAAAAATATAGTCTATTTTCATTTATCAATAGGTTTTCTTTCCAGTATTTTTTTTAAAGGGTTTCCTACATATGTGATGTGTTCATGTGTTTCATACTTATCTAGATAGGTGTTTATACTTGCTAAATATATGTGTTTGATTGAATATTTCATGATTATTTAAGTGAAATTGATAAGAAACTTTTTTAACACTAATTCACCCCCATCTCAATAATTTTTCTTCTAAAATTTGATATCAGAGCCTGGTCTTTTGAAGTAGGTCTAGAAACCTAAAGGAGATCCTAGAAGCAAGGATGGCTAGTCAACAAGCTTAAGGTGGTTTCTCTACCAATAAAGATTTTTTATTAAATATATATAATTATACCTTTTGTAACATTAAATGAAGATATATTTTTGATTTGGGAAATAATTTAGGCGACAATTTGGGTGACGGTTCTACCCCAATTGATGATGGAACTTCTGGGAGCCATAACTTTTGCACTGTAGCTCCAATTGACTCACCGTTTAAACCGTTGGAAAGCTAAGAATGAAGAGAATGTGGTGAGATAGAATGAAGATTTGATTTATATATTTTTACCCCTAAAATCCCAATGGAATTTCCCCAAATTTTAATTTTAGTAGTGTAGTCTAAAATTAGCAAGTCTCTAAAAATAGTAATTCCTCAAATTCTGTATTGTTTTAAATTATGGAAGTCAAACCACTTGATCTCCCTCAAGATTTGTGACCTTCCTTATTACTTTTCAATTTTTAGGGATAAATCTTCATAATATTTCTACCATGTTTCTTCTCAATCTTCATTGTGAACTTGTATGCCTCACCTAGGGTTTCCAAATTGAAGAGTTCCATTTCCCCCCGTATGTATCATTGTAGTCCACCATGATATTTGAGATTATTATGTTTCTCACATTATTGGATGCCCAATATTGTAGATAAAGAATGAAAAATGTCTATGTAATCTTGAACAAATTGGTCTTTACCTAAGTGAAGTTATTGCCACTGTATGTACAGATCATCATATGCTCTAATGGGATAGTATTCTTCCTTTACTGCTTCCACAAAATCATCCCAGGTAGGTTCCACCTCAAGGCCAATGTCATCTACATTGAACCCATTTTTGGACACTTCCCACCAATTTTTCATGGGTAATGATGCTTTCAAAAGAGAAAAAGTGATATTTTCTCTATTGGTGAATTTATTTACAGAGAAGTAAGAAGACAATTGATCCAACTAATTTTCTACTACATTAGCATTGATTTTGCCTTCAAATGTAGGAATATCAAAATTTACCTAAACCTTGAAGGGTGTTAGGGAATTGAAAGGATGTTCCATGGATGAGGACCCAGGAAGTGTAGATAAAGAGCCAAAATTTCCCATTGAGAGTTGTTAAAAAATTTGGGAAAATTGTTGTAGCATCTATACTTGTTGCTATTAGAGGGATTCATTCACCATTTCCTTGAAAGGATCAAATGTCTCAGTGTCATATACCATTTGAAGTCATTTGGAGTGAATAGGTGGATATTTTGAAATCTCTATTATTTTCCACCAAATCTTCTTATAGCCTGACCTCATCCTTGGGATCATACACTCTCAAGACAAACCACTCTGATACCATGAGGCCAAAATTGGAAGCAAAAGGAGTTTCAAGATAAGAAACCCCAGAAGGGTAAGGCTAGAAAATGGTATGATTACCACAAAACTAGAACTCACTCCAAAGAAGAATGTCAAGCCATCAAGTCACTACTTTTTGAGTCATAATACTCGACGTCTACTACTCTATCTCATACATAACCTACAATCAAAGAGGATGAAGAAGAGATTGTAGATATTAATCTCGACACCATTGTCACTTCATCATAGACCCATGAGGAAAGGTCAAATGATAAAGAAAGATTATTCCATTACATTACCAAGTAAAACATTCTACTGATTTGATCCCAGGATCACCTTTGCCTAATAGTCCTATGTATCATAGATAAGTTTTGGAGAATGATGAGATAAAAATATAGATTCAACAATTGATCCAAAAGGGTCACATCAAGCCAAGCTCTTTACCTTGTGGCAGCCCAATTATCTGGGTACCAAAGAAAGATAGAATATGGAGGATTTACATTGACTATCAAGCCTTAAATAAAATCATTATGAAGAATCACTACCCTCTCCCCAGGATTGATGACCTACTGGACAACACCATGGTGCAAAGTTATTCACCAAAATTGATCTTAAATCTAGCTATCACCAAATTCCCATTGATCCCACTGATGTCTAGAAGACTGTATTCAAATTTGAGGGGCTCTTTGAATGGTTGGTTATGCCTTTTAGCTTAACTAATGCACCTACAACCTTCATGAGGATGATGGATGACATCCTATGACCTTTCACCAAATCATTCATGGTTGTCTACTTGGATGACATACTCATCTACAGTAGAACATGGGAGGAACATATGCAACATGTTTATAAGTTGCTTTAGACTCTTTAGGAGCATAAATTATATGCAAATCTTGATAAATGTACATTTGAGATGATAGTAATTTAGCACCTCAGGTACTTTGTGAATAAGGAAGGGGTCCATGTTGACCTAGAATAGATTTGGGTTATTTGAGAATGGCCTACACCAAGTACCCTCATAAAACTTCATAGCTTCTTGGGTCTTGCAAATTTCTATTGTAGGTTTATTCTTGGATTTTCACATGTTGCTTGGTCACTAACCCAAGTGACTAAAGGAGGAGCTAAAGCTACATTTCAGTGGGGTGAAATATAATAAATAGAATTTGAAAATGTAAAGAATAGACTTTTCTCAGCCCCTATTCTTGCCTTGCCATGTTTGCATCAACCTTTTGAGTTGATGATAGATGCATCTGAATATGCCATAGGAGCTATCATCATGCAACATGGCCATCATGTTGCATATCATAATGAAACTTTCACTGATACAGTTAGGAAATATATGACATATGATAAAGAGCTCTATCTTATTATTCAATCTTGAAAACAATAGAAACACTACATCTTATGGAAAGAGACGGTCATCCACACTGACCATAGACCATTAGAATTCATCCAGACATAGAGAAAACTATGAAATGAGAGGCACCAAAAGTGGGCCACATATCTTCAAAAAATCCATCTGATAATCAAACACAAAAAAGAGAGCTCAAATATAGTTTTAGATTGTCTGAGCTACCCACCAATTACTGCACTCACAATAGTTTTTGACCTATGTGGACATGAGACTGCCACTTGGGGTACTCTGTATGAAGCAGATCCTACCTTTGTTAATACATATCAAGTGCTTCAAAAAGGTAAACATTTTTCTAATTTCTATTTTCAAGATAATGTCCTCTATCATATGGGGCACATCTGATTTCCAATTGTAGAGTAATAGAAGATGATATGGGAAACACATTTCAGTAGGAAAGCTAGACACTTTGGTGTAGAAAAGACATTGGTAGTTCTTCAAAAACACTTCTACTAGCCCCATAAGTGAAAGGATATGGAAAGGTATCTCAAATATTACACCCCATGTGTGATATCCAAGCCAACAAATAAGAAGCAAGGATTTTACATGCCATTGTTAGAACCAACCAGGCCTTGGGAATATTTCTCAATGGATTTTCTCTTAGGTTTGCCCACTTTAAAACATGGCAAGGACCATATTTTTGTTTTAGTTGATCATTTTTCAAAAATGTCTATCATGATTGCTTGTAATAAAAATATATCTACTAAAAAAACTTCTCAACTATATTTTAGTCATGTATGGCTCCATTTTGGTCTCCCCAAGTCCATTGTCTTAGATTGAGATAGCAAGTTGTTGAGCATCTTCTGGTCTACTCTATGGAAGATGATGGATACTAAGCTAATGAACTCCACAACATTCCATCTATAGACTAATAGTCAGATAGAGGTGGTGAACCGCTTGATTATTCACATGATTTAGATGTATCACTCTAAACATCCATGCACATGGGATGAGGGGCTTCTTTTCATACAACATAGAGATAATCAGGCCTTGCACAGCTTGACCAAGCATAGTCCATTTCAAGTATGCTTTGGGTTCAAACCCATGGCACCAATTGATATAGTTTTTCCATTCTCCACCATAGATTACACACCTCATGGAAGATCTAAGGTAGCAAAAGCAATAAAGTTCATTGAATAATTTCAACACATCTAGCAACAAGTTCATGACATCTTGGAGAAGATGAATCAGAAGAATAAGCAACGCCATGACAAACATAGGATTGCACACCATTTTAATGTGGGTGACAAGGTTTTGTTGTGGTTTTAAAAGGAATGACTTCTAAGCCCACATAAAAAAAATTTGCCTCTATGATATGGTCTCTACACCATCACCAAAAAAGTTGTAGAAAAATCTTTTGAGTTGAACCTACCAGCCTACCTTGGTTTGCATCCAATATTCAACATGGAGCTCCTCAAACTATATCATCCACTTCTATTGGGTACTCTAGTCATAGTAGAACAATAGACATTGATGAGATTGATCCATAATTTTTTGCTCCAGTGGAGGAGGATCAAATTGTGGACACCTAGATGAAGACAACAAGAGGATGCTCTATTTCACTTTATCAAGTGGTCAAAAGGGGCCAACTTAGCCACTAAGGTGAGTGGCTCATAGAGAATTAAATCAAGACACAACTACCACACCTGATAAGGAACATTGATGCAATAGGGAAAATTACTTCTCAAGGAGGGAGGAATGATCCGTGCAACAATTCAGGTGACAATTCAGGTGATGGTTCCACCCCAATTGATGATGGAACTTCTGCGAGCCATAACTTTTGCACCATCACTTCAATTGACTCACCATTTGAACCATTGGAAAGATAATAATGAGGATAAAATGGTGAGATGGTATTGAGATTTGATAAATGTATTTTAATCCCTAAAAACCCAATGGAAGTACCCCAAATTTCAATTTTGGTAGTGCAATCTAAAAATAGTAAGTTTCTAAAAATAGTAATTCCTTGAATTATGTATTGTTTTAAATCATAGAATTTGAACCACTTGATCTCCCTCAATATTTGTGACCTTCCAAATCCTCCCCTACTTTAAAAATGTGTATAAATTAATATGTAACCTGAAATGTAAATCAAACATCTCTTCCCAGAGATAAGCATATAGTTGTATTGCGATCTTGAGTAATAAGACATCTCTTCTTAGAGAATCCATTGTTACTATGTTATTTTTGTGTTCTTGAAATATTTATCAACCAAAAATCCTAAGTTTTAGATCAATTTGATGTCTCAAGGTCATGATATTTGGTATTCAATTGTAGATGGCTATAGTGTTCCTCATATTCCACCAACTAATGTAGCAAGTAAGAAGGCTAGTGAAAACAACTCCAAGGTAATGAATGCCATTATTTGTGGCCTGTCAAAGGTATATATTGTGAAATTGATGCACTATGTATCATCAATATATATGTGGGAAAAATTGAATAATATCTATGAATGAGACACCAAGGTGAATATGTCCAAGTTGTAGACCCACTGCAGACAATTTAAAAGTCTAAAAATAAATGAAGATGAAAACATTGCATCTTACATGCTGAAGGTTGATTAAGCTACCAATGTCATTAGAGGGTTAGGATAAGAAGTGAAAGTGTATATAGTTTTTAAAAAGGTATTGAAATCACTAATTCTTAATTTTTATTCTAAGTTATATACAATAGAAGAGATGCAATATTTGGACAAGCTTGAGATGGATGGGATTCATGGCATATTGGTTGCCTATGAGATGAGAACAAATGAAGGAATACTTCTTAAGAAGGAAGTGACATTCAAATATGAGAATAATTCAAAATTCAAGAAGGTCAAGGATGAGGTACATTTAGATGTTGATGATGATGAACTAATATCCATGTTTTCTAAGAAGTTAAGGTTTTGATCTGGTAAGTACAAGAATAAGTTATCTTTCAAATATTGTTTTAATATTGGTCATTTTACATCCAAGTTTCCTAAAAAGGATAAAATTGAGCATAATTAATAACATGATGAACATAATAGAGATGATATGAAGTCTATAATCTTGATAAAAACAATAAATATTTAATAAATTATGAAGGTAGAAAAGGATCATTCAAGAATAAGAGAAGTTTATACACCAAAAAAGACAATAACTCATCTAATATAAATGACACAAGTACTTATGATAGTGATGATCATAGTAATTAACGTAAATATGAAAATAATGAAACATTATTCATGGCCTTAGAATCAAATAATGAGAGTTTCTCAAATGGGAAAGGCCTTATGGTTGATGTAGAATCAGATGAAGTGAATCTTGAGGTAGAATTGGTAAGTGCCCTAGATGAGTTATAATTCCAAAGAAGAAAGAATCACAAAATAAGATCATTAATTATGTACTATGAATATGAGATTGGTTTGTTTGAGGAGAGATTTAATAACACATCCAAGGAGTATGATGAGATCATCAATCAAATTGAAGTACAGATGGAGATAGTCACTACTAGCTTAAAATCTAAAGAGGAAGAATGCACTAGGTATAAAATTAAAGTGGAATATTTGAAATCTAAGTTGGATTAAGCATATATCAAGGTGAAGACCTTTGTGAAGTTTGAAAAGATCATTGAGGTTATAGATGACATCTTGAGTAGTTAGAAGTCTACAAGTGATAAGACAAGTCTTGGTTTCAAAGAAGACCAAAAGGAGGTTGCTCAAGTTAAGGAGAAGGTTGTTGAAGACAAGAACATTAGCATGAAAAGACCTATCAAATATCCTAATTCTATGAGGTATGCTAGTTAATTTGATGGTTACTACTTTATATGTAGTCAGTTTGGTCATAGATCAAGAGAGTGTAGAAGACCCTCCAAGAATGAGTACTCATGGGAATATGGAAGAAGTCACAATTCACATCAGTCAAGAGGTATGTATGAGGTTGTTTGATATAGTTTTCATTATGTGGGACACATTTCAAATTTTTCCCTAATAAAGTTAGAAGGTCATCAAGTCAAAACAAGAGGTTTGAATCCCCTAGAGAGCAAGAGAGAAGGCAAATGAATGTGTAGAAATAAAAGATAGGAAAGGTTAATCATGATTAGTCTACAAGCTTAAATGGAATGTTTGATATGGTAGAGCATACCTAAAATAAGAAATAAATTTGGGAATGTATGTTATCATTTCATATTGATGATCAAATTTTTGACATAGAGGTGAAGCCTATAGTGTTAATCAAGCCTAAAAAGATACTAAAAGATATTCAGTCTTTTGAGATCATGTATATCTAGGAATATCCTAAACTTGTGTATTTTTAGTGCCCTGTGGAAAGGGGTGACTCCATTAAATTTCATGGAGACACTCTTCAGTTAAGTAGAAGCATGGTGGATATTGGGTTTGAGGGGGGGATATTCAGGTTGTTACCTGAGCTTGATCTGTGTTGAAAAGTGGTCTTGTAATCTGAGTTCATTTAGAGGTATACATGGAGTAAGGGGGATCACATTGCTATAATTCTTAATATTTAATGTGTTGAATTTTTTTTGCAAAAAAAAAGGGTGTGCTTCCAAATGGTAGTTTTTGGAAGACCCTTTGGCATTAATATCAAAGGGGGAGATAGTTCAAAAAGGGAGATTGACTAGTTTGGGGAAGATGCAAGTGATTAGTGATCAAATTAAAGAATGTTTACCATCAATGACAAAGGTGGATTTTTTTTAGAAGTGTTGTCATTTATGTCAAAGTTGATATCATTTTATGTCAATTTTGATGTCATTGATGTCAATATGTAGGTCAAAGAGAGAATTTGAAGGAAACCTAATGTCTCTTTCTATTGAGAGATAATTTAAAGGTGACCTAATGATTATTATATTAGTAATTTTTAAGGTGGTTGTAATGGTGTGATAATGTTTTCTAATTAATGTTATTCTCATCATTAAGGTAAGCATGTTTAAGGACTAGTCCTTGAGTACAAGGTGTTTTGAGAAGCCTAGTCATAACAAGCATAATCATATCATGAACATATGCATGATGAGAATTAAAAGGTATGTGTATAGGTATTAAATTATTTTTAGAATCATTTAAGGCATGTGGGAAAGGTTTATAATCATCAAGGAGTGTTTTAAAGTCAGTTGTCAGGATTCAAGTACTTGATAAGCCTAGTCATGGCATGTAAAGTCCTTGTGAGAAGGTATGAGCTTGGTGGCTTGGTGAGATGAGTTAACATAGTAATGAATGTATGTATAAATTTTATTTATCATTTATATGAGGCATTTTATCACTCATTTGAGTCTCATGGTGAGCTTACAGGGGTAGGACCTATATACCTAGTATGCAACTAGACCACTTCTAGACCTTGCTTGGCTTAATAAGGCATCATGATCTGTTGTTAAGGAACATGAATTAAGTTTGAAATTGTTTGATCATGTGATTGAGGTGGATATCACATGGAAAGAGGGTTTAAGGTCAATCTCAAGGCCTAATGTGGTTTGAGGTTAAGGTCTAAGCAAGCAAAAATAAAAAGTATGGCCTAATGGGGTATCAAGATCAATTTTCAAGAAAATCATGAGTATTTGAGCATGGATAGAGGTATTATATTATTTTTAAACCATTTTAATAAATTATTAGTTCATGGTATTGTAATAAAATGCATGAAAAGTGATTTTGAGGTCTCTTGAGTGCATAGAATGAAGGGTTCTGAACTTGATAAGGAATTTTAGGTGTTCATTGGCATGTGTGACCTTTGCATGGGAACTTAAGATATTCATGGTATATGTATAAGGTTCTTATCTCAAATTTCTAGGAATTATTTTATGTAATGAGGTACTAATCTTTATGAACGATTGCTAATAGTGAAAGATGGTTTAAACCCTCAAAGAACCCTAATAATGACCTGATATGTAAGAAGATGTTCTAAAGTGCTCAAAATGGTTTGGTATGACTATTTTATTAATTTTAAGTTATATTAAACTCTCCCATGAATCTTTAGGTGTGATTGAGTCTTCAGGTGAGTGAGTGGACCCTATAAGAAAGGCTTTATTTCTTAGATATTTACTATAGTAGTCAAAGTTGACCAAGTCAAAATTTATAAATTTATGGAGGAAAAATTTTGATACTTTTATTTTGTGTCCATGAAATTTTTTGGATATTTTATATCTCTTATTTATTATAAACTGGTCATTCAAGACAACATGGCACTAATAGACCTAATGATGTAAACAGTGAGAAACCCAGATAGAAGTGAGAAGATGATTAGGGATGTGTTATAATAGAATAGGGATGAATCCAAGTGAATGGGTATGTTTTTAAATACTTTTAATACATATAAATTTTGGATATAATTTTTTTATATCATTTTATATAGCAAAAAGTTTCTCAAAAAGTTGACTTATCTAGCTCAGTGAGGTCTATGTATAGTGAGGTCATGAGATTGGTATGAAAAACCAATATTACCATTTAAACATGTCATTTTTATATATAATAATGTTATAATTATCTCATAATATCATAAAAATTAATTATTAGTCTTTAAAAGTGGTCATAAATATGTTGAAGGTCATTGTCACCATGACTATGCTTCAAGGCAAACTGGTAGTTCTAGGTAAGCAAGTTGTAATGATGAATTTGAAGATTTATGACCTAAGTATAATAATATAATTTACATGGTGTTTATATTTTTTAATTTTATTTCATATAAATTATTTTTATAAGTTTTTTTATTTAGTAAAATTAGTGAACATGTAGAAGCCAAAATGGCTTGTCATGCTGAGTGAGGTCTGTGAGAGAGAAGGTAAACAAATTGGTTTGCAAGACCAATAGTTGATATTAGATCTTATGATATTTTTATTATAATTTATTTTTATGATTTTTTATGATCATGTTCATAAATTTTAATTCATTTATTGTGTTACTTTAGGTGTTATAAGTTCAAGTTTCCATGACTATGTTTTAAAGCTAGTTGGTAGTTCAAAGTGAGCATTTTGTAGAGAATAGTTTAATCTTATATAACCTGAGTTAAAGTATATGATTAAGTTTGTGATGAAATTAAGGTCATTATTTTTATGAATATTTTATTTTTTTCCATGTTTTTTTATCAAATTTGTGTTTTATCATCAGTAGTTCAAGACAAACTTTTTGGGTATGCACAGGCCTAATTATGAACAATGTTAATGGTGTGCTTCAAGTGGTGGTTGAAGATAAAAGGTGTTATGGAGACTAGATGAGATTATAAGGGGTATATTTTATTTTCATATGATATTTTACTACTATTTTATTTGTTTTAATGTGTTCCAAATAATTCAAAGTGTAATGTGTCCTAAATTAGACCTAATGGGATTAAGGGTCAGACCTAAAGGGACTCTAATAAAATAAAATAAGGCCTAATTGAGGTATGCCAGACCTAAAGGGACTCAAATAAAATTTTATTAATTTTTATAATATGTACTAAGATCTATTCCATGGCTGAACTAATAGGTTAATGGTATTTAGCTGACTAATAAGGATATGAATAAGAGGCTTGTATAAATACAAGGCAGTTTTAGGCCTATTAGTGTGAGTAGAGTGAAATCAAATAAAATAACATATTTTAGATCATAATTAGGTATTTTAGACCATAATAAAAGTATATATTATCTATTATGAATATTTTATAGACATTATATGTATGAGGATCAAGGTCATAAGACCTAATCAGTCTTGAAGAGACCTATTTGAGCGAAGAGACCTAGAAGGCAATTTGAGAGGGATAAGAGTGTGACGAGCTAAAGGGGTGGTCATCATCATTTGGTTGAAAAAAATTTTATTGAAGGTGATCAAATAATTAAAGTTTTTGAGTTGGTGCTGAGTCATCTAGGGGGGTGGTTCCTCCTTGCAAGTTGATGCTTGATAAAGCCTAGTTGAGTTGGTGTTTAGCTAGTTAGGGTTGGTGCTCCATGTGAAAATGGTGCTTCACTAAATTTGGTGTTTATATTATATGATTGTATTCCATTTGTATATATCATTAGGTTTTATTCCCCTTGAGGTTTTCCCACATATATGATGTGTTCATATATTTCATGCTTATAAGGATAGGTGTTTATGCTTGCTAAATATATGTGCTTGATTGAATAGTTCATGATTATTTAATTGAAATTGATAAGAAAGTTTTTGAAGATTGATTCACTCCCTCCGTCTCGGTCATTTTTCTTCTAACAATTTAGAACCTAATTAAACCATCAGTAGTGGATGGTATGGGTTATGGAGTCTCAAGGACAACACTCTTGAGGAATGAGATAACACCCCATCTTTCAGTTCTACTTTTGAGCCAGTGAAGTTTCACCCCATTGGTTGATCTCATGCATGTTTTCATCCTTTTGGTTAAGATTTTAAGACTAGACATGAATGAGTCACCATACACACCTAAGGTAAGAAAGGTGCCTTGAATCATAAAATAAGGTCTAGCTAAAGTGATTATTTATTTATAGAGGTAGACTAGTTGATGAATTAGCCATAATTTCTCTGATGTCCTAACAGACACTCACCATCATGAAATCAATCCCCTACCCTACTAGCACCTCATAAATTTTCTACTTTAATTAAATTAGGTATTGGGATACCCTTGAACCATCATGTAATAAGTCATTCAGTGACATCATGTAATAAGGCTTCCTTATCTATATTTTTGTCCATTTTTCTTAGTGACAAAAGTTTTTGGGTAATAAGACACTCTAACCTCTTAGTATATAGTCAGGTGACTTGATCAAGGAATTTATTTGGAAGGCCACCATGACATATGTTTAAATATTTATAATGAGGTTGGGAGTGACATAAAATTATAAAATGCATATTTACACCACCAAAAATAAAGTTCACATTGGCACCTAGATAGGCACATCTCAACGTACCACTACATTGGAAGACCAGATGTATATTCTAGTGTGGGGTAGGAGATGGTTCCAAGAAGAGGAAAAAAAAGTGTCTAATGAAGATGTCTAAAATAAAAGTGTTCAGGAGGAAATGTTGGGAAGTGCATGAAAGGAAAAAACATATAGAAGGAGTTGACATGTTAACCAATTCAAAGAGATAAACAAGAAAGGACATGTGTCACATCAATGCATAAGGAATAAGGTACATGTAGTTATCCATCTTGATTGATTTAGGAACAATGAAGGTTGAGATGATGTACACAAGGACTGACACAACCTAAAGCATGATCTATAGTTATTGTTGTCAAAGCTAATTAGTGAGGGAAGTGACTCAGCTAGGCAAGAACAAGCATGATAAGGATCAAAGTATGTGAAATATCTACCACCTATCATAATTTTACATTTTAAATAATGACTTAAACAAGCTATTGTATGCATAGGAAAAAATAGTTGGTAGTATGGACAACTATCAACTGAATTAATTGGTCATTCCTTTTGCATTTATATATACAAGTGGAAGGACAATCCATGATACAACTTGTTATATTAGGATTAAAAGTGTAAGATACCGGTGAGAACTTAAAAAGGTAGTCTTGATAAGGATTTATGTCAAATTGATAGCAGAGAAATTTTAAAATTAAGGCAGAATGAGGAAATAAGACCAAGAGGGTTGAAGTTCTAGAGGTTGGACAAGAGGAACTAGATTTGAGCAGATGAATATACCACACTACCATGTGGATATAGCTCAATTGATTTCAATAAGGATATGGAATGGAATATCCCATTTATATTAGGATACCATAGGAAAACCAAAAACCTATAGGTAGTAAGAGGAGGAAAAACAAGCTCGTTATCTAAAAGGAAGAGCCAAGTAGAAGATGACTTAGGATAGAGTCATGTGCCTCTACCACATGCATATGGGTAAAGGTCAGATAGCATCAAAAAATATGCAAATATCTCAAGAGGATCTTATGCATGAAATTGATTTAAATTAATTGAGATGATGGATCAAAGTTGGTGAGTGTGAATGCACGATGAGGATAGTTGGTTGTGTCATGACCCAAGAATGTGTATAATGGTGTTTTGAAACTAGAATAACAAGGTAATTTAAAGAGAAGATTAAATGGTGAGGCAAGGAAAGAAGTATAAAATGATCTACACTACCAGTCTAAGTAATGTTTAGCTATAATTGTTTGGAGCTGAAAATAAGTCCCTAAGGATTATGGTCAGATGGGATGAAATTGGAGTCTGCCCCTTAAGACTCTTCTCTAACTTTGAGGAAAACCTAGTGGCATAATATAGAGGATGTGTGCCCATTCATATGTAGGTAGGTGATTTTCCCTCTCCAAATATGTATGGTTTAACACTATGTACCCCAATAAATTGGTGCCTCTCTCAAGGACATTAGGAGTGAGATCAAAGTGCTCATAAGCATAGGGCATCATAAACATTTGTAGGAGGATGAGAAGAGAAAGATTAATTAGAATCACAACCTAGATATATTTAAATAGGTAGGGAATAAGTAACCTTTAAGAATTATATGAAGTGGTCCTCTACAATAAATTAGGAGGAAAACACCAAATGAATACTCAGAGCCTAAGCATGAATAGGGTGAGGTCAGAGGCCCTGAGTAGTCATGTTGCTTGGTGAAAAGATGATTGAACTAGAAGAGAGGATGGTAATAAAGTTATTGGATGGGAGAAAAAATAGGAAAATGCTTAAATATGTCACTGAAAAGAAGGAAAGTGTCTCATGAGGAGTCACATAAAAAAAGGCTTACAAAATTGTCTACTCTTAGACAAAGCAGTTACTTATGAATAAGCTTTGAAGGTAGATGGATTGAAAAAGGAAGGCAAGTAGAAGAAGAATTTGATGTTTAGGTATAGATAACTAATTTAGTGTGGGGTGATGTTGACCCTTAAAAATATCTAAGTATCAGACAAGTGTGCACTTGCATGCTTTAAATGAATATCAATGCCACTAGCTGAGAGGTGTACATAATATAAACCACATAAATTACATGTCTACTTGAAATAATATTATTAATAAAGTAAATGTCAGATATTAGAAACATGCTTACATACGTTACATGACAAATTGGTAAGACCCTTGGAAAAATAGCCACATTTACCCAATAACCATATAGGAGATTATGGGGGAAAGAAATAAGTTGATTGATTGGCTATAGATCTTGACATGGACTTATGGTGGTACGATGATCGATGGCATAGTATTTGGATTTGGGATAAGTTGGAATTTAAAATATGGGATTAAGTAATAAAATACCAAGAAGAAAAGGTAAAGAGGCTTGAATAAGGAGAAGAGAGAGAGACTAACTCTTAGCTGAGAAGAAGGAAATCTGATGAGTTGAGTAAAGATGAAACAAAGGTAGACAATAAAGAGTGCGAGAAAACATGACATAATAGATTAAAATAGGGTATAACATTATTATTAGATTGTATTAGGGAGAGATAAGATCTATGAGTGAAATTTGGATTGTAGAATGAGGTAACTTGGTGTGTTTTACGTAATCCATTCCCTTGTATTGAACAAAGAGTGATTTTAATATAAGAAGGCATTTTGAATCATTATATGTTGTAAGGTTATCTAATAGTATTTTTGGGTGTGCTCCTTGAGTTATCTAGTTATCTCCCTTTCCCACTCCTACCAAACACTACTCTCCCATTATATACAACTAACTTGACCCCAACATAAATCCTTTGTCTCTTCACACCTTGGGTGATCTCTACGTGATATGTTGGTGAGGGAACTGGTTCAAGGTGTGTTGATCTAGACCCATATAACATCTTGGCCCCTTGGTGAATAGACTTTGCCAACATAAAATAAAAAAGATAGGCACATGGGACCATATAGTAATATTCCTCATTTCTTTACAATCTAGTACCAACCAGTGTAGGTCAATATCAATTGATGATATTGACCCAATCTAGGGGAATGAACCCTATGCAAAAATAAAATCAATTTTAAAACCAAACTAACCACATGCCTTGTTTATCTTAATTTTCACTTCTAGAATAAAGTCACAATGAAATAGTCACCCTAAAAATCTAATTACTCATCCCTTTTTTGTACTTGTTATATTTAGCATATGCCACTTATCGAATCATTATAATCAGTTTTAGTATTTTACATTTAGATGTATGATTGAATGCCATATCTTAATATCTAAATTACTATACAAGTTTATATATTAATTATATTAACTATTTCATCTTAATTCAAATTAAGGTAAAATAATATGTACAATTGTTTTTACATAATTATATATAATAAAGGATTATTGTATAAAATATTTAGTTTACATGGGTATATAATCAAAATAATAATAATCTTTTTTATTTAACCTTGATACACATATATAAGAATTTATTTATAAAATAAAGAAAACAATTCAAAAACCATTGTCAAAACTATTTTGAAATCTCACCCACCTAAATTTCCTCAATAATTCATCCTTGAAACACATAGATCATGGCCACATTTTAAAAGGGATTGACAATTTAGAATTAATGTTTAACTATCACATTTTTTTTTGGTTGTTTTCCTTGCTACTTGACTTGAAACACCATGACATTTGGAATTCTCATGACCATGTTTTTACTATTGTACTGATTCAATATATATATTATTAATCAAAAAATATTATACAAAAGGTTACACAACAAAGTAGTTACTTGGTATTCATAGCTCAAACTCCTCCCTAAAGGAAAATGTCATCGTAAAATATGACAACAAGAAAACAAGAATCATAAAGCAATGTAAATAAAAACATGGAAAAAAAACAAAATTACATAATTCTCATGAAATAAAACTAAACATAGGTTGCAACACCTAAAGGGGGAGGTGGAGTATCACCCTTAAGTAGAGACCAAGAAATATTTATCAAAGGAGGATCCAACACCACCTAACTATGCATGGGCTCTGGAGGAACCAATGCAACAAAATCCCATCCATAAAGAGTCTATAATTTAAAGCCATAAGGGCTAGTTAGCATCCCTCATTAGAAGAGACTAGCATCAATTTTCCATGTGGCAGTGCTAATCTCCATCCTTCACGTTAAGGGGTAAAAATTGACTATAACCATAGGACCAATTTTTTCATCTATGAATTGGAGGTCAAAAGCCTTGTGGTGGATGGTCTAAGGGTACATAACTCACCACATAGGGGGAATTCCCCCATTGATAAAATGAATCTTGAAGATGACATACTTCCATGGTGACTTTTTTAGCTTATATTTGAATCTACATGTAGGTTGAGGATAAAACAAAAACCTTGTAATTAATATATAAATGAAAATAATATTCCTCATTATGAAATAAAGTAGAGTTTATAGCTTTATATAATTTAAATAGAATGAAAAATCTAAAAAAATGCATAAAAAACTATAGAGGTTGACCAATTAGTAGAATCCCCAAGTAGAGAAATGTGCCATGAAAAAGCTCAGGGTGATAAGGTTAGAAGAAACTATATATCCATTATCAGGTAGACTGGGATTTAGGACATGTCTAAAATGTGTGCTTAAATGACTTCAATTCATTATAGTTTGGATATTTGGGATGAGTAATTCTAGATGGGAAAGACACTCCCTAAGTGGAAGGCCTTGATATAGTAGGCACCAAATGAAGTGAACTAGATTGGGTTCAATCTTGGCTTTCCAAATTTTATTAAGTTAGGAAAGCCACTTTATAGGTGAAGATTTAAGGTTTCAAAACCTATTAATCTTGTTGATTTCTAAGGAAAAGGGGCTCATCACTTGGTAAAGGACGTTTGGAGAGTAATTTATGAAGTGGGTATCATAGTTACATCTCCAATCCTTTCACCAAGTAAGTGGGGGTTGAATACCTAAATTATGAAGTATAACATCTAACGTTATCTCTTGAATTCATAAGATAACTTGTAAGTTAAAATTTTCAATATTAAATTTCACTTTTAACATAGGCCAGGGAGCCTAGTCGTGAGTAGAGACTAGATCCTTAATAGTATAAATCTTTTTTTTAAAAACCTAATGGCTTTCATAACAAGTAATTATACCAATAAATACTAATGTTGGTCATTATAGGATAACACAAAATATTATGATCATTAAAATAAATACCACTATCAAATCCATCACCAACCCAATAAAGGTAAGGCTTGACAACCTCATAATATTTCCCAATGCTTTTAACCACAAAAGAGCCTTCAGTGTAATTAGTAGAGTATGGAAGCTAATATTCTTCCAACTGGATTTTCCATAGGGATATCTAGATGAAAATTAACTCCAAAGAAGAATTTTTTAGGCTCCATTACCTTCAATATATCTAACCACCCATTTGGAACTTAAATTAATGCTTTGTCAGTATATGTTATTAACTATCATACCTCCTTTATCATGGTGTTGAAAACAAATGTCGTAGGCCACTCTATGGAATCCCCACATTTGCTTAGCATTAGAATAGATAAAATATCTGAGAATTTTAGCCAACGTGTCATATGAAGCTTTATAAGGTGCCTAATAGGAAGAATAATAGACATGGGCAGTAGCCAAGATTTGAGTGAACACCTAGAATTTCCCTACAAGAGAGAGTGTTTTGGTAACCCAATATTCCACATTTTTATCCACTCTATTTATGAAAAAATTCCATATTTTTGTAGGGCATCTATCAAAGGCAAACTGGATCTTTATAAACTTAAATTATTCCCCTCTATAAATCTAATTCCAACCATATTGAAGCAACCACTCATGCATGGGCATCATATTCTAACATAAACATTAGGTCTTATTCCATCGTAAGTTATACCTAGATGCTAAGTATAATAGGTCAAGATAGTGCATATATTCCTTGAACATCTTTTCTTATTCTACAAGAGTGAGGAAGGTGTCATCTACAAAGTGGCCATTGATGAGTTGAGAGGATCTATTAAGGACAACAATACCCCAAACAAGACCCCACTCAACTCTATGAGCTAATAAGTACCCTAGAGCTTTAAGGGTTAGAACATATAAGGCCAGGTAAAAGGTAAAACCTTGATGAATGGAGTGAAAGAGGTCAATTCATTCATATTTTAGACCATTGATAGTGACAACGACTGAGTCTTCCACAAAAAGAGTTTGAACTGTTGAAATAAAGGACCAAATCCAAGGGCTTGAAACATGACCATAATTAAAGACCATTCAAACCTATCATAAGCCTTTTATAAATCAATTTTGAGAAATATGGTTCTCTAATAAGAGGGTCTTATCCACTTTGTACCCTCCCAAAAAAAAATCAAGTTGTCAAGAATATATATGCTTTTAATAAAACTAGTTTTTTTCTAGTTTGATAATGATAGAAAGAATGTACACAATGATTGGTGAGAGCTTGGGTGAGGATATTATAAGATAGATTCAAAAGAGTTATCAATCACTAGTTTTTAATTAGTTATAGGTCACCTACTTTGGGTATGAATTTTATATTACCCTAATAAATGAGGAGCCCAATGATTTCTTTTGAAGAACCTATTTGTAAACTTCAAGTAGATTAGGCTCAATAAACTCTTGGGTGGATTTGTAAATTTCATAAGGGAATTCATCAATGCTTGGGGATTTGTGATTACTCATGATATGAATGGCTTGATATATGTCATGAAGTGTGATAAGAGCATCACACAATTTAGGATCTACATATTTGAGTTTGTAAGGAACCATGTCAAGGCATTCTTACAAGCCTTGAGTCCTCTCAATTATTTCCTCCTGAGCTTAGAACACTAAGTTATAGTGGTCCAAAAAAAATAGAGGAGATGTTAGAAAGAGTAGTGATTCTAAATTATGTAGGCTTGATGGCCTTGATTTGGTATTGATATTATTTGGATATTAGAGACTTAAATAAATCCTTTAAGGTCTTATTATTGATTTTGAACTAGTGAAAGTGATGTGAAGCTACACCCTTCTGAATGCATGGTGATCTACCACTTTGATTTGGTGTTTATGAGAATCAACATGGGTTTTTAACTGAATATTGAAAGGTTTATACTCAATAATATAGGTAATCATCTAGTATTATATGAATGCAACCTTTTCCCTTTACTTGTGAATGTGTGCAATCTTCTTGCAATAATGGTAGATAGTTGTGGTGGTATGGTAGAAGGCTTCCTTCCACCACTCTATCTATTTGTTATTATAATGTGGAAAAGGCACAAGATTATAAACCTAAGCAATGATAAAGATGGTACCAACATGGCAAAGAAGGGAGGTGTTGAGGAATAATTGATTGCATGCACCTTGTGCTGACTATTGTTCCACTCCACTATGTAGGAGAATAGAGAGAGGTCTAAGAGAATGTGTTTAGTATTGTATTATGATAATATGGACATAAATATTCATAAAATATAAATTATTTTACTCTGAAATAATATAACAGTCTAACCTCTTAATGATCCTATCTGAGCTAACATGATAGTTGGACCATGTAAACCAAGGTATGGTAGTTAATGAGCATTATCATAAAAGAGGGTTGACTAAGCCTCATCAATTTTTAAAATAAAATAAGCACCACATTCTCCCATGCACTATCTCATCAATAAGGGTCAAACCTTGTCCTCAGGACATTCCACCATATTAAAATTTTTTTACACTAGCCACATGGCAAGGGGGCAATTTTTATGCTAAATATAGCCATTAAATTTTTCTATCATGGCCATCATTGGGAGAGTAAATATTGAGCACTCCTAATGAATGTCCATTAACATCGAGGAGAATCCAAACAACCTGGAGTGATAGGTCACTCCACATGATAATAATTAATGAGGAAAACTTTAGGGAAACTAAAATACTAGTGCCACCTTTGTCATCAACATGTGGATTAGATAATTGAATAGCATTAGACTAGATAATTGTTAGATCAATTTGCATAAAAAATATTGAAATTTCAACTTCTTGTAGATAAAAAATCTAATGATCTAGATTGTTGATAGATAACTCACAAAAAAAAATTGAAAGGACTTTGTGAGACCTTAAACATTCCAAGATAGAAAACTAATTAGGAAACATTGTCCATAAGGAGTTCCCCCTAAAAATATTCAAAGCCTTCGATAGCTATGAATTTATTATGCTAATTTAACAAAATAAAATGCCTAAGTGAATTGGAGTGACATTTGGCCCCATTGTCCTCTTAAGGAGAGTCATTGCCATGGTGAGGTGGGTTGTGCAACCACCTAGAGAAGGAAATGCTTGTATAGGAAATCCTAGTGTGAGAAGAGCTCACTTGAGGATGTGAAATTTATATTAGGGGTTCCATTGTGCCACATGTAAACTAAGAGATTCATGGAGGGGGATAGTAGGTCATATTTATAAAGGGTTTTTGTTCACATGGGGGTGTTATAAGATGGAAAAATCTTAACCCCAACATATGCCTTTTTATTGGTAAACATAGTCCAACTGTTATTTTTTTTGTTGCCTTGGGCTTCTCAGACTATAAGGGTTCCACTAAGGGTTTCATCCAACCTATGAGGGGTTATTCTTTGATTCATTGGTTGTGGGATTAGAAATTATAACATGTGTTGGGGAGGTTGAAGTACATAACCTTTTTCACCCAATGCTCGTTGTTGACCTGAAAGTCAATGGATTCCTTTAGATCTTTGGTCACATCAACATCGATGTAGACACATTGATTCATGCATGGAGAATAAAATTGGGATCATAATGGAAAAGGACATGCCCTATGGGTTGGATAATCTCATTGAAAAAAGACTGAAGAGTAATAGGAAGGCCATGTAGTTCAATCTAGACTGACACCTAGAGGGAAGCTTGGTTGGTAACTTTGAATTTACAAAATTATTTTGATAGTATCAGAAGTGTGCTCTTAAGGAGAATAAAACTCAAATTTTTAAGTATATCTTTGACCTCATATGAATCCTTAAAGGAGAATAGAAATAAACCCATGGCCATGTTTCAGACACTGGTGATGTGAACACCCAAGGGCTCCCATTAGTGTTAAAACTAGGTATTAAGAGACTTTTTTTAGGAGATCTAGCAACCAAAGTAGGCCATAATCAGATACTTTCCATACAATTTGCATACACTATCAATGAAATCATGCTTTCAACATAACTCATGCTAAGAGGGAGAGACATGTTGATGCCTAAATGTGTGCCACATGTGCCCAGATTGTTTAAAAAACATTTTTCATCTTAGAATTCCTAATAATTCAATGCATGAGTTGTGGGTTTGATAACTTGTTATCTATTGGTGAATAGAGGTAGAACAAGTGGCTGTTTCACAATATTTATATTAGTTGGTGGTTGGAAGCCACTATGACCAAATAGTATATCTATGCAAAATATGGAGTACCTATGCTAAGAATAGTGAATTATAATAAAAAAAATTAATCTAAGAACTAATCTAAGTTGAATATTTACAATGAATATTAAACTAAGGTGACCCAATTAAAAAAGAAGCAAAAGGAATGGTAGAGCAGAAAGAAATGTTATGGATCTTCATTCCAAACATCATGACAAAGTTTAGATTTCATTTAGACATGTACTTAACCAATATGTAACTTGAAACATCTTAAGTCTAAATCCTATCACACAATAGAAAAACTCCTAAAGAAGGTGGAAATAATGCAAATAAAAACCTTATTTACTTTAAATATTTACCCCTACAAGAAAATAACATTAGCCCAAATGTAAGAAGAGTAGTAAAACAAAATGAACCTGAGGACTTTCAGTCAACCTAGCATTGACATAAGTTCACAAATATACATACCAAGAATTTATGAGAACTATTCAAATATAAAAGTCAAAACAAACAAGTGAGAGAGAATCCATGATAATAATGAACACAAGCAAATACTAGACAATCTTTATAGAATTTCTTACTTATACTAATTACTCCAAGTTTACAAAGTAATTTGGCTCTAAGAACTCCCTCATTTTTTAGCAATGGATGATACCCATTTTAAATCAAATCAAGGTGGTATGTTGGTCAGTCTCATCCAAATATATTTTTACAAGTGTATGTGATAGGTGTCCTCTCTGGTACATTCTAGAACAAATGATCTTTTCCTTCTAGTAGATTGATCTATAGACATCCTACTTCATAAATTTCATGTGGTCATGAACTTATAT
This sequence comes from Torreya grandis, assembly GCA_037957365.1. NCBI lineage: Eukaryota > Viridiplantae > Streptophyta > Pinopsida > Cupressales > Taxaceae > Torreya > Torreya grandis. The sequence goes on from JARHVA010000143.1 coordinate 5,627,529, forward strand.
TAATTTTCTCACCAGTGATCCATTGGACCTTTAGCTTTTGTTGATTTTTTGCTTATGTGGCATCATCTTGGCACTTGTGTGGCATCCTTGTGGCACTTTATAGCAAAATTGCTCATCAATGTTCACATAATGACTGTTGCCTTTTAAAATCTTCCTTTCATCTCACACCGTTAGATTAGACTGACATGGAATAACATAAGTTGTTGATCTCGATCCTAGGATTTTAATGCCATTGGCTATCTCAGCTATGTTCCACATAGTTATGACATGTGTTATTACCACATTTATTCTGAGTTATGTTGAAAATTCCACATCAATTGTGCACCATTATAGCTCTTTGCTATCTTAAATTTAACATCTACATGATCATCATTTGACATCCATGTGAACATATTTGATGAGCACACGACCATCAATTTTAAGCACATTCTTGGGACTATTTATTCGGCCTACCATTTGTTATTTTTGGGTTTATTCTTCATCATGTGTATGTCACTTAGCAGTCTCGCATCATTTGATCAATTCTATTCTAGAAAACATGGATTGTAGATCCTATAGAGATGCACAATGTTTAAGTCATGTCTGATAGTAATATAAACTTAAGTTAAATTCTTAAGCTAAGGTTCAAGACATATTAAAGTGAACTCATGAATTCAAAGGGACTTGAAAATGTAAAATTGTTTTGGTCCTTTTGCATCAAACAAAAAGTCTAACAATAAAATTTTGAAGGGTCTGTTGATGGTGAAAAATTTCACACCAATGAATCAACCCATTCACCTATTGTGAAGGTCAGGATGGAGTCATACCAGTTTAATCATAGGAGTCCTATGACTGAAAAATCAGTACAAGGTACATAGAAGGGTCTTTTAAAGTTCTAGATATTTAATATGTTTAATAATAATTCTAAATCAAGTATACAAACATTAACTAAGTTGATCAAACATAACCTGAAAATCAATTATGTCAAAAATTACTCATAAACAATGCTTTGATCTAAGAAGTTAATCATTCTTTCGATATTATATGATTCAATCTTAAATCTGTATAAACTATCATCTGACCTATCTGACATAATAAAGTCTATGAATTAGACAATCTCTTGAAGGATGGAAAATTTAGATTGTTGAAAAGATATGTCTTATGTTCATGTTCACAAATGATCATCAAAATAATAAACAAGAAAGCATAAAAGATCAATATATCTCAACAACCTAAAGAGACAAGACAAACAACAATGACTAACTAAGAAACTAACTAACAACACACATTAAAATAAATAAATGTAATCTAAAGTAGGAAAATAAAATAATTTAATACTAACTAAACTAAGAAAATAAATTGACACTAACATTAACACAAAGAAATAAAACATAAATAAATAGAAATTATCAAAGAAATTAAACTAAAGTTAACAAAACGAAACTAGAAATCAAATTCAAATAAATAAATAAATAATAAAATAGAAAATTTATGAGTTTTAATAAATAAGAGTCATCTTAATAAATCAGATCAATTTTATTTGAGAAATCAACATCCTTCATACAAAATATCTTCAAAAGATAACTTTTACAATCAATTAGATCAATAATTTGTCACAAAAGTGACGTTTTCATCATTATTTGGGTTAAATACTCAGATTTTACACATAAGACTGCAAGCTAAAATCATCAAAAGATATTAAACTTGACAATACTTAGATAATCAGTTATAAATGATGATATAAAACTAGATATACCTACATTGTCTAAGCAGTATACTTAACCATCAAAGAAAGTACCATTGATTTATCTGCAACAGTCATGCTTTTTCAGATAAATTGCATAGAAAAGAGAGAGATAAATGATTAACTTTACAAGAGTATAAGTCTTCAGTACCTATGTATTTCCCCATTCAAATAAATCCTTGATCTCCTTTCAAACCTCCAAAGTTGGTTGGAAAAGAAGTTATAACTAACTTTAGTTAGTTATTTATCAATTTTATTAATTAACTTTAAAAGTTAATTAATTTGGCAGTTACAAATTAAAATTATTTAAAAATTTTAACAAGTCTTAAGAGATCAAATATTTCATTTTAGATCAGTTATTCCTAATGAGTGAGGACCTCCTTTAAGTCAACTTAGAATATTTAGAATATCATTTAATCAATAAGTAATCTAATAAAATATCATATTAAATAAATAAACATTCTGCATTAATACTATTTGCATTTTTTATTTAAACTTAAAACATATATATATATATATGGGAATTATACCATGTATATAATCCATCTATTGCCAAACAATAAATCTAAAATCTCTAAAACTGGATTTTTTGCTCTTATTCCATCTACAACACCATGCTTTTGAAAATAATTAATTTTGTGAAATACCTTGATAGTAAAAATATTTCAACTATATCACATGAAATATGAACCCAAACTCTTCATGAAACAACCTTCACTTTGATGAAAATAACTATTTTACTATGTTTTATATCCATATTAAATTTGACATTCAAATGACCGTCAAATTGCATAATTTCTAGTTTGTGGTGACGGTCATTTGGCCGTCAAATTTAACACCATAAAAATTTATGTAGGTGATGATTTTACAAATTTTGTACATCAGAAGGAAATTGAACTAATTTACAAAATCAAATGAAAACCCATTACTCATCTTTTGTTTACTACTATGATTTCACTTTTTGAATAACCAAAAAAAACTATTTTTCATAATTTTGTCAAATTCTCTTTTATTGTTTATTTATTTCCCATATTTATAAAAATATATCAAAAGTCTAAATATATATAAATTGATGATTTTATAGCATATCATTTGCAAAATGGTTGACTAAATCCATTCAAACTTCCTTATACATAATCATTCCAAATATTGATACAACCCAAAGAAAAAAACTTCAACAAAAATCTTTTCAACATTAATATCAAACATTCTTGCCAAAATAAATCTATTAATTCACAAATGAATAATCAAAAAATCAACCAGGTGAACCAATTCAAGGAATCAACAAATCTATAAAATTTCCACAAAAAAGTCAAAACTATTATTTTGTTTTGATGAACCTAGTTCACACAAGTCGAGTCTTGATCCAAACAACCTTTTAATATTCTCAATAAAAACAAGACTAAATCAAAAACCTAAAAATTTATTGTGCATGTTGAACAATCATTCTTTTCTAAAAAATTTCATGCATAGGATAACCATTTAAACATGTATCAAGAAAACAAAAAGCAGAGCTTTCCAAAACTTCAAGAGCTCACAAAACTCTTGACTGAAATAACCTGAAATAACTCATTTATAAATTGAATCTTTTAATAGACCCTTTTAGATAATATGATTCTCAAAATATCCCATTAAATAAATAAGAACTTTATAGCAGGTTAATAGTAACCGAAAAATCCCAACTTCTCATCTTTTTCATCATTCATACAAACTATGCACAACCGACAACATTCCCAAGCATATAGGTAATCATTTTTCAAATACTTAAAGGCAATCAACATAAATTATTATAAATCCTGTTTGCAGATGAATTCATAAAAACTTCATACTATAGTTTGTATTTCTTCATAAATATTTAAAATAAAATCAGAGTTTTCATATATGTTCACATGAACTAGGCTCACTCTTTCATGTAAACAAACTATTTCTTCACATAACTACAATTTATTTGAATCCCATATATATTTGTAATATCATCCAAAATGAAAGGAACATACCTAAAATGAACCTTTTCAAACTTTTTGATTGAAAATATCCAAAATTCCTCCACTGTAACCATAAAACCTTGACGAACTAGTGGTCCATTTTCATGAGAAGCTTGTCAAGAATGAACCCAAAATCAAAAAAACAACAACTTATATTTGTCACTTCCTTTCTATAACTAATTACATTGCGTGCTAAAATTTATTTGGCTCATGTTTACCAATGGTGTACTTAGAAGCTTTGCTAATTTTTCTCTCGACATAGTTAAGTTTAACCATTACTAGCACTTCATACTAAAACCTCATCAACTCCTGTCATTCAAGGAAGGATCACTTTGCATTAACTCCATTATACCGCTAAATCCTTGGCATATCATGAAACCTCATGACCATGCTTTTGCACTAAATAATTACCAATGTTACCTTACCACAATGTATCAGGTTATGTTTCTAAACAAATGCTAGCTCATCATACCAACAAAAACATTTAATATGCTTAACTGTTAGATAAACAACTTTAGACTTAGGAAACAATAAACTATATCTCAACAAACATTTATACCATTGCAAATGTCTATTTTTTATCATCATGTCCCAAAAGGTAATAATGCCATGTAATAAGCCTTTGACCATTTTAAAAATATTAAGCCTTTTAAAAATGTATGTGAAGATTATCCTAATCTTCAAATAAAACTTTATGTCATTATATTTGATGAAACATGTCTAAAGTTAAGGACTAACTCCTTACGCAATTATATGAATTTGCATGCTCAATGTTTCAAATGTCCACTATACAAGAAATAGTAAACAAAATTGAATCATGAATCCGATTCTTATCTTCATAATAGTACTTCAAATAATAGATGCATTGGTTTTCAAATATATTTTTTAAATATGATCATCATAATACCATTATCTATTTTGAATCAAAAATCTAATCATATCATCTATGAAAATAAATAATCATTGTAAATCTATCAAAATTGAAAGTCCATTTACCAACTGAAATTGTAACATTCTTTTGAACATATATATGCCAATTTTATTCATTGATCCAAAAATTCTTTTTGAAACCACTATAATGAAGATATAAATTTATAGAATACAATAATCATTAAACTACTTTATTGAAAACAATGTGTATTCATAAATGAAACTAATTGACTTAGGGTCCTCGAATGCAATTTTAAATTTCATGACTAGGTCATCACTATGGCAAATAAGAGTATCAACTTATTATTTTAGAAAAATTGAAGGGTGTGAAAAATAGGCATAACAGGGTCTTTTTAGAAAACCTTGAAGGGTATGTCTTGAAGATAAAATGCCCCTTAAAAAAAGCTCAGAGGGTATATTTAAAAAGCTGAAGGATCATTTGAAAGAAGCCAAAGGGCATTCCAAAAAACCTAAAGGGTATGTGCCCTTCACAAAAATCTCAAAGGGTATTTTTAAAGAAGTTGAATGGTAATTTCAAAAAATCTCAAAGAATAATTAACCTAAACAAAAAGTCTGAAGGACAATTTTATTAAGGTAAAGGGAAATTCAAAAAAAGGCCAAAGTGTAATTCAGTCGAGCAAGAAACCTTGACAAAAAAACCCAAAAGATAGGTATTTAGGGAAGATGTCTTTGACAAAACTTCTGAAGGGTACTTTCAAAAAACCTGAAACATAGGTTTCAACAAAATTGCTTGGGAAAGATGTGAAAAGATAAGTCTGAAGGATCATTTCAAAAAATAATAAGTCTAAAACAAATATGTCGAAGGGTAAGTACAAAGGGGCCAAAAGGAAATTTTGTCAGGTAAAATTCTTAATATAATAAGTCCACAGGGAAATTGTTTTGGATAAAATGTCTAAAACAATTATCATGACATAGATAAATTCAAATGAATACTTTTAGCATAGACCAATTGCATAAGTCATAAAATAATTTTTGAATAAAATCTTAAAGTACTTGGATAAATTATCGAAAATATAAACCCCAAATGGTAATTAATTTAGGATAAAGCTCTGAAGGAAAAGCCTAAAAAGACATTTCCAAAATATAGAACCCAGTAGTTAGAAATATAACAAAAGGAATTTGCATTTACATTAGACCACATGAATAAAATAAAGGTCTGAAAAGGGGGCTCAGGACATAAAAGGGACTAAGCATGGATGTTAGACTAGAGTTTGGTTGTGTTGAAAAACATGACTAAGTCTTAGGAAATTAAAAAAACTAATCCCATGGAATAATTTAAAATGTTCCCACGTAAAAAGTTTTCACCATATTCAAATCAAGTATTTAGATTAAACTTAGATTAAAGGTTTATCTATTCAAATATGAATCTAACAAGCCAAAGGTTAGTAAAGAATCAAGTTAACATTAAAATCATGAAACCCAAGCATTATTCATTCCAAGTAGACCTTATTGGACCTACAACCTGGAACACAGAGATCCAATGTTAGCACTTTAGATAAGGGAAAACCAAAACTATGAATAAATATGCTAACCAAACTAGGTGTGGATGATCTTTAAATAAAAATAATTTGCAATCATTCTAATGACACGTTGATCAAGTGAATCTTCAATTTCAAGGTACAAATTTATACAATTTGACACATAGGTTCTCATTTTTTAAAAATGGAGGTATGTTGACCTCAACAAATGATGACTTATGGGGGAAACATAATAATATGTTAGAATTCAAAGAATCAAGTTTAGACTAATAATTAAGCTACTTATTCCATTTGGTCAAGAAACATTATTAAGATCAGGTCATAGTTATAACAAATATTTCACATGAAAAATTAGGATCAAACATCAAGACATAGTCATGTTATGTGTGTGATTTGATTCCACTTACTAGTTGCCAAAGGATTTAGAGAACCAATTCTAAGTTCATGACTTTAATCATTAACATTGACATTCAACGTGTTTGAAATTTACTAAGAACCATGATTTAACTCAAGGAAGGCTTGGGCATTACTTTCTTGCTAGCTAGACATCCATAGCCTTGATAGATATGTCTTTGGCTCAACTTAAGGCCTTGCTCCACTGCCAACCAAGCATCCATAACCCTGGTGGAGGTTACCAGAATCACCTCTGATTATAAAGATTTTTGAATTTGTGATAAGATCTTATTTTTTTCATTTTTTAGATAATTTTTGGCTTTCAAATAAGGGTTGGAAACCAAGTGAGCCAGGTTTAGGGATTTGGTCAAGTGTTTGATTTTCAGAGAAACATCCTTGGTTGTTAACTTTGTCCTAGGAAAATAATATTTTTTAAGTACAACCATGACTATGTCCTAATAGTTTAAGATTTCATCCTACATGTGTAATCCTTATTAAAACTAAGCTTAGATCAGAAAAAGGTTTAAAATCTTATGGAATAATTAATTTATCCATCAGTCTTTTCTAGCTTCTTTAAACTATAACACCAAGCTCATATTTTAATAATCCATGATCAACCAATGTTGACAATTCTTACCTGCATTTATGAACTATGAAGTTTCTTGAGCAACTAGATAAAACTTGAGCTGAGAATTTATCCAAAATGACTTATTTAAAAGCAAGGAACAAAGTAAGATAAAACAAATACATATAAATAGGTAAGATATACAAACAAGGGACAGGAAAGGAAAAAAGTAAGAAACAAAGAACAAGAAGGAAACTAAACTAAGCCCTATACTAACTACATAAAGTACTTGCCTCAAGAGTCAAATGGAAAGTTATTTAGCCTACCATAGAGCCTTGAAGCATGTTTGATATAATTCAATGGCCTCTTCTTGTGGATGGGAGAATTTACATGCTTGAGTCTTCTAGGTGATGTAGCTTGGTCTCCTATCAACATTCTTATATGCATAGATCAAATGTATGAATCTAAGACCCAATCATTTTATTCCCAAATTTTTCTACTATGAAATAGGAGTGCTATTTTTGCTTCATCCATAGATAGATAATGGCTTATATCATCTTTAATCAATAATGGTAACTCAGCTAGTATCCTTAGACTAATGTCTTCATTGGGTTCTTTCTGAGGTGGATATAGACTACCAATCTTTGCACAAAAATCTTCCAAGTCATCCCAAAAGGCTTCTTCATCCTGATCAACTAGATGGTGTTCATTTGGAATCCTATTAGAAACATGTTGGTCCCATACTCCTGACCTTTTTATGAAGTCATATGATAATTTTTGATCTATTTCACCTGATTCATCTTTATCCTCGGTGAAGAAAGGTAGCTCTTCTACCTAATTGAGTTCTAGCTCATCTAGTTTTGGGACCTCTAGGATATCATTTCTCTCTTGGAACACCTCAATTTATTTCAATAAATCTTAGTGTAATTGATGTTTATGGTCATTTTCCTCAATAGTACCCTATATTCCATCAGTGACTTTATATGAATTGTCTTCATAACTATCTTCTGAAGAGAAGTCAACTTGTACTTGATCTTATTCATGGGGCTACTCATCTTGAAGAGTTATTCCTTCTTATAGAGTATCTTCAGGTTCACTTTCCTCTTCAAATGGAAAATCAAAAGCCTCTATCATGAAACCCTGAGACATCTTTGCAAAGCTAGATGTCCCTACAATATTGTCTTAGTTAGGCATGATTTTAGAGGTTTTAGAACCATTGTAATGATCAACCAAATTATATCATAGAAACTCATTTTTATGTTTTTGGATGATCTATTATTATTATTATTATTATTATTATTATTATTATTATTATTATTATCATCATCATCTTGAAACTTGTTTGGGGGGCTATTGAATATTTGAGAAGCATTATTTCTATTAGAGCCCTCCTTTATATCACTTACTTATTTTTGCAACTGAAGAAAGTCATCACTTAATTTTTAGACCATTTATAATATCAAGTCACTTGAATTTTTTGGTCTCTCAGGCTCAAAAATCAGAGCATTTCTATTAGATATAGGCACTAGAGTTATATGATTATGTATTTGAAGTCCACTACCAGTGTTATCCAAGAATCCTAGGTTTTAGCCAAGATATGTATAACTCAAGGGAAAATAGTTTTGAACTAGTGTTAAAATAGGTATACTAGAAATGACATTTTGGATGGGCCAATTTGAATCAACATTTGGCATGGAATATTCCATCTGACCCTAAGGTTGCATTTGGTCATTAATAATCATGGCTTAAAAGTAATCCTAGGTCAATGTGTTTATGATTGGAAGAGACCTTTTAAGGAACACAGAGGTCATGGAATCTATATCATCCTTATAAATTTATAAGGCTAAAGCCTCATTAGGTCTATAAGGGGCTATGGTTCTACTGAACATTTTTTGGAACCAAGTGTTAAAGACTTTGATGGTTTCGCTAACATCCCTTTTAATTATGATGAACTATTGATATAGGACACAAGGACTAATAATTTTTCCAAATTGATCAATGAAAACATTGTTAAATTCATCCCAACTAGTAATATAGTTTTTTATAAGGTTGAGAAACCAATCATATGTAGCATCTCTGAAAGTGAATGGGAACAATCTACATGCTACATATTCATGAACTACATTTAATAATCTTAAAGCCATCTTGAGTGACTTAATATTTTCTTCAATAGTGACAACATTATTAGGAATAAAAGAAGGCAAATACCTTTCAAGATTTCAAGGAAGATCATGTACTATACCTGGTGTGTTGATTAAAGAACCACCTAGCCAAGCCATAACTTCAACACATGAGTACCTTGAACTGGTGAAGTGTTTGAGACTTTGGGAATTTTGATCACCTAAGCCTCACCTTGGGAAATTCTAGCTTGTGACTTTGAAACCTGTTTAAAATATGATGCATCAAATTGATCTTTATGATACAATGATTAAGTTTGCACATTCATCCAATTTTGCATTAATACATGTAAATCATGACTATATTTAACTAAATAAGTTTAAATACACATTTATACTGATGAATGAGAGGGATTTTTACACCTCTAAGCTTGAATAAACTCAAATTTTAAAATAACTAGTCAATCTTTGTAAAAAATTGCTACTACTAACCTTAAATATGGGAAATACACAAAGCATGAACTACCTTTGCACGAATGTCCATGGATTTCTAAAGAATATCAATCTTTTTCTAAAGTAAGCATAAATATTGGTCTAAGACCATAAATATCAGTGATATTTACACAAATATGTTTAAAAAGCCACAAATATGTAAAGAATACATCAATCTTTGATCAAAACACACCAGAATTAGCAAAGATTCTACAAATTCATAAATATCTTACTAAAGGCCCTCCTTATAGCACCTATGAAGCTCCTATTGATGCTTAAATGTGTATCACATGTGCTCAGAGTGTTTAAGAAACACTTCTCATTTTATAATTCTTAAGAATTTAGTTCATGAGTTGTAGGTTGTGATAATCCTATTATCTATTGGTGGAATAGAGGCAGAACAAGTGAATGTTTCACAATATTTTTATTAGTTGGTGGTTGGGAGCCACCATGGATAAATAGTATATCTATGCAAAATATGAAGTACCTATGCTAATAATAGTGAATTATGATCAAGAAATAATCTAAGATGAATATTTACAATGAAAATTAAATTAAGGTGATTCAGTTAAAAAAGGAAGGGTGGGGCAAAAATAAATGTTGTTGATCTTCATTCTAAACATCATGACAAAGTTTATATTTCATCTAGACATGCACTTAACCAATATGTAACATGAAATAGCTTAAGCCTAAATTATATCGCACATCAAGCAAACTCCTAAGGTGGAAATAATAAAAATAAGAACCTGGTTCACTTTAAAGATTTACCCCTGTAAGCAAACAACATAATCCCAAATGCAAGAAGAGTAAGAAAATGAAATGAACCTGAGGACTTTCAGTCAACCTAGCATCGAAAGAAGTTAACAACTTTACAATTAAATGTACATACCAAAAATTCATAAGAATAATTAAAATTTTGAAGTCAGAACACATAAGTGAGAGATAATCCATGATAACAATGAACACAAGTAAATACTGGACAATCTTTGTAGAATTCCTTGTTTATATTAATTACTCTAATTTTACAAAGTAATTTGGCTTTGAGAACTCCCTCCTTTTTTGATAATGGACAATACCCCTTTTATATCAAATCAGGGTGGTATGTTGGTTAGTCTAATCCAATTACATTTGTACAAGTTTATGGGATAGGTGTCCTCTTTGTTGTATTATAGAACAAATTATCTTTTCCTTCTAGTAAATTGATCTATAGACAACTTGCTTCACAAATTATACATGGCCATGATCTTATATTAAATTTCTCACCAATGGTCCACTAGATCATTAGTTCATGTTGCTTTTCTACTTATATGGCATCATCATAGCACTTGTGTGGCACTTTTACACCACAACTACTCATTAATTTTCACATAATGATTGTTGCCTTTTAAAATCCTCCCTTCATCTCACATTGTCAGATTAACCTTACACAAACTAGTGCAGGCAGTTGATTTTGATCCTGATATTTGAATGTTATTGGCTATATCAGCCATGTTCCATGTGATTATGACATGTGTCATTACCACATTTATTATGAGTTATATTGAAAATTCTACATCTATTGTACACTATTAAATCTCTTTACTATCTTAAATTTGATGTCTATGTGATCATTATTTAATGTCCATGTGAACATCTTTAATAGGCACAAGACTATCAATTTTAAGCACATTCTTGGGACTATTTATTGGGCCTACCACTTATCATTTTTGGGTTCATTCTTCATCATGCATATGCCACTTGGTGGTCTCACATCGTTCGATCAATTGTGTCTTTAAAAATGTGGATCATAGATCCTATAGAGATGCACAATGTTTAATTCAAGTCTAGGAGTAATATAAACTTAAGTTAAAGTCTTAAGATAAGGTTCAAGACATATCAAAGTGACCTCATGAATTTAAAGGGACTTGGTAGTGGGGAATTATTTTTAGCCTTTTGCATCAGAAAAAATGTCTAACGACAAAATTCTAAAGGGTCCTTTTAGAAAAGCCCAAAGGGTATGTCAGGAATAAAATGTGCCCCTTACAAAAATCCCAAAGGGTATATTTAAAAATTTGAACGGTCATTTCAAAGAAGATGAAGGGCATTCCAAAAAACCCAAAGGGTATGTGCCCCTCATAAAAATACTGAAGGGTATTTTTAAAGAAGCCAAAGGGTAATTTAAAATTAGATCAAAGAATAATTATCCTAAACAAAAAGTTCAAAGGATAATTTTATTAAGGAAAAGGGAAATTTGAAAAAAAAAAACAAAGGGTAATTCGGTTGGGCAAGAAGCCTTGACAAAAAAACCTAAAAGATAGGTCTATAAGGCAGATGTCTTTGACAAAACTTCCAAAGGGTACTTTAAGAAAACCTAAAAGGTAGGTTTCAACAAAATTACTATGGGAAATATGTTTTAGAAAGATAATTCTGAAGGATCATTTCAAAAAATAATAAGTCCAAAACAAATATGCTAAAGGGTAAGTGCAAAGGGGCTGAAGGGCAATTCTATCAGGCAAAATGCCTGATAGTTTAAGTCCACAGGGAGATTATTTCTAATAAAATGTTTGAAACAATTATACTGACATAGATAAGTTCAAAAGAATACTTTCATCATAGACCAATTTCATAACTCCTAAAATAATTCTTGAATAAAAGCCTGAAAGTACTTGGACAAAGTATCCAAAATATAAACCCTAAAGGGTAATTCATTTGGGATAAAACTTTGAAGGAAAATCCTAAAAAGACATGTCTAAAATATAGAACTTGATACTTATAAACATAACAGAATGACTTTGTGTTTAGATTAGACCACATGAATAATAGAAAGTTCTGAAAGGGGGGCTCAAGACATAAAAATAACTAAGCATAGATGTTATAATAGGGTTTGGTCATGTTTAAAACATGACTAAGCCTTAGGAAATAAAAATAAAGTAAGCCCATGACATTATTTAAAATGTTCTTGTGTAAAAAGCTCCCACTAGATTCAAATTAAGTACTTAGATTAAACTTAGATTAAGGGGTTAGCTATTCAAATATGAATCTAACAAACCAAAGGTTAGTAAAGAATAAAGTTAACATTAAAATCATGAAACCTAAACATTGTTCATTCCAAGTAGACCTTATTGGAATTGAAACCTAAAACACAGATATCTAATGTTAGCACTTTAGATAAGGGCAAACTAGAACCATAACAAATATGCTAACCAAACCAGGTGTGGATGATCTTTAAATAAAAATAATGTGCAATCATGCTAATGACACTTTGATCAAGTGAATCTTCAATTTCAAGGTACAAATTTATACAATTTGACATATGGATCCCATTTTTTTATAAATGGAGGTATGTTGACCTCAATAATACAAACTTATTATCTTGTCATATACCTTCAGCATAAACTTCCTAACTCACTTGGGCATCATCTTTCCCGATACATGTAACAATCATTGCAACAAAGAGGATGGAGGCCATTATAAATCAACTGCCTACCCAAAGGGCATTTTTTTTATCATAATAAATGTGCAACTACCCTATTAAATCTTGTGTAAGTGGTATGAAAGATAGGGAGGATAAGCAATCAGAAAGGATGACATAAAAACCCTTAAAAATGAGCAACACAAGTTTCTTCTCATGCCCATGACAATTTTTTTGACAAATAGATATTTCCAGAGAGATGTTTGCACACATGATATTTTCACAATGATGTTTGAACACATGATATTTCCATATAGATGTTTGTACACATGAAGATAGTAATTTTTGCATATAAAACTTTATTTACCTTGAACAAATCCTATCAAATTAGGTTCCAATATCATCATTAGGTTCACCATCATAAGTTGTTTTATAATGTGTCCATGATGCCTATAAATTTTAAAAACTTGAATAAATTACACCAATTTCTTTCTTAAGATATGTCCATAAAAATTAATCATTTTTAGTATCTTTTTGTTGTTATTTAAAAGCTAACGAATTATTTGAATTTTATACAATTTATTTACTTATACCATCCCAATTAAATTTCCACAAATAGTGACTTTTTCTACCATCATCAATTCACTATATGAATATGCAAATATATATTATTTACCAAAAATAACCATAATAGGTTAATAGGACTATTAAAAAAAACATTTCTAATAAGAACTTGCAAGAGAAAATGTAAAACATAAGAGTTATTTTTTTTTGAGATATTTATTTTTAAAATTTGTGAATGTTGAGTAAAATAGTGGACTCATTTTCACCTCTAAACTCAATGTTAAATAAAGGAGTTTGAAGTTGAACCCTGAAATAAATATTTGTGTTAATGGCTCTTGAGGAGGCCATCTCTGTGTCAGTTCATCTCTATGATGAATAGAACTAAACATATTTGGTCCTCATTATGAATAAGATCTTAGAGAGAGCCTTGATTTCATCTAAAGAGGTAGTAAAACTTACCATAAATCTCATAATACATTGGACACCTAAATAAAAAATGCTCTTTTTATTTTGGTTCTTTATTACAAAGTTTGCATGTGTTGATACTACAGAAGAAATATCTCTAACTCCATACAAAGCTAATGAGAGCATACTCATTATTAACCCAAATAAAATATCAAACCAAAATATAATATGGTGTAATTGAGAGTAATAATACATCCATCTTCTATTTAAATAAAATGCTTTAAGTAGTGATGCATTTTTACTAACAATGATTTCTATGGTTTTGTGTAAGATGATTTTATGTAGAATTTTTAGGTCTCATCCCTAATGCCTCTATGAACATCTCTTTTCAACATACAGGGAAAATTTATGGAAAAGGTATTAATAGGTATATTATTGATATAAATACCATTTATCTATAATAAATAAGTACATTAATCATACCAAGGGTTTTTCACCGCTTATTCACATAACTTCATAGATGATTGAAGAGCTTTGAATGGATATCTACTATTCTCATCTGTTGTATCTTCCATACATATTAATTTTTGAAGCAACATCATTACATGGAAAATAATTTAAATGTGGAAGGGATGAATTCTAAATTGAACAAAAATAATTATATGTGGAACTAACTATTTTTCCTGCAAGTTTTTTAGCTTGGTCACAACTAATACTATGAACTCTAGGTACCCAACTCTCACAACCATACAATATTTTTGGTGATATTAAAGTTTGAAATATGCATAATTTTTCTCTAGGATATTAAAATTAAATTTTTAAACATTATTTCTCAAGTGCATTAAGTGAAACATACCCCTTATATAATATCTTTTTTTTTACAAGGAACATATTGAAAAGAGGTAATTTGAAAGGCACACCAAGGTAAGTATAAAATAAAACCACTTCAACTAAATTTAATTTCTAAGTGAAAGTAGTTTTAAGTGACTTTTATTTAGTTGTGTTGAAACCATGACCTTTGTTTTACTCAACTTCACTTGTAAATAATGTATATCATAAAATGAGATTAGAATGTCAAGATGTCTTTATAGGCCTACAATAGTTTGTGACAAAAGAATAATTTCATCGAAAAATAATAAAATAATAATGTTTAGATCATAAAAAATACAAATTTCACCTATTTTCCCTAAACTTGTAGTGATATCCTCTAATTCATCTATGTAGAGACCAAAAAAAGTAGGGGAAAATGAAAAACCCAATTCAACACTAGTGGTGTTATTGATATCTTCTATAAAACCACTAGGGGTTTGGACCTAGCCAACCACATTCTCATAAAGTGTCATCATAATAACAACCAATTTTATTGGTATATGTAGATCTTAAAGCTACTGAATTAGAATTTATATGGGATTAGTGTCAAATACCCTCATAAAATTAGTAAAACAACACTAAACCTATGCTTGTGAGATCTTTTTTATTTTATTACAATTATAGCTATCAATGTATAATCTATTTTTTGATGTTTCATTTTAAAACTTGCTTACCCTTTTACTCAAAGTTTATTGGACTCTGTAAATCTAGAGATCAAACTAACCAACACTAGAACAAATAACTTAGTCGAGATGCTACCAACCATGATGGTCTTATAATCATTTGGATTTTGTTGGTTCCATGACTTAAATATGACGAAAATAATACAATATTCCCATAAAAATAATAATCCATGAGAAGACACTTTATTAAATAAATCAACAATCAAAAATATAAGTTTCTAAGAGGGATCAACAATATTAAAAATCCACAAGAAGCCACTAAATGAGGAGAATGGAAGGATATATGATCTCTCTAATAAATATATTGAAATTATTATAATTAAACAAAATTTCAAATTATGTGGATACATATATTTTTAGAATAACCTACTATTTTTATATTTTCACTTTCCAATATTTTTAACGTTATATCATTTAATGTGACACTAAATTTTAATATTTAATAAAATATATATAGAATACTCTAGAGAATAAGGATTGTAGGTTAATACACAATTAAAAAAATTAAGAGTATTAACAATAAATAACCAAGTAATGATGGAATGCATAATAAATAACTCAAAACTAAGAGAATCAAGTATTTCAAATTCATTAGAGAGAAACACATATCTGATATGATCCATTTTATTTGCAAGGAAAGTGATTAGGTAGTGCACTCTGTGGATGTGAATAAGATCCTTTCTTCCCTCACTCAAAATATATCTTGCATAATGTTTTCTAACAAAATGTACTCCAACAATGATTTAAAGTGAAAGCTACAACTTTAAAGAAATGGTTGATGAGACGCTCATTATGGCTTGTGCCTTTTGTGCTAGAAATTTCATCACTTCTCTTCATTATTTGGATTTTTTTATTATTTATCATCACATGAAGAAAAAAATACACATAACATATGATGAATTTGTTAATAAAATAATTGATGTGCACTATAATCATTCAAATGAAACTTGAAAGAATAATGGCATTATAAATACATGGTAGACATGTTGTTTAATATCATTGTTGACTTGCTCTCAGTAACCAACCAAAAATCACACACCCTTTCCAAAGTTTCATCCATATCATGGATACTATATTGAAACATGATTCACATAAAAAATAATAGCTCTTATAACATACTTTGCAACCTTATGGCAATTACTAGTATACATTCATTTTTTTTTATAGATCTAAGGGTTATAATAGGACCCTTACCCAAACTAAAATGGAAAATGAAAACTAGGAAAATATTAGGAATGATAACTAAACCTTTCCCACAAAAATATCTTACTCCCAAAAAATGATATCTCAAGAAAAATTAGGGAACAAACCTTAAGACAAAATAAGGAATGAACCCCAAAGCCCTAACCAAAAGGAACAAGACCAACTAGCTAACCACCAAAACCCTTAAGGTGATGTTAATTTATTATGAAATCAAAGTTCCATATGACAAAAAATATTTTTGTTGGCAAAAAATTTCCTATTTGAGACCTTTATCCAACCTTTAACATCATCAACCTTACTACCAAGCAAAGGGGAGTCCAAACTTGAAACCAACCTGGGGATCTCCCAAAGAGGAAGGATTCAAAGATTTCAAAGAGAGATATGATGTAAACCATGGAGACCATAGAACAAAATTATCTAAACTAGAGACCTCAATTCCATAAGGAACATCTTATTGAAAAATGAAGAAGAAGATATTGCCTCAGAGGAGGATACAGAAGGAGATATAAAGGATTTAAACTTATCTACGAGAGAACCATTATTCTTAATATTACCAATAACCTTTTCCATGCCAACATTATCCATAGCCCTATCTTTACCAGAGATAATTATATGATCCACCTCAACATCTTTCCACCAAGTACCAATTTTACCAAGTTTAAACTTACCATCAGACTGATTAGCATAAATCTTAGGGAAAAAATTAGCCACATGCCCATGAACCAATCCTCTCATGCATATAAAATTTAATCTTTCATAATCTAGATTTTGGTTCTATATTATACTGTCAACCTTGATCTTAATAGCATCTAGTAAATATTTTGAAATATCCATGACAATGTACATTCGATCAAAGGTAGTCTGCATGTGAGTTTTAGTTTTAGGAGCGAGAAAGAGAAATTATCCAAGATAACTACCAATGGATTGAAGAGAAGAAGCCTTCCAAAATTATAAAGGTAAATGAGGCAACTTGACCTAAACTGAAGGACCAACAAAAGATTATGTAACATGATTAAATGTGGGGAACCATATTTTCATGCAAATAAAAGCCTTGTCCCAAATCTAAGGGCTTAAATACAATAGTTTATCTATACCTATAGTGGAAGAGCAAAAAATGATGAATAATCATTCGGCACATGAATGGATGATGAAAGTGTTAGCCAAGAGAGGTTTCCATTGCTTATAAATCCAAGATGCAAGTTAACTTCACTTGTTCATAATTTATGAAATTTATAAATCATTGTAATAGAAGAAAACCAAGCTTCATCCTGCATAACCTCACAATTTATCTCAACCATTGGAACATTCATCATTAAATTCATTTAAACCTGAGGTACAATCAAAATTTGTATAGTAAAATAAACCCTTAGAGGAGAAGAGGGTAGAATTGTACCCTTAGTTTCCAACAAATCCCTGTGTGTATCATCTAGAATATCAATCCATATTGTGAATGTCAAAAAACCCACAAGAGACATTTAGAAAATAAAAGGGTGGTGGCCACTATGGAAACCATCTTCAAAACATTCAAACCTCAAGCATGAAATGGAAAAAACTCATGGGACAAGGACCCCTTACCACATTGATACCATGACAAGGGGTAGATGACTACTAAACACCAGAGGTCATAGTATCAATGAGCCTAGATGAACCTAGGGTAGGAATCCCTAAATTATGAGTAGGAATACATGACTCCTTATCAATCATTAAACAAGCTCTTTTCCAAAATATATCATTGCTAAAAAATAATAAATTCAATATATATTCAATATTAACACCAAATAAAAGTTGTTAATTATTAATATCAAACATTGTAGACACCAAAATATGGTATTAGATACTTGTCAATTTTAGTTTTCATTGGTATCTACCTTTCATGACTTGTGTGTACACATATGGATCTTATTCTCCCTTCTTTTGCATCCACATTCTTTTTATGGGTCTGACCTTCCCAATTTGTTATCATTCACCTACATGGTTTCCCTAGTCTGTGTCTAACCTATTCAAAATCATATTTTATTTATAGACAAATAATTAGATCAATATTCTTACCTTTTTTACATATCAATCAGACTCAAAATATTTTATAATTCAAGACTCATCCAAACTTGATAGACTCATCTTGCACCAAGCAATAATTACTTTTAAAATTCAAATCATTCTTATGGGTTGCCCAGTATGTTTCACATACTTATGGAATTAGAAATTAATTAAATAGTAACATATAAATACACAATATGTCTAAACTTATTCATATCTAACATTTGTCAAGAAATCATATTATAGATATTTTCACATTCAAAGGAACTACCATATTATTTCAAATTTAGCTATTAGTCATAAGGATTAGGCTTTATCCAAGTCTAAAGCACCTCAAATCAAAGCCAAAGTTGTAATTTTCCAAGTATCAAAATCTAGATCACATGTTGCTTTAATTAAAGAAGCACTATTGTAGACATACTCTGAATAGGGAGGATTGCGTACAATTTAACTTCTATCTTTAGAGTATTGGATATGTAGGCAACACTCAACCATCGTTGGGGAGTAGTTGGGGTCAACTCAACCCATTTTCCTCGCATTTTGTATTCCCAAATCTAGTGTCAAAAGTGGACCTAGGGTTTCAAAGAGGAGACAAGTTTATATAATATGCACATATCTAACCCTTAGGATCACATACAAAGATAATTTACAAGCAAGCATAATGGCTTGTATGAAAAGAGAGAATAAAATTACACTTAGATGAAACTATCAGGCCTCAAACACTAACATTAGTTAGTTTTATCCAAAAGTTGATGAATTTGTCTATGCATAACTAGAAAGATAGTCCTCAATTTGAGAAATTTTCCTCCAACTACAATCAGTCTTAGACCTTTAAAATACAAAAAATTCTAAGTATATTATCCCTTTAGGTATTTTCTATTTATGGTAAGTGCAATCAATAAAATTAGATTTTACCTATTATATTCAAATTTGTGGTTACTGCCATATTTCATAGAATATGATTTAGTTCAAAAGTTATATATTATAAGATCACATTAATAAAAATTAAGGTAAACCATATTGATAGACCCATTTATTTATTAAATGCATCAAACCCTAGATCTTTCATTAGGATTTCATCCTTCATTCTAGGGTTTTATATTTTTGTATATAAATCTATTTTTTAGACCTAATTTCTTATTTTCCCTTCATAAATGTCTCTTTTCTCCTATGGATCATATTTTTAAAACCCTAGTAATCTATGTAACCTTGATATTATGAGTAGACTTGGTTATTTTATTTCTTTCCATTTTAATTTTTTGTATAAGGTAAAGAGCTAGGTCAAGTGATATGGATAATTCACATAGTCAAATTATTATATAAATCCCTATACAACAAGCTTTTGTATATGTCCCTCATGAGACATCATCATCCATGCCTACTAAATGATCCCTCATGTAGATCATTATAAATTTACAAGTGAAGGTGTTGCATTAGAGCAAAGATATTTTTTAGGAAGTCATCTGATTGATTCTTCTTCAAGAATACAAATCTTACTTTGAACAAAGGTGTGATTCCCCTATTAAATATATTAATCTAAGCACTCACTTATTTGACATGATATGATTTTATACTAAGATATTTATAAAATTTGGATAAAATGGAAAAGGATTCATAAAAGATGCATAAGGAATTATCAATATTATTTCTATATATATTCATAAAGGACAAAGAAGCCTTGGATACATAAATGATTTACAAATCAAAAAAGAAATAAAAAGTCCTAATGTGATTTAAAAAATAACACAATATGTTCATAAATATCTTGTTGAACCTAATAAGGGTGATTCTTCATCCTAAAACCAAACAAACTCTTCCATTATATTCTTCATCCTTATATACTACTACCATAGTTACATACCAATAATTCATATTGTTATAATCACACATACAAGATACACTCTAAAAATTAATGTGTTTCACTATTACATCAGATTCAAGATCTCACTAGCTATAATATTATTGATCATAAAGATATTTTGCATGACTTAAGCTTAATTTCATAGTAGAAAAAATTAAATGTGACCATATAAGATAATATAGATACTATAGAAAAATAACTTACATAGAAACAACTTGACTATGATAGAGATTTAACCTTTTAGGGTTATGAAGTTTATGCCCTAGGTTGTTAAAGGTCTAAGTATAGTAAATCAGGATAGAAATATGCAATAAATACACCACTAATTTGTAATAGAATTGACTTAGTTTGAACTTTATAAAAATAGTAATAAATAATTTAAATAAGTACTAGGATAGAAATTGACTAAAATGAGAGATTTAGAGGCTATAAACTATAAAAAGAGGTTGATCTGAGTGTTGTGAACAAGATCTAGGTGTCAAAACCCTTCCTAGATAGTATCACCCTAATTGGATAGTAATGTCATGTGGTGTTAGTGTCCTTATTTTATCACTAATGTCCTTTATGTAGAACTCTTCTGAGCTTTTGGGTACACCTGTGTCTAGGTCAGCCAAGCCCATTCTTGTGTACACAAGTTTTGGATCTCTGTAGATGACTTGTTTTAATTGATTTTGTATGAAAACCCTAAAAATCCATGTTATTATGGAATCTAGGTGACACAAATAGCAAAGTGTGTTGTTAATGGGGTAGGGTGGACATCCTCAACACCTATTGTGTTGAGAGTTGAGTACATACCAATACTCCAAAGAGGGATCAAGCTCGATGTAGTTCTCCCCATCTAAGTATTATTGAAAGTGAAAGTGAAGCTAGTATGAATGTCAATTTGAGTGTTTTAAATGTTATTGAGACTGAAAATATGAGTAATATGAAATTTGGAATGTTATAGATGGTTGTATGTAGAAGTTGGGCAGAATAGGTTTTGATAGCATTGATTGTGTATAACTTGTTTTGAGTTTATGTAATTTAAATTTGATTTCCATCTAGTGGATAAAGGGCTAAAATTCATTTATATAAGATATAGGCTGACCATAGGTGTTTGTTCATTTGAATGATATCCATTGAAGACAAAAGGACGGAAAAGGATACTAGTTCCCAAACTAGGACACTAACACCATGGGGTGCTACTGTCCAAATTATGGCATTAATGTCCAAGTGATAAAACCTGAGGCAATAAAGTTTAGGATGTTAAAGTGAGGGTATGGGACTACTTTATGAATGTTGAAGGATGCATGTGGCCTACATAAAGGTTGGATAATTGTCTAAATAGGCCATAAGATAGGTTCAAGGCTAAGCTAGGGATAAATGGTCTCAAGTAACACTCTTAGAAATCAAGTTTCATTTTTAGGCAATTAAATTCACCCCACCCCCCCCCCCACTTTATTCTATAAATTCAATAAAGCAAAATGATTAGGATAAATTAAAAATAAGTATACCTAGACTTACCTAAGAGGTGAAGCTCATGAATCTAGATATGAGTATGTGAAGCATGATCCATTACATATCATACAAATAAAATGTGCATAGATAAATCCTTACTTAAGAGATATAAAAATAAAAAGATAAAATTGAGTAAAGAGATAAGAAAGAGGAAAGTAACAAATACACATCACTAGGTACATGAACCAATGCATAAACCTAGTGAATACATGTGTGTGTGTGTGCATGTAAATAGTGATCAATTATTGAATAGCTTGGACTAAGTTAATGGTGTTATCAATCCTCATATGTGGGTTGATCAAGAACTCAATCCAATTTGACTCCATCCTTGCCCACCCCTATTTGGTGGATCATGACCTGTGAATAGATTGGATTAGACTGATGGTGTGTCTAACCCTCTCATGTAGGTGGCTTAAGAAATCAAGTAGACTATGACTCCATCATTACATACCCATATGTATTAGATTCATTTAAAACTAAAACTGCATGATGTAACTGTAATTAGAACTGTATGTGTTAGCTTTGTGACCACTTAGGAATATTAGGTAGTTCTAGGCCATTCAAGAATGCCAACCACTACAGATGGAGTAGGGCATGAATTTGGTGTGTAATTTGGAACATGATGTCTATATGTGTATAATGTGTAGAATGACATGGATTTTTTCATTCCATCTAATTAATTAGTGTATAGGTGAGCATACATAAATATTGTGCCATGTACAAATCCCTGAATCTAATATATGAGTATATAGATTCTACATTGAATTGTAATAATGTGTAACTAGGTATTTGGATTGAAATGGGAATGATCATGTCATGCATGATACCCCTAATATGAGTAAATTGGTATGAATATGAGCTAAATTGATCCAAAAAATGGTAATCTATAACTAAAATTGTATAAACCTACATTGTACTTATTGTACTTTTTTAGACAATCTATAATTTCTTAAAATTGAGGTTACTGGATAATAGTGCCATATCTTAGATAGTAATGCCATGAGGCACTAGTGTCTCAATTTGGGTGCTAATATCTAACTATTTTTATTTTTGTGCAACTAAAATTGATCTTTATATCACTATTTCCCATTGTGTTTTCTTGAAGTCAATTTTTGTATTTTATGCCTGTGTGTTGAAAATTATAGTCTAAGTGCATTCAAATAGCCTGATCTATGTGGTAAACCTTTGTGAATGCCCCATATTTTGAGTGTATTTGTTCAACATATGCAATAAATGTCCTCAAAATAAAATAAAAACACTAAAAAATGTGTGTTAGCTAGAGAATATAGTATATCTACATAATAAACCAATATAATGTGTATACATAACATCATAATGTAAGCTAATATAAGCATAAGTTTTTAATGTGTAATGTATGTTAGATCTAGCATTCAAAAATTTGTCAAGATAAATATAAAAATGTATGTGAGCAATAAATCTGAGTAATAACTAAGTAACTACCTAGGAGGATAGGGCATGATGTCCATCATGACACCCAAGTAAGAAGGGGAGATGCATGAAGTCCCTCATGGCATCTAAAACTAGAGTTTGTAGCAAGTAAGATATAAGTGTCATATCCATGGAACATTTAATAAATCACACATACAACACACATGAAGCATGCAAAGTAGGCCAAGGGGCCATAATACAAGGGACATGGGCACATGTCACTAAATTTAAGAAAGTAAGACATAAAAAGACATGTTCTAATGTCCACATACATAAATAGTAATCAAGTTAGATTAGAGCCACGTGAATGGACATGTTCAAATATCTGCATACATAATTAGGAAGGCACACACAAGGACATGGGTACATGTCTAAAGTATACATATAATGAAAATAAGTGGCATAGAGCCATAGAGCAATGGCAAATTCGAATGCCCTCAAATAGAATAAGCATAGATACATATTCAAGACTAAATTAGGAAATCTATAAATGAAATTATGCATGAACATGTGGTACAAATATGTATAATAGTTAATATGTATATAATGTTGAGTCTAGAGTAGTAAGAAAAAAAATTGAGTAGGTGTAGGATGATCAATATCAATATATAATAATGCTAAATCTATGATCTAGAGTTTGGAAAGATGTAACATGGAAATCAAAATTGTGTATAGGATGCCCCTAAATAGGTGAATGTATCAGATGAGGAACTTGTGTATCTATGTATATCCCCCTAGTGGGTAGATAGTAGCAAATCTAGATCTGTGTAGTGGACCTGAGTCCTATAACAATATGCAAACACTCAACAAGAATAATTGAAGCATGTATGTATGATGATATCTAGAATATGTAGTGTCTGGAAAATATAACAAGTATAAACATGGAAATGCCTAAAATCTAAAATTTTATATTTTTTGAGTAAATATTTGAATTTTTTTGTGTTTTGACATATTATATTATTTTTATATTTTTTGGATATAAGCTATGTATAAGTAACATGAAAATGAAACTATATACAAGGATCAAGAAATAAGGAAACTATGTACAAGAAGGGAGTAGCATACTAACTGATGAGTCTCATGGGAAACTCATTATCAATGTGGCCTATGTCAAATAAATGAACAATAATCATGTGTGTTGTATGAAAAGGTAACTAATGTCCCAGAACCTATTGTACTTAGTGATCTATAGTTGACACTACCTATGGAGTGGTGTTAAGATTATATGAAGTTGATTTGGGTGTCCCATGAATTGTAGGGGTCATAAGAACCCATATAGTATAAGATATTATATCTTGCATGAGTGTCATATGTTGAGAACCTTAGGAACTTAATAACATTGATCTCTAAAGGAAAGGAGTAGAGGGAGGCCCTCTAGAATCTATAACATATATCTAATGTAGGGGTGTCTATAATAATGATCTCTATGGGAGAGTATGCATATGTGGTAATAATGCAGGAGTAGACCTCACTTGCACTTATGGCTCAACTGAACTTTATGATGTACTAATAAGAACTATTATTAAAACTATAACTGATAACTATGGTGTGACTATTGTGGGATTGGTAAAGGATACTCATATGATAGACCCTCAATTGTGACCACCTAATTATCATGTATGTACTTGAGGAATATTTGCATGGTTTATGAAATGGATCATAGATATTATATCCATGGCCTACCTAATAACATGTCAAATGTGTCTACACTAGGTACTACTAAGAATCTAATGGCCACATGTGTTGGTCTAACTTGTAATAGAAGTAGAATCTCCCTAATGGAGCCTTAAACATGGCCACTAAAACCATAAATAACTATATTGGTAGGATAAATTTCCTTCTCTGAATAACCCAAATGTCATAGAAGTGTGATAGTGCACATGTTAATACTTGACCCATTGTCAACCATAACACTCTAAATATGATGATGATCAATGTAGGCTTTTATAAAGAGTGAATATAAATATGAATCATCATCAACAATATACTACTCTAAGAAGTTTATGAGTGGTGTAGCTAGTATTGTAGTATGATACATGCCAATGATATTATGTAGGGGGTGTGCATTCTCTATAGTAGTGTGATACGATGTTGGTGGTGGATGTGCCTGATAGTATAGTGAACACCTGAAGTGCCCCTGCCTTATTAGTGGTATGATTTTTAAATGGATACAAGAATATATTCAATGCCTTAGCTTCCATTTGTTAAACTTTGGGTGCCTTTATGGGTGTGCCCACATCAATGATGTTGGCCTTTATTAAATATTGTATCTTATTTTTCAAACTAATGTATTTATTTGTAGTATGGCCTAATGCCATGTGATATTCACAAAATCCATTAGAATAATATCTCTTTAGAAGAGGTCATGTCATATCAACCTCTTTGATGGGAGGGAGAGATATGACATTACATTCTCGGCATTGTTGTAAAACACGTGCTGATGATTCTAAAAGGTTGGTGAAAACTCTCCATGGAGGAGCTAATAAAACCATATGAGGAGATGGCTCTAAAGCTGCATTGATTGTGGCCTTTGGATCACTCTTATTATCAGTGGCCCTTACTTTGTATGAAGGCTTATTTAAAAATTTAATAGTTGATTCTATTCCACTTGTATATTTTAATTTACCATAGAGTGAAACTTGACTTACCTTTCTTTCATTATGTGTAATAAATTAGTGAACATTGGAAACTTCTTAAATAAGATAGCTTCATGCAATGCTAGTACTAATCTTTTTTTGAATATGTCTTGTAGCTATCTATCTGCCATGGGTAGGTCATCTTTACTAATATAATTTTATACCACAAGACATATTCTATAATAGGCTCATTGGATTTTTGCTTAAGTTATGCCACTTGAGCATATGAGATCTTATCACTGATGTTATTGAAAAGTGTGTTAAAACATATATTCCAATGGATTAAATGTGGTGATAGACTGACTTAGAATATCATAAAACCATTGTAAGGCACATTCCCTTAGACTGTGTGGGAATAACTTAGTAAGGATCCAATCATTAGACACTTAGTCTAAACATGTTGTGTGGAAAGCTCATAGATGGTGTTATGGGTCACCCTTACCATCATACAAAGTAAGCTTAGGTGCAATGAATCTGGATGGCAAAGGAGTTATCACTATGTGATGTGCCAAAGTTGTATGTAAAATAAAATTAAAATCTAAGGCATGTGATGGCCGAATAACACCTTGCTTAAGATATAACACCTTAGCATGCAGAGAATGAATCTCATGCATAAGGGATTGTATATCTAGAGAGGAGGAAATATCCATAGGAGGTATTGATATTATTGAATGTTGTTGAGTTAAAATGGGTTGTTGTATAGCCTGAGTTACCCACAAAGGTGTAATAATATTGTTACCTAGGGGAGTAGAATATTGACCATTATTTGATTTATTCTTTATTTCCATTATGGTTTGCAGAATATGTGCATGATCATGGGGCTATTCCCAAAGTCTATCTCTAAAACTCTATAAAATATCATCCTTATTAACAATAATATTTTCATTGTCAAGTGGGCATAGAGTGTCACGATTCCCATCTTGTGTATCATTTTGATATTGATTGTATTGCTCATCTTATACTTTATGATTTGGATATGAAAGAATGTTAGGTCACAACTTTTCTAGGTGTAGATGTATATACATGATTAATGCAAACAAATTTTGGAGACTTTATACATGTAATTTGATTTGCTAATAATGTGACATTTTCACTTAATAACTAATTTTGATTCTATAATTCTGATGATAGTTTGCTTATACTGGTAATTTGATCTGTAAGAGTCTCACACATGGAAACCATAGTTGATTTTGGTTGAACATGTAGGCACACACCCTATAAGGGGAGGTGGAGGCATGGATAGACTGATTATGGGTATTAGTAATTGTATACATCTAAATATGCTAACCCTAACTATTTCATTAATCCTGATGTTTATCTTAATTAATCTCATAACCATTGACCTAATATAAATAAATAAATCCCATTCCCCATTATATATTTCCTACATATGCTAACCTTCCTACACCACTCATGCTATATTAATCGCTTTATTATCCCATTAACATCCCATTAAACCACTAATTCCACCTCATTTATTAACTGCTTTCCCCACTTTCCAATTTAAAATTCAAAATTATCTACCTACCCCCTAGTTACCATATCCATAGCCTCTCCTACACACCTAGATCCTTAAACCTCCCTAAAACCCCTAAACTAATCCCTATTAATTCCTAATCAAATATAGAAGCCTCTAAAACCTAGAGCCTTCTCTAATTCTCTATAATTCTCTAAAAACTAGAGAATTCTTATGAATTTAAAATTCATTTTAATCTTCCCCACCACCCTACAAATAACCAAGCATAGAGCTTGGTTGGACTAATTAGAATTGAAATCAAATATCATACAAGATCTCTTATAGCCTTCATACTCCCCTTGCATCCATATATCCTTGCATCCAAGAAGCCATTGATCCCTCTTGTATCCACCTTAAATCTTGAACCCACCATTATCAAGTAATCCAAAAAGCAAGTCCATAATCCTTGGACAATCCAATTGAAGATCTTATGGGAAGACAAGAGAATGAAGTTCATGGTAAGAGTCTTATTATATTTTTGATTGCTTATATATTCTCTCTTTTTGATGTTTTTGTAAGTATTGTGCTAAGTTACTATATATAGTATATTGAATCCATAGCTCAAATTTTACAAGCATACATTGGTAACCATAGTAGGAGCCCTCTTTTAAACTAACCCTTGTGTGTGTAATACATATTAAATCAATTTTTAAGATAGGTTAGAGAGATATTGGGCTCCAAAATCTTCAAATTTTTATGTTTTAGGTAAATTGTAGCTTTGCATTGTAAATTATGGTTTTTCATCAACAGTTTTGTAGATCCTAGTTGTGATTTTGACTAACTACATGAACTTAACTATTAGTCATTAACCTCTTTAATAATTTTCTGACCTCTTTCAAAATCACTTCTAGATAGTTATGATTTTAAATCTCATATGTGGTTTTGCTTAATAGAGTTGTGATTTTGACTTAAGTATTGTATTAAGATCAACATTAATATTTTGACTTCTTGTTGGTTTTTATCCTCCTAAATTAATCTTGTTATCTTTCAGGGATAGAAATAAAACTTTTATCACCTTCAAATAAGCAAGTTTCTTAGATTACACAAAATTGCTTATCCATACTTGCAGTTTTGATTTCAATCTATGGTTTTACTCCTACAAAATCATGATTTTGATTTAGGTATAAGGTCACTAACTAAAATTTGTGTTTTTTATTATTAATAATTTTGTTGCTTATGTTTGGTTGTGATCTGATTATAATAAGGGAGAAACTCTACTCAGGCAAGGTTGTTACCACCAAAGATAACCTTTTGACTATAATCTACAATAATTCTTATACATAGTAGCGATTTTGAATCCTAATTATCATTTTAATAGTTGAAGAAGTGATTTTGACATAAGTTAGACAATAGGTGTTATTAATTTGATATTTTGAGTCCTATTAATAGTCTGATTTTAAACATCATAAGTGGTTTTAATAGTGTTTGAAACATTTGGTGTATATATTTTTAAATTTTATGTAAAACTGCTTCTCGATAGAAGTGATTTTGATTGTTATAGGATATTTTGAGGTTGCATAAGTGATTTTGAGTATAGTTGAGAAATAATGTTATTCATTTTGTATTTAATATTTTCTCAATAATTTAGTTCAGAAATAGTTTTTGTAAATAGTTTAAATTTATAGACATCATAAGGCAATTTTAGCATTTTCTAGTAATTTGTGTATACATACTTTAATTTATCTAGAAGTAAAATCACTTCTTAGAATTAGTGATATTGATTTTTAGAGGTGATGTTGAGATTTAATCTATGATTTTGACTTAGGGTAATTCTATAATATATCTATCTAATAGTATCTAATATAAACTTGCTTTAAATAAAATAACATCTCTTTTGGCATATAGAACATTTTATTTTACAACCTATTTAAGTCTATTATTTTCCTTGTAAGTTGCAAAATTGTTGCTTGACGTCTGCATTTTTATTACTATTAGTGATTTTCACTAGCTACAAGTGATTTTGACTGACCACACAGTTTCTGTTAGCAAAACCATAGATTGCTCAGTTGCAATTTTGTCTAATCAATTATGGTTTTGACTCTTTGGAATTGATTTTGAAAATTTAACTGTGCAAAAGTGGTTTTGCAAGAGAAAAAGGCAATTTTGAATTTTATTAGAAATTACTAATAGATTTTATGTAGGACACCTAAGCAAGAAGTCCTAAATCATATTTCTAACTTATTTCTTTATAGGATTAGGGCTTCATTTAGAATTAGATTTTGAATTTTTTATATCTCTTTAAGTTTCTTATGTTTTTGTCTCACATGATTAAATAAATTTTTTATTTGCCTAATTATTACCATAAATTTTGCTTTTATAGGGTACAACATGATGTGGAATTCATCCCTATGCATTTATTTAGTCATTGGGGTTTGGTGATGTGAATTTCATCACTATGCATTCAACCACACTTCATGTTTTGGTAGAGTATAAAAATTAAGGGAAACTATCATTAGGCCAAGTAGTTGACCCCATATAGGTCTTCCATAAAGGTAAAGAGTTAACTCTCTGACCCAAGCACTAAAAATCACCCTACATGAATTTATGCCCCACGTACCTTGTGTATATCAAGGATGCCCATAGAAACTGTTAGGACTTGTTCCAAAGTCTTAACATTAGGTTAGATTTTTGGTAGGTCATAAATAAATTGTAAATGGGGCATGCATCTTTTAGTAAAGACACCCCCATAAAATAAACTTAGTTTTATTTTTAGGTAGTTTTATATTTTTGAGTTGATTAATTAGAACTACCTTACATGTTATTTTCCCATATATAGTTGGTTATAGGATCAGTTGTTTTTACCGGTCATTGGTAAAAACTATATAAATCCATGTTTGCATTGTAAAAGGGTTAATGGAGTAAAGGCACCCTTATGTACTTGATTTTTTAAATTTTATAAAATACTTGTGCACTCACACTAAGTGGGGATAAGGTTCAACCTATTTGGTTCAAGGAGTTATCAGTGGTATCAGAGCATGGTAATTTTGGGAGCTTGGTGAATTCGAAGGAGCAAGGTGAAAAATCAATTCACGTGATATCATTTTGGCATGAAATAAGGTATGCCATATAAAATGAAAAAAATTATTGGTTTAAATGTTTGAAAAATTATTAAATTATTTTAATTTTTTAAATATTATTTACATTTAAACCTATATTTTCCATATAACACAATCTGGTCTTTTTGATCATTCATACTCCACTAAAATTGTGTTCAAACCTCCTCATCTTGCATAAAAATGAATTTCTTAGCATTTAAATGTTATTAAATTCATTATTTTTTTCAAAAACCAGATTTGTACAGCCTATTTTTTGTTGAAAACCTCTACAATTTTCCATTCATGGCTGCCTTTGTTATTTCTATTCATTCTTAGGCCTCTTAAAAGCTAAAACACCTACAAATATTATTAAAACCCTATTTTTTGCATTCAAAATGAAAATCTAGTAATTTTTTGGAGTTGTACAGCCTGATGTATGGCCTTTCAATGCCCTGGCTTCATTTTGAATCCATTTCCTATAAATATACCTTAAAAAAATTTGCCAAAACTTAGGTAAAATCCTTTTTATCCAGCCTATATGGATTTGTACAGCCTGTAGGTGAGAGTACAGGTGAAGAAATAATTACCAATAGCAGCCATGGCATCCC
Source organism: Torreya grandis (assembly GCA_037957365.1). Taxonomy (NCBI): domain Eukaryota; kingdom Viridiplantae; phylum Streptophyta; class Pinopsida; order Cupressales; family Taxaceae; genus Torreya; species Torreya grandis. The sequence goes on from JARHVA010000143.1 coordinate 5,658,988, forward strand.
AAGGAAGAATGGCACAATATAATACTCAAGAAATTTATTTTTATTGTTTCTAAAGTTTTTTTGATATCAAATATTTGCCTTAGTGAGTCCCATGAGAGATATCTTGGAAGAGAAGGTTGTAAAAGGAAAAAAATTTGAATTTATTTACTCACATGTAAATTTTTTTTATTTTTCCCTCATACACAAAATCTAGTATAAGTAGAAATTTCAGAGTGTAATGTTCTGAAAATGCACTTAGAGCAATTGGTTCAGCTTATTTTGTAAGAAGCTTGCAAAGGAGGAGGTCAAGGGTTCAAATCCCTTCTTTTTGGAGAAAGTTCTTTTTGCTTTGGAATATGATTTTTTTGTAAAAGGAATATTCCCTTTTTAAATATGAATATTGTAAAACACATACTTAATTTGTTATTTTTAAAAATCAAAAAAGGGGGAATTCAATCATATTTCTTTTACATTGTTATGGTGATATAAGGGTGTAATTGGTGGAATAAGGTTGTAATTTGGCAAAATAAGGGTGTAATCATTGATTTTTGGTGAGGTTAAGTGCAAAACCCATCAAAAATACTTGTTTTTTTCTTTTTCACTCTACGCAGAGGTTAAGTGAAAAACCCCATAGAAGCAGTGTCTTGTGTAGTGAGTGTGATATTTGTTTCATTTCTTTTGCATTTTGTCACACTTTTCTCTACTGCACTTGCTTTCATTTCAAGATGCCAAAAATTCAAAATTTGCTTTCAGATGGTGATAGATTAACAATTTCCAATTATTCATATTGGAAACGATTGATGGAGGCTTCACTAGTTTTTAATGAGTTATGGGATATTGTTAAGAATGAAAATCCCACATTGCCAACAGAGCAAGATAAATTAGATATATTCAATTTGTGTGATTCTAAGGCCTTATCTCTCATTAAATGTTATTTTACTCGTGATACTTATGTTCATATTGAAAATTCTCCTCATAGTTACACTGCATGGAAAACATTGTCAGATTTGTATGACAAGAAACCTAAGCATAAGAAGATAGATATTCATATGCAGTTATTTACTTTGTCATTAGATGAAGATGGGGATATGGGAGAATACATGTCTAAGTTGAAAAATATCACTATTGAGTACACTAAGGCTATTTTTGGAAAACTAGATGATGACCTCATAGTTACTTCTGCTTTGAAAGGACTACCAGGGTCCTATAGGAATTTTGTTGAAATGTTGCATGTCTCTGACAAGAACATAGGCATCACCTTTGATAAGTTGGTTGAGTTTCTCATCCAACATGACCTCTCTCTACCCAAAAAATCTAAGAAAACTAAAGAAGCCCATGTTTTAGAGTCAAATCCTAGTTCATCTTCATCTAGGCATCAAAACAATAGAGGAAATAGTTATAGAGGGGGTCGAGGTTATAGAGGAATCAGATATCAAAACAGAGGTAGGGGTCATTCAAATAATCAACAATCTAATTAATCACATAAAAAAAGTGATTGAGGACATGATCAAAACTCATATAGGGGTAGAGGTCAAGGTAGATCAGACTTTCAGTGTCATAGATGTGGAAAATTTGGTTACATTGCCTCATAATGTAGGATTCCTTTTGATAAAATTTAGAGGCCACAAAAAATGACTAAGTCTAACTCTCCTCAGTATGTTGATCATGACTATGATGAATCTAGTAATGTTGCCCATGAATCTGCATTCACTACTTTTAGGCACATTGATTATATTGAATATGAGGCTAGAGATGAGCTCACAGATGTATGAGTTTTAGACATAGGAGCAACCAAACACATGACATTTAGGAGAGATTTATTTTGATCTTATAAAGAAGCTTCTCTCTTTCCAGTTGCCTTAGCAGATAAGTCTATGCATACACCACTAGGACTTGGATCTATTCAATTTCTTCTTCCTAATGGGTCTATAAAATACTTGGAGGATGTTTGGTATGTTCCCACATTAAAGAAAAACTTACTTTCTTTGGTAACTATTCGAAAGAAAGGTTATCAAATTGTGCTTGAAAATGGGCTCATTTACATCAATTCAATGAAGGATGATTATAAAATAATGTATACAATATATGAAGATGGAAACATGGTTAGATTGTATTGTAAGGTGCTTCCTCCCAATATAGAACTTGTGGCAGTTATTGACATAGGTACAGGTACTATGTCTACACAATGGTTATGGCATCTCCACTATAGACATTTGAATATCCACTCTTTAGTGTATTTGTAGAGATATGGTATGGTGAATGGGTTGCCCACTTTTCGCAAAGATAGTATTCTTTGTGAGTCATGTGTTTTAGGCAAACAAAATTGGAAAAAATTTCCTAAACAGTCATCTTGGAGAGCTAACAGATGTTTATATTTAGTTCATAGTGATGTATGTGACATGAAAAAGTCATCCATTGGTGGGTGTAGATACTTTTCCTTGTTTATTGATGACTTTTCTAGGATGACTTGGGTATTCTTTATGAAAAACAAATCTGAAGTTTTCGCTAAGTTTGTTGATTGGTTACACTTAGTCAAAAAAGAAATAGGTTCACATTTGGCCACTCTTCATTCAAATAATGGAGGTGAGTATACCTCAAATGAATTTTTAGATTCTTATCAAGAACATGGAATTCATCGACAATATAGTAATGCTTATACTCCACCTCAAATGGAGTATTCTTTGTGAGTCATGTGTTTTAGGCAAACAAAATTGGGAAAATTTTCCTAAATAGTCATCTTGGAGAGCTAACAGATGTTTATAGTTAGTTCATAGTGATGTATGTGACATGAAAAAGTCATCCATTGGTGGGTGTAGATACTTTGTCTTGTTTATTGATGACTTTTCTAGGATGACTTGGGTATTCTTTATGAAAAACAAATCTGAAGTTTTTGCTAAGTTTGTTGACTGGTTACACTTAGTCGAAAAAGAAACAGGTTCACATTTGGCCACTCTTCATTCAGATAATGGAGGTGAGTACACCTCAAATGAATTTTTAGATTATTATCGATAACATGGAATTCATCGACAATATAGTAATGCTTATACTCCACAACAAAATGGAGTATCTGAACGAATGAATAGAACTTTAGAGGGCACAACACGTGCCATGTTGCACTATAAATAGCTTGATGATAAGTTTTGGGCTGAAGCTATTGGTACTACAGTGTATTCGAGAAACAAGTCCCCCACAGTTGCACTTTTGGGACAAACTCCATATGAGGCATGATATGGATTTAAACCAAAAGTTAAACACTTGAAAGTGTTTGGATTTCTTTGTTTTGTTTTGGTTCCTATTAAAAATAGAACTAAGTTGGAACCACAAAGTCAAAAATGCATCTTCCTTGGTTATTCTGAAGATAAAAAGGGGTTTCGTTTACTTGCATAGGATTCAGGCAAATTCATAGTGAGTCGAGATGTAATATTTGATGAGTTTGGGACTATGAACACTGTAGAGATTGATTCTCAACTTGATAGATTAGAGAGGAAAAATACAAAAAGAGATAAGGGTTTGAATAATGGGGATAACTCTTCGAAGTTATGGTATGAGACTCAAATTCCTTCACTTTCCTCTCCTTCATCTACAAGTTCACAGGTTGATGACTTAGAAATTGTTGAAAATTATCTAAGTCCCCCTTTGAATAATGCTCATAATGAGAATTCTAGAGTCCCTGATTTAAATAATTTGACTAAGTATCCAAAATGGGCTCAAAGTACTTTTTATGACTTGAAAGCAGATGAAGTTGGTTTAATAGGGCCCAAGATTTCTTGAAAATAGGTAAATTATGCTATGCGTGTTACTACTTCTTCTACTGAGCCATCCACTTTTGAGGAGGCATCTACTGAACATGTTTGGCAATAGGTAATGAAATGTAAGTATGATTCCATACTTAGCAATAATACATGGGTTTTAGTTGATCCTCCTCCACATGTTAAACCCATCGGATGTAAATGGGTTTATAGGACTAAGTATAAATCAAATGGCTCCATTGATAAACATAAGGCATGACTTGTTGCAAAAAAATATGCATAATAAAAAGGTATTGACTATGGGGAAACATTTGCACCAACTACCAAATGGCACACTATTTGTATGGTACTTGCCTTAGCAGCACAAAATGGTTGGAAAGTACATCAATTGGATGTTAAAAGTGCTTTTTTAAATGGTGATTTATAGGAAGAAGTATATATGAAACAACCTCAGGGTTTTGAATAGGTGGGTGCTGAACACAAAGTATGTAAATTTATAAAAGCTTTGTATGGACTCAAATAGGCACCCAGGGCTTGGTATGAGAAAATGGATTCATACTTGAAATCCATTGGTTTTCATCATAGTGAATCTAATGATACTCTCTATTTTTGAGTGCAGGGTAAGAAAATGGTGATACTTGTTCTCTATGTTGATGACTTGTTTATTAAAGGAAATGATGAAAACCATAACAAGTCTGTGAAGAAGGAATGAAAAGATGGGTTTGAGATGACAGATCTTGGACTTCTTCACTACTATCTAGGCATAGAGGTAACTCAGAAAGAGCATAGTATTTTCATTTCACAAACTAAGTATATTTCTGAGTTATTAGAGAGGTTTGGCATGAGTGATTGTGAAACTACCTCACTCCCATGGAAAGTAACTTGAAATTGTCTAAGGATGATAGCAGTGCCTTTTTTGATGGCACCACATATAGACAATTAGTGGGAGGTTTGATGCACTTGATGACTATCAGGCCCGATATTTCATTTTTAGTTTGAATTTTATCTAGGTTTATGCATGAGCCTAGAGAAATTCATTGGCATTTAGCAAAATGAGTACTTCGTTACCTTTAGGGAATGAAAACATATGGCCTTAAATACCACCACAATAAGAACTTCAAACTTGTTGTATATTGTGATGCAGATTTTGGTAGATGTGTTAATGACAGAGTGTCAACCACAGGATACACTATGCATATGGGTTCAGCTTCCATTGCTTGGTGTTTTAAGAAGTAGGATACAGTGGCAAATTCATCAATAGAATCAAAGTATATTGCAGCATGGGATGCTTCCAGAGAAATTGTTTATCTTCATCATATTCTTGAAGATCTTCAAGTTTCTTAGTTTTCTCCTACACAGTTATACATTGATAATCAGAGTGCAATCAAGATGTCCAAGAATCTAGTTTTTCATGCCAAAACAAAACATATGGATGTCAAATACCATTATCTATGAATGCAAGTGGAAAATAAAGCTCTTGATCCAATATATTGCCCAACAGCCGATTAGACAGTTGATATCTTCACAAAACCCCTTGACATAATCAAATTAGAAAAATTCAGAAAAATGCTTGGTATGTGTCCAAAGACCTGACTTTGGATCATAGGGGGGTTTGTTAGGACTTGTTCCAAAGTCTTAACATTAGGTTAGATTTTTGGTAGGTAATAAATAAATTGTAAATGGGGCATGCATCTTTTAGTAAAGACACCCCCATAAAATAAACTTACTTAGTTTTAGTTTTAGGTAGTTTTATATTTTTGAGTTGATTAATTAGAACTACCTTATGGGTTATTTTTCCATATATAGTTGGTTATAGGATTAGTTGTTTTTACCGGTCATTGGTAAAAACTATATAGATCCATCTTTGCATTGTAAAAGGGTTAACAGAGTAAAGGCACCCTTATGTACTTGATTTTTTGAATTTAATAAAATACTTGTGCACTCGCACTAAGCGGGGACAAGGTTCAACCTATTTGGTTCAAGGAGTTATCAAAAACCTTATTTAAACCTAGCATAAGACCATTAACTATAAGATATGACTTACTACTGGAGTTAGTATCAGCTCCCAAGTGACCATCAAGTGCAAATGAGGTTGAGAAGGTTTGGAAGATTCTATAATAGGTCACCAGCCTACAACCTCACCCTTAAATCCATTAGATGTTGAAATCATCGAGTTACACACCCATTGGTTTACTAAATATTAGGATTTGTGATCAATGTGATGGTGTGTATGTTATGTTAGACTCATATTGTTTATGAGCCAAGTCAGCCTTATCCTTTTCTTACAAAACATCTAAAAAACCTATAAAACACATTTCTATCTTAGGGCTTAAACTAAATCATTTTCAACTTCATCCCATCCTCCATAACCTTGTGTATTAGGTTTTATGTTGAGAACTAAGTTATAGTGGTCACCCATCCCTTCTTAAAAGTATTGAAATCATCCTATCCATCACCTCATCAACACAAAGATATACTACCTTGATTAAATATTACCAAAGTCTATAATTTTTTTGGGTTTCATCTAGCACACTATTATCTTATCATCCTGCCTATTCATAACTAGCCTCTATCCATTCATCATCTTGCTAGTGTGAATAAAGGCATCTAGTCCTCTCATCATTTAGTCTCCTTGATAGGTTAAACCTTCATAAGGTTGTCACATTGGTAATACTTGATCATTATAGTCCTTAATCTCTAAATCTAAATATTATTACATCCATCCTGACCATTATAGTCTTAAACTCAAGACAAGTTTAGTGTTCAAAGCCACATTTATTCTATTTCATATCAAAATAACACATAATAATCTTTATATCACCCCACATTATCCACCATGATAATAAAGACTCGTTTCCAAGTCTTAAGGCTAAGACAAGTATCAAACCAGGAAGATGATGCCCTAAGGACACTAGGTGAATAGAGTAGGGATAACAAAGAAAATCAAAGTGACATGCATACTCTTAGAGGAGATAAAATAGTTACTAATGACTTATTCAATAGTGATGAAGTTAGAGCCCAATTTGACCAGTATATATATGAAAATTACAACCAAATCCTAGCCCAATTTATTAGAATGGAAGGTAGAGTTCCCCTACATTTAACCCTAATCTCCTATAATATTCCATTCGACCACCATCTAGACCCAACACTACTCCTCACCCACATATCACAAACCAAGAAGAAGGGGACCCAGAACTTGTAGATCATGAACAAGAGATAGAAGAATAAAAAAGAAGCCCCTCAAAATAATTACATTGAGGCTGATATAAGAAGATCCACTTTGGAAGATCGCTTGGACTAGCTTACCTAACAAATCAACTCCCACATATCCCAAATCCATTATGAAACCCAAACCCTCATCACCCTAAATAACAACAGTAAACACTAATATTGACCTATTAAAATCAAAATCAAGCCAAACTCATAATCCTAATCCCTTAATGGATCTCTCCTTTGCCCAAGAGTGGATTATGATGAAGGAAAATCTATAGAAGATTGACCCTCACACTCAAGCAATGAAATACAAATATGAATATTTATTCACATCCCTATTAAATATGAGCATTCTATAGATACCATTCCTAGCCCATTTTGAAGTTTCAAATTTTGATAAATATAAGGGGAGAGGGGACCCTCATGACCATGTTCAAGAGTTTTATATATCATGTCATGAGGTCACATACAATGATTCTTACCTACCTGACTCTTTCCTAAAAGTCTCTTAGGACCCACTCTTGAATGGTTCATGTATTTACCTAAGGGGTCCATTACTAATTTTGAGGAACTAATAGAAAAAATCACGAGTCATTTCTCTTTCAACATTAAACATGACATTTCTATAATTGATCTCTACAAAACCAAATAAAGGAATGGAGATAATATAACATTATTCTTACAATGATGGAGGAGCTTAGCCAGTCACTTCCAATGTATTATCCTTAAAAAAGAGTTAGCTTAGATCTTCGTCGATAATCTAAATGCATAATTGAAATATTGATTGAAATTACAATGTGCCAAATCATTTGATGATATTATATAAAAGGGTATCTAGATAGAAAAGGCACTTATTAAAAGTCAAACAATCAAGTTATATACTTGGAATGAACAAATCCAAAATAAATATAATGTTTTTTAGGTAAACCAAGAGTCTTAAATAAGAACAAGAATGTAGTCAAGGATGGTGTCACTGATTCAAAACATGTACAAATAATATAAAAATATTCCCCCACTACCAAAAGTCAAAATATCTCTAACATTACTATGCCAAAAGGAAAACCAATGCCTAGAATAGGGAAACATCATCTTAAAAGTCTTGGTGTGCCCATTGAAATGGTCCTGAAAAAGTTAATTAATGCCTTATGATAACTCTCCCAGAGATTAAACCCTTGGATGATAATAAGCCATGCCTTAATTGGTACCATGAAGATGATTTTTGCCATTACCATCAAGTCAAATGGCATGATACTAAAAAATGCATGCAATTAAGACATTTCATCCAAGACTTGATAAAAAAAGGGAGATAGAAGTTGAAGGAGAAAGTCAAACAAGCTAAGCCAAAAATCAGCAATTGGGGATATATCAGGACCCTCTACCAAAGCATGATCATAAACAAAATAAACCACTAAGGGATCAGGTTCAAGCCTCCATCTCCAAAAAAAATGAATATAAATCCATCTCATATCACTACTTTAGCACCATAAAAATCAAAGGCCCCCAAGAGCTCGTAAATATGCCATCCCTAATCTTTAAAAGTAATATGGCCACTATTAATTATGTGGTTACTACTAGACATGGTAAAATAATAGTTTTTAGGGAACCCCCAAAATATTAATCTACTTCTTCATCTCAAATAATCACCATCCCTAAGAAAACTTCAAATTGTCCCAATATGACATATGATATTATTCAATAGCTCAAGAATACCCTAGCACAAATCTCCCTCATGAAGCTTCTCAAAAATTCTTTTATACATAAGGATATATTAAATCAAGTTTTACATGAATTAAAAGTTCCTAGGGATATTGACACAAATCAATTTCAATCCTTGGTGGGTCACTTATCTCCATCACAACAAATCACCTTTAATGCCCAAGACATGCTACCAATAGGCCCTTATCACAATTATCCCTTATTTATTGAAATCTCCATTATAAATCACAAAATCTCACAAGCTCTTATAGATGGAGGATTTGACCTAAATTTGTGCAATATTGAGTTCCTTAAGAAGTTGGGATATCTAGAATCTTCACTAGGGGCTACTCTAAAATGATATAATCTTATGATTATAATGAAAGGCTATTCGATGTAACAATATATCTTCTCATAGCTATGGGGCCTGTATTCCACCAAAAATTAATCCATGTAATGGATGTAGATCTCCCTTATAATATTATTTTGTGATGCCCTTAGATTCATGAGATGAGAGTGGTACCTTCCACCCTTCATCAATGTCTTAGATTCCCATATTTAGGCATGGAGGTCACCAAAAATCACTCACTTGAAAATTATCTCCAAGGGGTTTGGGGAATATGAGTACAAAACTCTTTGCCTAAGAGACCTTCTAGTATACCCATGTAGCTATGGGTCCCCAACTATGAGGAAGAATAAACTTATTATCTATCAGTTTAGGTTGACAGCATTCACTAGCATAGGAATGTTATCAAAATAATGTTTTGAGGAGCTTGACGATTCCTAGATTATTCATGAAAATATGGCCCCAGATTTATAAAAGTAAAAATATTCCCAGCTATATAAAATTCTTAAAAATATGAATTATAAGGTTAGAGGACTAGTTCAAGAGGGAAAAAAGGACTGGAACCTATTGGTGTTCAAGAGGACTCGATATGACTTATCCTAAGGTATAAACCACTAGGCATTGACCTTAACTCTATCACCATAGACACTTATTTGATTCTTGAAGAGTCTACTTTTGATGAAGAATTTGAGCTAGGTTCTATTTATAGCCTCTATGAAGGCCTGAATACCATGAACCTATTCTTCGATACTACCATTTCCACTAACAATATCTCCCTCTGCTAGCTTGAACTAATATACTAGGATCAGAGGAAAGATCCATCCTTTGATATGTTTCAAATCGATGAGGTTATTATTGAGTACAGGAGCTCAAAGTTTCATGCCATCAGGGGATCATAAAAGGGGCTTCACTATCAATTTAAATGAGTCCACCTATTTTGGAGAGCAACATGATTCATTAAACCAAGTAGAAGAGGAAGAATATTATGAAGTTGATCCTTCTCTATATATAAAATAAATCTAACCAAACCTTGATAAACAAAAGCTTTAACAAGAGTTAGGTGCAAGGCTCCTAGTTGATTTTGCTTTAGTAAAAGATCTACCACCACCCCAACATATATTCAACCTCAGTCACCATCCCTAATTGAGGAGGTCATATAAATTAATATTAGAACTAAATAAAATACTAAAATAATTAAACTAAGGGAAATTCTTGCTTATGAAGAATGGTAAACTCTTATAAAGCTTATCAAAGAATTTATGGACATATTCAGATGGAGATATTTTGATATGCTTGGATTAGATCTTCCTTTGGTAGTGCATCACTTAGTAGTGCATCCAAATGTTAAACCAATTAAATAGAAGCTCTGAAAGATGCACCCCAAAGTAGCATTATTTGTCAAGGAAGAACTACAAAATTTCTTGGAAGCAGGATTCATTCAGCCAATAAATTACTCTAAGTAGATCTCTAATATTATTCCCATCATAAAACCACAAGGAGGGATATAGATTTGTATTAAATTTCAAGATATAAATAAGGCATGTCCAAAATATGACTCTCTTTTACCAAATATCGACATGATCATAGACTCCATATTAGGATAAAAAATGCTATCCCTCATAGATGGTTTTTCTAGGTATAATCAGATCAAAATCACTCCAAAAAATCAACATGAGACTACATTATTACTCCATGGGGGAATTTATACTATCAAGTGATGCCCTTTGTACTAACAAATGTAGGAGCAACCTACTAGAGGTCCATGACAATTATTTTCCATGACATGATGCTTGATATTGTAGAAGACTATATGGATGACATTTTAGGAAAGTCAAAAATAAAAGTGAAACCTCCAACAGTCCTTAGATAGATATTTGAGAGGTTTAAAGAGTATAAAATCATATTAAACCCCAAGAAATGTGTGTTTAAGGTCAATTCAAGCAAACTCATTGGTATCATAGTCTTTTGATGAGGCATCGAGGTAGATCCCACTAAGGTAAAAGGCATTATTTAAATGCCTCCACCTGAAAAATTGAAGTAACTATGGAGCATTCAAATAAAATTATAGGCCATTCATCAAGTCATTTCTCAATTAGAAGAGAAATTTCATCTATTCACTCATTTCTTAAATAAAAGATCACATTTTGACTAGAATTTAAAATGTTAGAAGGCAATTGATAATTTGAATTAGTATTTATTGAAGCCTCCAGTACTCTAACCACCAACATCAAAAAGGTAATTGCTTTTGTATATATCCACTATGCCATGTGCTATAGTGGCTCTCTTAGCTCAACATAATGATGAAGTAAAGGAACAAGTTATCTATTATTTAAGCACAACACTTATCTCAAATGAACTTAATTATACCCCTATAGAGAAAGCATGTTTGGTTGTGGTTTTTACTTCATAAAACCTCATAAATTATATGTTAAATAACCAAGTCAAGCTAATTGTAAAAGTTGATCCATTTAAATACATGTTATCCAAGTCTACACTAAAAATAAGAATGGTTAAATGTATTATGTTGTTAAGTGAATTTGACATCAAGTATGTGAATAAAAAATATATTAAGTGGGAAATTATCATAGATCAACTAGAAGAAGCACCCATAGTAGACACAAAACCATTAATAACAGCCTTTCCTAATGAGTCCATACTGACAACTGAAGAATCATAAGGATGAAAATTATATTTTTATGGATCCTTTACCATGAATGGGTTGGGAGTGGGAATCATTTTGGTAACACCACAAGGATACCTAATCCTTAAAGCTTTTGAAATCTCTTTCCTATGCACCAATAACATTGCTAAATATGAGGCATTGATTATTGGGTTACAAATTTCCATCCAATGTAATATTTAGCATATTTAGGTCATCAGCAATTCTCAGTTGATTATCAAATAGATCAATGAAGAGTTCCAAACTAAGGATGATAAATTACTTCCCTAAAAACAAATGGTTGATCGGTTAATGTAAAGCTTTTAGTTTATAACTTTAGAGTAAGTACCAAGAGGAAGTAAAAAATTTGCAAACACAATGGCCACTATCTAGTCTTTAATAGATCTCCCAGAAGATGTCTATGAAGGCAATATTCTAGTTGAAAAATTATTATTTCCTACACATCAAGCTTTGGCTCATTATCAAATATGTGTAATCATTGATGCCAATAAACTATGGTACCATGACATTTATACCTACTTCCATGATAAAACCCTTCCACTAGATCTCAATCATCATCAATGAAAAGCCTTCATCTAATGTGCATCTCATTACACCATCCTCGATATCATGCTTTATTGGTGAGGCTATGATGGGACTCTGTTAAGATGCCTAAACTCAAAGGAGGCCCTTCTTACAACCAAGGAGGTTTATGATGGTATTTGTGGGGGCCATGTTAGTGGAATGACCTTAGCCAAGAAGTTACTCTAGACTAGATATTATTGGCCAATAATGGATCACGGCACTTGTTAGTATGTGTGAAAGTGTATAGCCTATCAAAAACATGAGAATATCATACATGCTCCAACCCAAGAACTTCAACCTATAATGAGCCCATGTCCTTTTTCAGCATTGGGATTAGATCTTATCGGCAAGACTAATCCTACTTCATCATATGGACACAAGTTCATTATTACAACCATAGGGATTTTACTAAATGGGTGGAAGCTATGTTGCTCATATACACCATAGGCCTACAAATATCTAAGTTTATTTCTAATCAAATCATTTATAATTTTAAAATCCCATCCAAAATAATATCAAATCATGGAAACTCTTATAATAATCAAGAAGTGGAAGACCTTTACATTTAATATCATATTGAGTAACATTTCTCCACACCTTATTACCCTCAGGGTAACGGACAAGTAGAAGCAACAAACAAAACACTTATAAAAATTCTCAAAAATATTTTCAATGATGTTGTAATAAATTGGCATATCTTATATTTTGATCATGTAAAACTAGAATCTAAATGCATATTGGGGCCACTCCATACTCTTTGGTATATATAATAGAATTAATATTTCTATTCCAAGTTGAGATCCTCATTACATATATCTTTGAAAGGCATGATAACACATAATGAGTATAGAAATGAGCATCTACAAGAACTAGAATTGTTGGATGAGGAGTGTCAAAATACTCTTGATCACCTTAGGGCATATCAAAATAAGCTCAAAGGCCAATATCATAAGAAAATCCAATCTCAAGAATTTGAAATTGGTGGCCTAGTCATTAAGGAAAATTTAAAAAACACCAATGCTAAATGTGAAAAGAAAGGGAAATTTGAAGCAAATTGGTTTGGGCCTTATGTTATTCTTTCCAAATTTAGATTAGGGGCATATAAATTGGCCACTCTAGATGGAGATGAGCTTGATGATCAAATTAATATCATGCATCTTAAACGGTTCTATACCTAGAGGGCCTGAAACATTTGATCCTATATCTATAAGAGACTATGCTTGGGGGCACTCCTATGCATCATTATTTCATCTCCCCTCATTCCTCCTCATCTCAATCATCCCATCTTGTCCTCTCACATCCAATATGACCCTAATAATAATAGTGGGTGTAATATATATGCTTTGAAAATAAGGAGATATGAGTCTCAAAATGGGGTAGATTAATGCTAAAAGTGCAGAGGGAACAAATGTGGAAGAGTCATCTAGCACATCTAATCCAATCTAAAACTAATATTTCCTTCTAATATCCACATCCAAATAAAAATCAATTCTCCCATATGACTCTTCTTCCTATCGGCCTCAATATCACAAACATTATTCATCCCTATTCATTTCCCTAAGCATACATCCACCCATACCTACTAATTTCATTATTAGAAAAGGGTTATTAATTATTATTCCTCTAGGATGTATAATATATTTTGTTAAATCCTAAATGAGATCTTTAAAAAAATTAATTTAATTCCTAGGATAATAATTATATCTGGTTTGATCTTGTCTCAATTATCACAAAATTATTGTGCCTTATTGTCCTTGATAAATATTCTAGGTGGCTTTGTAAATAGTCCATATTTCCAAATAGCGTCTTATCCATGTAATGAGTGGCCATGTATATATTTGTTTAACAAAGTTACTTAAACATGTTTTCATCATTTATATTGTAAATAAATTATCATACTTTCACACTTTATACATATTAGTCTAATATTAATTAGGCCACAAATCCTTTTTTACTTAGGCTAAAATGTGTAAATACTTTTACAAAAAAAAATTAAGTTATGTTTTTGAAATTTTCTATTAAGTTATCTTGTTATGTACAAATTTAGTCTTTTATCCACATATAAATCTTTTATTATGACTACATAATTGAGTTGTCTTGTAAATATTTATTGTAATCTTTTTTTGTCATTATAATCAGTTTATAGTGTAGTAGATAAGTATGTCGATGATTGTTGTGTCAAATTGTCTTTTTAAGTATTATCTTTTTTAAATATTTGGTTTTTATCTTTTTTATTATTGGTAAAAAGGATGGATACAAATGACTACCCATTATGAAATTGGTAATGTCATTAACAAAGCTCCCTCTTGAAATCCTTGTGCACTATAAGTCAATGTGACTTCGGCTATCTAAATGTCATAGGTACATTTTTTAATTAAAGTGTAATAGTAAAATTAGATTGTTGACATCTTTTGTGGATTCAAGACATCCTAAAGGCCCATACACCTCCATATGGCCTCCTTAACTTACTAATTGATCCATCCACCTCCTTGGTGTAGGAGGATTTACCCATTATCCATTTATGAAACATATAATTATATTTAATAAGGGACTGCCTATCTAAATCTTAGCACACGTCACAAGTTATAGCACATTCCATTTCATTATAATATCACATTGTATAATTTTATCCATTTAATATAATATAAAAATTAAATAACAAAATCACATCATCTATCCAAAACCAAATCATCCACATCATCATTGTAGATGAAATTTTGAGCAAATGGATTGATTGTGAAATTACATCAAAATACCCAAAATGTCAAACTACCATTGAGATCTAGAGCCATTGGGATAAAAATTCAAACACAAATGGATATTCATAAAAACACTTAACTACTAAATCTAATTACTCTAAACCAATATTCAAACAATAAAAATACTAAAGGATCAAGGATGAATATTGCTCACAAGTGGACTTAGATTTAAAACATTATGATAGCTTGATTCATTGACTTGGATGGATGAGTGGATCATATTAAAATGAAGATTACATGGATTCAATAGTTAATTTTAGTGGATTATTGGAGGTGTTTAAATATAAGAGATGGAGGATTAAAAAGGAATTAAAAATACCTTATAAGCCTCTAGAATAGAGGATTCTAGAGAAGAAAGTCTAAGTTAGAGAGGATTCTAGAATTGGAGAATTCTCGAATCCATTTAGGGGTTAATAAATATTAGTAGGGGATTAGGATGGGTGATTATATAGGTTATTGAAGATTAGGGATGTAGGAGAGCCTAGGAATAGGCTAGTGTAGGTGGGTAGGTGGGTCATCAAAATTTAAAAGTCCTAAATAATGGATAAGTGGGATTAGGATAAGATTAAAAGATGACAAAGAATTAATAGATTGGTGGGATAAGAACAAGGTTAGTAGATGAATAATATTTAAGGGGTATGGAATTAAATTATTTAATTAGGACTATGTTTATGGAATATATTAGATAAATAGTAGGATTAGTAAAAGGGTTAGGGCAAGCAGATTTAGGTGCATACATTTTGCCCCTCTTTAAAAGGGCATTGTGAGTAGAGTGAAGCAAAAGGAGTAATGGTCTTTCAAAGAAAAAACATTTCATAGATGAATTTTAGTAGATGATGTTAGTGATTATGATGCCCCCTCAAGGGGACATGTGGGAAAGAATGAGACAGATGGTGACTCAAAAGAGGAAATAAAGGGTAAGATGTGATGGATATCCAAAGGGATGGGATGTTATATGGGAAATAGATGATGAAGTAAAGGAATTCAACTTGAGTAGTGAGATATAGGTTGATGATGCCCCTAACAAAGACATGCACAGTGAGTAGAAACATGATGAAGAGAAGATAAAAGGTCGTAGGCTTTTGACATATCCCAGGCAAGGATGGAAATTTTTAGACTAAGATGATAAAGGCCACGAGCTATCAACATATCCCAAGCAAGGGCACATATTGGGAGAACATCAGGTCAAAGATAAGACAATGATTTGATAAGATTTATTATGGGTGTATCTCAAAGCTAAAATTGAATGATATGATGAAAGAGATGAGAGAGAAGAAAATGATATGATTGAGTGACCAAAATACAAAGGGGAAGAATTGGTTAGTGTGATTCATCAAATCAATGAGCCATAATGTGATTGATAATAATGATGCCCCTAACAAAGACACATACAAGGGAACAAGATATGAAAATATAATTATGGTCTTGGTTATGCCCCAATCAAGGGAGGAACTATAAACTTTAAATTATGAATTAACCAATCAATGATAATGTATGACGAATAAAGAAAATATGAATGTTATGACTTGTTGAGCCCAATCAATAGGTTCAGTTCATTGATGAAAATATTAAGGAAATGATTTTGGGGATGGTGATTAATCAATAGACTGATTGATTAATGACTGATATTATAGCTCAAGGATTTGACTAATGCAAGACTTGAGGATGATAAGAAATAAGAGAGATGTGATGACTAATGATGGGGAAGAGGAAAGAGTACTCGAGCTGACCTCAGACACATTATGTGACTGAGTTTTGCCTACATAATATAAATAGACCTCAAGCTAATATAATTCAAACTAAATTAGAGGATGATGATGATGGATTAGATAATTAAGGTGACAATGATTGTTAGACATGTTAGCTAATAGATATATGTTAGGTGTGATGATGATGCATTAGAATATTAGGATGATGAGGTTTGTTAGGAATGTTAGTGGTTAGATATAGGATATGACTTAAATGTTAGACAAGAAGATAGAGGACTACATGGGAGATGAGATGTTAGATGTTGAGATGTTGATGACTAGAGAGATGATAGATGATTTACTAGAGGATATGTATATGATGATAAAAGGACTCAAAGGAATGATTTAGTATTGTATGAGTGAGCTAAGATGATCTACTAGATGATGGGATGATCAATCCATCATTTTTTTAATAAAATCTCATCATAGTCTAACCAATCCAATGTAATATAACACTTAGTAATAATGCCCCATGATATAATTATGACCATGAATATGTTTGTGCCAAAGTTCATAAGGATAAAATGGGCAAATAATGAACTCTACATCATCGAGGGCACCTAAAATTATCATTGGATATTTTTTTGTCATCCTATAATCCTTGTTCATTTCCCAACAAATAAAAATATACATGACACAAGACTAAAAAGAAACATTGACAAGCATAAAACAAGTAGATATATACATGATAAAAGATATAAACAAATCAGACAACACACAAGTATTTACATGCAATGTCATTATGTCTTGTTTAATGGTCCCAATTAGAGTAAATGAGATGATTGATCGAGTGATGAGTTGGACTAAGTTTGATCATGATGATATGAACTTAGATTAAGGTTATAGACTTTGGACAAAGTTATGGATTTGGAATAGATAGCTACCTAGGATTATGATAAGTTTGTTGAGGAAATAGGATAAGATAACTACGATGTTAGGACAAGGCAAGATGACAAGATAATAAGAACATTAGGATAGAAGACAAGGTAGGATGACAATTATATGTCCAAGCTAAGGACATATGATAAGATAACTGGGATACTCAAGACATATGACAAGATGACATAAGACAAGACAATAGAGATGTTTTTGGGATATTATGGATTTTATAAACTATTTATTTTTGGGTTTTTGAAATATTTAAATTTTTTGGTCTTTTGAGATATGTATAAACAGTATACAAAGGGGGTTACTAGCAAAGGCAATACCAAGCCTAGAAACCAGGGTAAAGATGAACAAAATAATGGATGGGATGACAAAAGGATGATGGTGATACTGAAAAGGGGATGAGGACTAAGGAAAAAATGGAATATGGATTGTCAATGACCTCATTATGAAGGAACCAGGTATCTAGTTGTATGATTATCCATTGGAGGATATGCCAAGATGACTCAAGAACATTTCTCAAGACACCTTCCATTCCTTATGAAGGTCAAGATTGGAAGAAAATATGGACATAATAAGATAAAATATATGATGGAATTTGATGGGTAAAAATAATGGACCAAGGGATAGGATAGATAATGATGACATGGATGGGTTTGATGGATGAAATGGATGGATTTTTCCCCCAAGTGTTGAGGTAAAATATGGACAAAAGATTATTCTACCATGATGCAAGAGACAGGTTTTCATCATGGTACTTGAGTAAAGTGCCAAAATATTGGTTTTCACCATTAGATAAATATTTTTATTTTTATTTTTTACTTTTTGAATTTTTTTAATTTTTTGATTTTTTTATTTTTTTATTTTTGATTTTTTTGATTTTTTGATTTTTGACTTTTGGACATCTCGATTTATTGGATATGGGTATGAGATGCAATAATGTTGACACTTATTAAATATTTATCCAATACCTATTTTGGAGACGTGTGATGTTAGGATCATGTTATCACTATTGGATGTATTAATGTCCTTATGACCTTTATTGATTCTTGATTGAGATCCCTCTAGATATCTAGACTAGGTGTCTTCATCACCCCTATGAGAGACATTACTTCCCTAGTTTTTGAGGTGTGTAATAAATGGATTTAGGCTTTAGATGTGATGGTGGAGTATAAGACTTGAATGGATGGTAGGATCATGAGAGTAAAATATGATGGATGATTGGGGATTAGGACTAGCAGTCACACACATCATTGGAAATGTTGGACATTTATTATTTTATTAGTGACATATAACAAAAGACTTCAAGAGATCTAAGATGATTTGACTTTGTGGTTCTTTGATCTGATTACTTGATGAATTATCGACCATGATAATAGTGCATTTAAAAGTATTTTAATTTTTAGATTTGATTATTTCTTGACTACCCCCTGGTGCATGAGTTTGGCCTTTACCAGAGGAGATTGTTTTTTGTCTTGATAGTTGATGATTATTTTGACTTTGATAATTCCCTAGTGCCTAATTTTGGGCTTCACTAGGGGAAGACACTTTTTGATTAGGATAATGTTTTAAATTTTATTAATTTTGAATTATGGGATCAAATATGATTTTATTATAATGTATGACTTTTTTAATATGGTATTGGACCTTTATATTTGTGACACATATTATCTTGCTCAGGAAAGAGTCCAAAAATGCAAGTTCTTGATCATCCTTATAGAGGGAGGTGATTAAATGACCATTAATGGGAAGAAAAGGATCTATGATGGATGAAGGTGATGGAATTATATTATAAGGTTAATGATTGGTAATGGGGAAGCATGGTCCTCATAGGGGTTCTTAAGAGACCTAGTTTCAATATCAGAGAAAATCTCCTCAAGCTCAACAAAAGAATCACTAGGACTAGTTGAAAGATACATGTTTGATGCAAGATCAGATCCACTTTGACTATTTTCAATATATAAAGCTTGTAAAAACTCTATTATGACTTCATCATCTTAATTGGGATTAATATATATGCCTAGTGATTGATTGTCACCTGAATTAAAAGTATCTTCAAAAAGATAGGCATAGTCATCATCAACTGTAATATCTATGAGGGATGATGTTTTTGATGAGGAACCTAATTCAAATATTGGTGTTAAACATGATCATGGTGTAGATAACACTTGTATTGACTCTAATGCTAACTCTGGTGTATATGATGTAACGTTGTTAGGAGAAGATTCATTATCCACATGTGACCTCTCAACATGGGGTCTTTGATATAATGGGTGAGAGGAAGATGATGGAGGAATAATGGATTCAACAAAGATAGGCCCATGAAAGGACTCATGAGGACTAGGTTCATGGGGAATAGACTCATCTTTGATAGAGGAGTTATCAAAGATGGGGGGACCATGGAAGATGGATGTGGTGTCTTGATCTTAGCTTGGAAATGGAAGGGCTTGATCATGATCAGGAATAGGATCTTGGCATACCTCTTCTTATTCACCCATAGATGTAGACTCATCTAATTAATTCTTAATTTCAATGTCACCATGGTCAATGAGGTCTTGGACATAGTTTTCGAAATTATGACATTGAGAAATGGTATGCCCCTAGGTTTGGTGATATGTACAATAGTGATTGGAATTATATTAAAATGGCTTAGGCTTGGTGGGATTAAGATATTGTATGAGTGAATAGTCTATCATGTCATTATAAAAAATCTAGTGGAATAGGGATTTTAATGATATATGAAAAAGAGTATAGGGTCTCTTTTCACTTTGTGCTTTGGATGTGGAGGCATTAGGTTTTGGATCAGATGGTTGTTGACATGATTGGGTTGGTGTACTAGTAGATAAGTTGTTTAGGATAGTATCTCCTTTACTAGTGTAGGAAGGGGTACACAACTGCCTATGATTAGTGGAGGGAGGATTTGTATGGGACTCATATGTATGGGTACAAATTGGAGGTAAGGTTTGATGGATGAGATCAAATTTTATAGGTCATGGATTGCTCATCTCAAAGAGGTAAGAAAGAAGTATACCCCTATTGTCCATGAGGCATTGTTCAATCTAGGTATCGACCAAATTTGTTTTAGATACCATCGATGAATATAGGAGAGAATAATAATGATGTGGTTTGTCAAGCCCAATTAGTACATGCAAGGGATTGAATGGATAAGTTAAGGGATAAAGATGAGATGTGTAGAATAAATTTGGATAAATGCTTACTTTATTCCTATCTCAAATATGATTGGATATTTGATGTGAGAAATTGGATAGGATAAGACAATATTTAAGTATACCAATTAGGATGTGAGTTAGACTTTGATGATTGGTATTGGATTTGACTAGGTGAGATATGACAAGCTCTAAGATTAGATGAGGGGCTAGACTGGCTTGAGAGACTGATTTTGACTAGGATTGATAGGATTAATGCTAACTCAAGACTAAGATGATCAACTCAAATAGGATGAAAAGATTTGATGTATACATAGATAAGATGATTTTCTAAATGACTCAAACTTGATTAGATATGATAAAGCTAATGATGAGGACCCTAATGAAAATATTTATTTGCCAATGTGGATAAGGATCAAAGTATGACTACAACTTGATGAGAGGACTAGTATAGACAAGAGGTTGAATTGGGTTAGACTATGATTAGGACTAGGTTGATATGATGGTGGATAAGGTAACTATGCAAGACAAGATTAAGATAAATGATTAGCTTATGGATAAGGAAAACTTAGTCAAAGTTAGGCTATGTTAAAGATAAGGGTATGACCAATTATTAGTGTAGGAGACTAGGATGAGATGTGACTAAGATGAGATGTAGGACAAGATGTAATATGTGACAATGTTTAAAAGGATGTATAAAGAAAATATATACAAGAGGATGATATGATGAGGCAAAGATATAGAATATGATGCATAAAAGAGACCTAGATCAATATGTATAGGTTTGGGTAAAATGTTGACTTGGCTCACAAACAACACTAGTTTAACACAACACTCACTAAATCAAGAAAAGTATAAACTTAGGACTAATGAACTAATTTGGGTGTGTAACCTAATGACTGTATTATCTAATGGTTTCATGGGTGAGGTTTTAGGATGGTGACCTATTATGGAATCTCTCAAACCCTCTCAACCTCATTTGTACATGATGGTCACTTGGGAGTTGATATTAACTCTGATAGAAAGTTGTCTATTATGGCTTCAAGGTCTTAAGTTAGGTTGAATGGGCTCTCTAGGGGCATCCCCAATATATGCTAGGTATGGTGGGGCCCAAGTCCATACAGGGTGATGTTTAATGCCTAGTTCAAATAATTAACTCTTCTCTTTTATGAATGACCTGTATGGGGTCAACCACTTAGCCTAATGACAACTATCCCTGATATTGATACTATATTGGAACATGGAGTGTGGATAAATGCATGGTGGTGAAATCCATAGTCACTATCCCCCTAAGACTATTGTAAGTGTGTCGGTCTCAATTCCATATCATGTTGCCCCTAAAAAATAAAAATGGAAGGGTTTGTTAGTAATTTTTTAGCCTCTAAGAATCACCACAAGGATGCAAGGAGGAGAGCATACACCACTATAGCCCTCAAGTGACACACAATCAGACAACAATATTTATTAGCTGATTAATTTAGATGTGATATATACATAAAATATATGCAAAATGATTTATCAAAATGCCAAAATACCTTTGATAGGTGACCTACAAGATAAATGATTAGTAGTTTCGATTGGAAATTTTTGATGGGTAACCTACAAGATAAGACATTAGACCAAAATATGATCTTTAAGATAAGATTTTAGACAAAGACAAATGTGACCTTTTTGACAAGATATTAGCAATCCAAAATTGCCACTAGACAAAGCATTAGTCTAATAAGCCTTAATAAAAACACTAAAAAAAATTTTGATTTGGCTCTATAACTTCTTTGGATGAGGGGGGTAGGATGTGGGGGTCTAGGGGCGGCAACCCCCAGCAAGGTCAAGGGGTAACACCTCGTATAGGGTCAATGGGTAATGCCCTAAGTAAACAAAGTTTGGAAATTGTAGAACCCTTAGAATGACTAAAAATTCATAAGGCAAAAATGAAGATCAACATCACAACTGTAGAAGGCAAAACTGTAGATACATAGTTTATTACAAAATCACTTCTAGAGAGCATAAAACCACAAGTTTTCCTATAATATCGCAACTGATGAGTCATAATTTTATATAAAATGACTAACTATGGTGGTTACCATATGGTTTATGTAAAATAATTTATTAGGCCCCTTATTTTGGTAAGTATAAGATTCATGACAATGCAACATCCACATTAGTATGAGCCATTATTTTGCTTAATGATGACATTTTGGCATTTTGTCTCCAATTAGAGGGTTCAACACATACATTGCACCATCTGGTAGGCATCTAACCCATTCTAGAATATCCAAGGCATATTCAATGATTGGGTGATATGTTGTGACTACAGTGTAAAGTTTTTAAGGTGATAGAGCTGGCAGGAATGATCACAAAGGTTCCAACTCAACATTTGGCATGTGTATTCCACCCTAGTAGAGTTGTTCCTGAAGAGATATAAAAGTAACTCAAACTAGTGAAGTAAGGGATGCAAAAATAAGTGTAGAAAAGTTATGATGCATTGAATATGATCTCTATACATTATTATGGTAGCCATTATACTTAGGGATAGCATGGATACCATTAAGGCTCTATTTGTAAACACCCACACTCATCTATGATCCTTTGGGTCATTAGATAGTTTGAGCTAAGCATACTCCATTTTAAATGCCATGAACTATATATTGTGTTTATTTGAGCCTTGATTAATGATAAAGAATGGTTTTAGTAAACATGATATCTAGTTTATTCATCTTTGGTATTAATAATTGATTGCACCTACTCCATTATAAATGCATTGAATTGTATACTATGTTTATTTGAGCCTTGATTAATGATAAAGAATGGATGCAGTAAACATGATATCTAGTTTATACATCTTTGGTATTGATATTTGAATGCATAATGAGTAAACTGATGTAATTCCAATACATTTATGTGAATAATGTTATCTATGAGATTATGTATCATGTCATTAATTGAGTCCCTATAATAATTTATTATGTTAACATAACTTGTATATAGACTAAGTATATAGATCATATGCCAAGTATTTTAACCCTTATTGGAAGTATGAGCCTAGTATGAGTACTTAAAAGGAAATAGCCCTTTGACCTTGTTGGGTCCCTTATTTTGGTTTGTATGGATTTATGATAGCATAATATACACATTGGAAAGAGGCATAATTTTGGGTGATGATGACATTTTAGCATCTTAAAGCTAGTTAGAGGAATCAGTGCACACCTTATGCCAATTGGCAGGTGGCTACCAATTCTAGTATTATCGGTGCATCTTCTAGGTTAGGTGATACATGGTGAATACAATATGAAGGGCATAAGGTGATGGAGCCAATGGAAATGATTACAAATAATCCAACATGGCACCTAACATGTGCACTCCACCTTGGTAGAGATGTTCTTGAAAAGCTATAAAAAGAGCTCAAACCAAGTGATCTAGGATAGGAACTTAGTGCATAAAAGCTCTAGAGAATTGGTTCTATGGACACTATAATTATTTCCATTAGATCCAAGAGTAGCATGGATGCCATTAAGGTTCCAATTGTACTTCCCAAGATTTCTTGTGAGCCTTCAAGTTGTTAAGTATCTTGAACAAAGCATGTACTCTATTTTAATTATTATGAACTATGTATACTCTGTTAACTTTGATTAATGCCAATGGTTTTTGTTATAAATGGTACACTATCTAATTTATGCATCATTTAAATTGATAATGAAATGTGAAAGGGTTATAATGTTTTAATTTAAATATAATTATGTTATGAATGTTGTTTATGGGCTTCTAGTTTATGATGTTAATAGAGTCCCTATAATAAATGATGATGTCAATTTTAGCCTATGTAATAATGACCAAGTATATGATCATACTAAGCTCATGATTTTAGTATGGTAGAACTTGGCATAGGATATGTGTGTGTGTGTGTGTGTGTGTGTGTGTGTGTGTGTGTGTGTGTGTGTGTGTGTGTGTGTGTGTGTGTGTGTGCATGTGTGTGTGTGTGTGTGCGTGTGTGTGTGTGTGTGTGTATGTATGTATGTATATGTATGTATGTATATATATATATATATGTGTGTGTGTGTGTGTATATATATACATATATATGTATATATGTTAGTGTGTGTGTATATCCTATGTCAAGTTCTCCTACCATACTAAAATCATGAGCTTAGTATGATCATGTCAAGTGAAAGCAGCCCTATGATCCATCGAGTATTGATATGATGTTAGACTTAGATTAACAAAGGTTTGTGCCCTTATGACTATAAAACTTCCCCAAAATAAGCTTGTACCTACAAATCACTAAGAATAGTCCATAAAAGGCTTGTGCTAATGGATTTACTTGAAACCTTCTTCAAATTAACCAAGTCTTACAATTTATGACTTCTGCCATGGCACAACTAGCCCAATGCAGGCCCTAGTTATTTCTTTGTTACACTTTGAGTGAGCACATAAGGCCTATGCCTTATATCAATTGATGTCAATGTATCCAAGTGTAAAATTTTGAGCATAGAGAGACAATCCCATATTTGTGCCTGAGTGTATTGAGTCTATAACTGATTGAGATACCTTATGCACATGACTTTTCTACAACATTTTGGTTCTATTACCAAGACCTATGTTAAAAAATTTATTGCAATGGTATAAAAGAACAATGTATTACTCCCTTGAAAACATCAAGTGTTGATTGTAATAGGTAGAGGATGGATTTGCACTAAATCATCCAACATAAAAAGCGTAAAAGATGAGAAAGGGGGTTCATCACAACCTATATGATGCTCTATACGAGGTCTTTTTCTATGATTTGCATGAGCATGTGTACCAATGTTTGGCTGCATATTCAACCCACCATAAAAGAATATATGGATATCACTATGAGTGGATGGAGTGCCTATAGAGGCTTGAGACCCTAGATTCCACTTGGACTAGAGTAGTAGATAAATGGTGGCAAGGAGTGTTAAACAGTTACATGCTTGATGTCATAGTTTCAACATACTCGTGCGCTGAGGAAGAAGAGAATTATTTTTTTCATGAATTTAGAGGCACATTTATGAATGAATTCAATGTATATCTTAAAAATCTAATGGTGGATTACATATTTGAAACTTTGGGGATGGAAGTCTAAAGTCCTTTCATGTATGAGTAGTGCAAAGGGGGGAAAGGGTATTGTTGACGACTGGAGATTACACCTGATTGGTAGGAAAATAGGTTCCTTCCTTCTCCCCACAACATGGAAACCCCTCTCTTGCCTGTGGGATAGGGAAGTAGGAGAGGAGAGTCTCTAGGTATGGGCTAGTTCCCTCTAATGTATCTTGTTTGTTTCAAGCAGTGTAAAATATAGATATATAGATATACTGGGGGGAATGAAAAGGGAGAAGAAATGCATGAAAACAAACAACCTATCTAAAGAGGTGATACACCAAAAATGAAATGACCTTCCCACCTCCACTCTCAGGATCAAACAAAACATACATACACTGAGACTTGGTAGAAAGACTAGGCTGCTGGAAATGACAGGGAGGTTCCTATGGAAAGCACAAGAAATAGGGACTCACCAAGGTGCTGAGAAATACACACTATAAGTGACCTCTCCTGCTATATACCTCCAAAACAGAACTCTACTCCTAGCAGCAGCAGACAATGGCACTTTGTAGATGATTGGTTTGCTAGTGTTGGACCTGTGAGAGCATCAAGGAACAATGACTAGACACAGACCAACATTCAAGGTATACATAGAAAAATCCATCCAAGAAAGAGGTAAAAACTATCTTTTATTGATTCAGGTGGAAAATTAGCAGAGCTATGCTATTTACAAAATTGGAGAAGATTCTTTAAAATGGCCAAGTCTGCCAATTTATATGGAAAAGCCAAGAGGAGTCTCATTGGGAAGAGTGGAAAACACTGTAGCTGACATCATAAAACTATTGGAACCATGCTTGATGCCTTGTTTTGCATGTTGGTTAGCTCCTCTACCCACTGGGTGGGCTTTTTTTCGTGTTCTATAGGGCCTTTTTGCTGCCTGATGTTGTGAGCAGCAAATTTGCCGCCTACTGCCGTGGACTACACGCAGGACTTTTGCCAATGTCAGTTGATTTGGCTACCGAGCACAGCAATTTTGTCAACATCGGTCGAGTAGGCTGCCGAGCACGGAAATTTTGCCAACGTCGGCCGAGTTCATGGACTTTTCCTTTTCTCTGCTTGTGTTGTGAGTGGCAATTTTGCTGTCGGCTACATCTATTTGCGGTCTCTTTTTACCCGCCAATGTTGTGGGCAGCAATTTTGCCACCGACTGCATTGTTCTTGTAAACGTTTGCCCTTCTTTTGCCTTAGTGTTAAGTGCCTCGGCTTTTCCTCTCTTCTTTTGTGAACGTTTAAAGACTCTGCCTTATGCTACCGTGAACACCAACAAATGAGGTCGATGAGCCAATGCTTTGAAATGGAGCTGTTGAACCCTGAAGGTGGACCTTGCAACCCAAAATTAATTGGCCATGCAAAGCGAGTGTAGAAGGTGACCAAGATTTTGCCTGTGGGTGAAATTGGTCAATAAATTGGTGACTCACAGGGGAAGCGTGCCTGTTATGCTTAGAACCCAGTTGCCTCTGAATATCCATTAGGTGTGGAGTCGGATGGTAACTTTGAAGAGAGTTCACAATAGCTTTGATAATCCCAGAATCAAATACACAGAATTTACCCCCACAACGAAGGGAAACACACAAGGCTAAAAAACAACTACCTGTGCAATTGCACTTAGGGAAAATAGGAAAAACAACTGAAAGAAAACTATTATATACAGCTAACCAGGAATGTTTGCATCCCTCCTGGATCGAAAGGAAAATTTCTCAAGCCCCCTTCCTGGTGAGAAGACTTATGGTGGCAGGCAAGTAGTTGGAAGAGAACGAGATTTGGTGACTTACTCTTCCTGCCTGTCACCTGAGTTGGCTAGAAACTGAGGGGATCAAAATCAAACATGCCTCCAATATATACGTATTATGATTGTCCCTAGAGGCCTATTAAATGCTACTCCCTGATATTGGTGCTCCTCACTAAGAAATCAATGGCTACCGACTCATCACCGTAAGCCTTTTGATCTGCACAATTCTTCTGGAATGTATCATGGTCTGATTTGTTTCCTTCTACCTCGCTAAAAACTCTGTCAGACTCATCCTCTGCTTCTTCGTGGCCTTCTTGAATAAATTTGACTATGGTGATGTCTAAAATGGGCTCAAAAAATAATTGCTCATCCCACAAGACTTCACTTTCCTGTTTAAAGCTTAGTTCTTCAAGGCATTCCTCCATGAAGACATACTTCTCCTTTTCCTCTTTGCTGATCAGGTTCTCTAGATTTTCAAGAGTATTCTCTTGATCCTCCTCTAACTCAGATTCTTCAATGTAGTCATCCTCATCAATACAGCAAGGAAGTTCATCAAACTAAGGGGAAGAGAGCCTACTATGCATTTGTTCCTCCTCGAATTGCTGGAACATCCGCATATACGCAAGGCCTGCATCTTCTCCACTGCTGATAAGGTCTTTATAAGGAGCATCAATGATGATTTCTTCTTCATTGTCGCTCATGACAACCTCCTGAAGGACTACAGATTGGATCTTTTGTTCCTCTCCTACCCCTTGCAAAATAGGTTCTTCTTTGAGAAGGGGTGAAGTGGAGAAAGCATGTGGAAGAGGAAGCAGTCCTTGAGCTAGAATCGAATGATTCTCCTCTCTCCACTTGATCAACACTTCATCAATATCAGGCATGGCCTGATAACTCTCTTGGAAATGTGTAGGTGGGGTGTGTTCAGGCATGGAATGTGCTGTTTCGTCTGAACCATCCACCACACATTGGCTAAGGAATTTCTCTTTAGACTCCAACTCTGCAATTCTCTTACTCAGATCTTCTTAGAAAATCTTTTCTTGGAGGCTACCAGCATCATCATAGGCAGGGGCAACTTCAGCTTCTTCAAGGTTTTGAGAAAAACCATGTTCTTCTTCTTCTATTCTGCCCCATGATTCCACTGTTTTCCCCCAATTCAGGATCTCTGAATTAAAATTCTGCCCCTGCGAATAGGGAGCAACTTTGTTTTTCACAAGGTCCCGAGGCTCTTCCACAAGGTCTATAAATTTTATCTCTTTTTCAACAAGCAGCTTTATCCTAGCCTCTAAGTCTTCAATTTGTCTGGCTAGGTTTTCCTGAAAGAGTCTTTCTTGGAGGTGGCCAGCATGATCCTCTTCAAAGCTTTGAGCTAGTCCTTGGCATTCCTTCCTCCAACTCAGAATTTGCACATCATGCTAAAAAACTTGGGGAGGCTGAGGAATGCAAGGAAAACACTGTTGGTGCATTGGAGGAACCTCTAGAAGAGGGACGTGCTGGCTAGTGGTATTATTCTTAATGGAAGATTCTTGATCTAAGGAGTTGAAAAGATTGATCTCCATGGGAGGTTGCTCTGATGCCATTTGGCATTGGAAGGCCAGGCGCACAGGATTGGGAGCAACTGTATTTGATGAGTGGGAGTGAGCAAGTGCAATTTGATAATATGGATTTGGTGTAAAAGGGGAGGTTTTCTTTAGGGTAGGAGGGGGCATGCAAGGCTGACTGCCTTGAATAGATGGATTTCTCCATTTTTTTACCTCTTCCTTCATGGACTGCAAAGCATGTGCTTGCCTAAACAAGCACTCCTCTTTATACATCAGCTCCTGGTGATATTTGTACTACTCTTCCAGCCTATTGATTTCCATTGTCTACCTCTCAAATTTGAGCCTCACCCCCCTTATAGTTGTAGGGCAACTGGGAGAGCTACTTGAGGGGATTGCATAAATATCTGAAGTCTGATCACACTCACATGAAGGAAAACAAGACCCATAATTTTTTGTAAAAGAATTATACATATAAGAAGTGATGATTTTTAAAGGCACCAGGTTGCTTAACCAGTGGATTTACTCAGAGTCACCAGATGCTGAAGGAAAAATTTGATCTGTTGTAACAGGACCAGCATCAATCCTACAAATTTACTGCGTTAAAAACTTGTCCCACCGGGCGTGCCAAAATTGTTGACGACTGGAGATTGCACTCGATTGGCAAGAAAATAGGTTCCTACCTTCTCCCCGCAACATGGAAACCCCTCTTTTGCCTATGGGATGGGGAAGTAGGAGAGGAGAGTCTCTAGGTATGGGCTAGTTCCCTCTAATGTATCTTGTTTGTTTCAAGTAGTGTAAAATATAGATATATAGATATACTGGGGGGAATGAAAAGGGAGAAGAAATGCATGAAAACAAATAGCCTACTCTAAAGAGGTGATACACCAAAAATGAAATGACCTTCCCACCTCCACTCTCAAGATCAAACAAAACATACATACACTGAGACTTGGCAGAAAGACCAGGCTACTAGAAATGACAGGGAGGTTCCTATGGAAAGCACAAGAAACAGGGACTCACCAAGGTGCTGAGAAATACACACTATAAGTGACCTCTCCTATTATATACCTCCAAAATAGAACTCTACTCCTAGCAGCAGCAAACAATGGCACTTTATAGATGACTGGTTTGCTAGTGTTGGACCTGTGAGAGCATCAAGGAACAATGACTGGACACAGACCAACATTCAAGGCATACACAGAAAAATCCATCCAAGAAAGAGGTAAAAACTATCTTTTATTGATTCAGGTGGAAAATTTGCAGAGCTGTGCTCTTTACAAAATTGGAGAAGATTCTTTAAAATGGCCAAGTCTGCCAATTTATATGGAAAAGCCAAGAGGAGTCTCATTGGGAAGAGTGAAAAACACTATAGCTGACATCATAAAATTTCTAGGACCATGCTTGATGCCTCATTTTGTGTGTTGGTTAGCTCCCCTGCCTGCTGGGTGGGCTTTTTTTGTGTTTTATAGGGCCTTTTTACCGCCTGATGTTGTGAGCAGTAAATTTGCTGCCTACTGCCGTGGACTACATGCAGGGCTTTTGCCGACGTCGGCCGATTTGGCTACTGAGCGTGGAAATTTTGCCAACATCGGCCGAGTAGGCTGCTGAGTGCGGTAATTTTGCCAACATCAGCCGAGTTTGTGGCCTTTTCCTTTTCTCTGCTTGTGTTGTGAGCAGCAATTTTGCTGTCGACTACATTTGTTTGCAGTCTCTTTTTACCCGTCGGTGTTGTGGGTGGTAATTTTGCCACCGACTGCATTGTTCTTGTAAATGTCTACCCTCCTTTTACCTTAGTGTTAAGTGCCCCAGCTTTTCCTCTCCTCTTTTGTGAATGTTTGAAGACTCTCCTTATGCTACCGTGAATGCCAACGAACGAGGCTGATGAGCCAATGCTTTGAAACGGAGCTGTTAAACCCTGAAGGTGGACCTTGCAACCCAAAATTAATTGGCCATGCAAAGTGAGTGCAGAAGGTGACTGAGATTTTGCCTGTGGGCAAAATTGGTCAACAGTTATATGTATGTGAAGTGAAATGGAAGGGGATGAGTAGATTAACACTTGAGAGCTCAAAATATAGACCTATAATAAGAGATGACATAGGTTGATGGAAGATCTAGAACTTGAAAGTGCTGATAGATCTTGTAATAAGTGGGAAGGGCATGGGGAAAGATCTCTTGAAATACAGTAATGTGAGGATGAGAGAACCAATGAAGTAATAAATCAAACATAGTATTTTATAGGTTTGGAATCTATTGGGTTACTATAATATATGGTGATTAAATATATTCTTGATGCATATACCCCCTTTGAACCTATGGTACATACTCACACACTAGATCCCCCACTTAAATAAAATATAGAAGTGATAATTAACCCTATTATTGATATAGATTTTAAACATTTTATAGAGTTAGAGTGTAATTTTTTGATTGAACAAATTATTTTGTATAAAGAGGTGAGTGCCACTACCTCTAGACTAGTAGGCACTAGTTTACCATAATAGAACTTGAGCACAATTATACTAATTCAGCTAATATCAGCAACACCAAGTGGGTAACAACCTACAGAAAGTAGTTTATCACCACAAGTAATACAACACCATCAACATTAATGATGCTATTAATAACAATGAAACCATTGCCTAACCCAATGGCTAGAGGTCTCAAAGGACCACAATTAAGATAGATGTTGGGGGGACAAGCACCTCAAATCTTAGCTTCCCCCTCATAACAAATCTACTACAAAATGGTCATATACTTCCTAAAGTATCGTGATGTAGATCATGTGCTAAAGTGTGAATTATAATGACATGCATGGGGTATAATCCAATTGAAACACAAGGAAACCCAATTTAAAACCACTTTATTTGATCATGCCCATACATAGTATAGGAAATTTGACCCTAACCAGGCTATGGTTGACTATGACACCCTGAAAGAGGCATTCTTGAAGGAATTTGACATTCTATAATTTGAATAGAAAATCATCACTGTGCTGAAAGAGATAACCCAAAGACTCTCAGAAAACATGAACTTATATGATGCAAGGTTCAAGACTCTCCTTTTGAAGCTCCCATATGATATTCATCCTTCCCAGCATGCATAGTGGTTCAGTGGAGGGTTGTTAGTGTCATTTTGAAGAGTGATTTCCATGAAAAATTTTATAGACCCTCATGAAGTGCTTGAAACCACACTCAATGCTAAGGTAATCAAAAGCATAAATACTAGTATCAACCCATTTATGGATGCATAGATTATATCTATGGCCTCCCAAATACAAAATCTTATCACTAGCTTATTGTAAGATGCTCGAAGTGGATTATGGTGCATTAATTATGAATGGGAAGGCCATAACATTAATAACCACCCATAAAGGAATGATCATACCCTAATCCTAAGTTGTGAAGTTTATCAAGAGGTATATGTTATTTATAACTACCCTTTATTATAACATGCTAGCCAGGTCAACACAACCGTCTATTGTTGGTTTTTCAATGCCTACACCCATACCACTATTGATTGTTATGTGATTGAAAAAATGCATGAGAACATGGAAAGAGGCACACAACGAGCCACCATAGTAGTTGGAGGGCAAGATAATCAAGGAAATGAAGGATATTATTAATAGAATATAGGATTTGGGATGTAATAAGGTGTTATATGGTGAGGTAGAGGAGGTGGTGGTGGTTTTAACCATGCTCATGTTATAAGTGTGGCTTGATAGAGAATTATCAGCATGACTACCCTACACATCCCACATGTGGGTATTATCAAGGATCTTATAAGGTTGAGGAATGCCATGAAGTTTACAAAAAGTTAACCCAAGGCAAGAATGACATAAAAAAGGGTGTAGGAATGATTAGGCATGATCCAAAGATGGATAAATGGACCCTAAAGGCACAACTAACCCATATAGAGATAGTCAAATTATAGGTAACTACTCATAATGGATTCACCACTCAACCATTAGTTACGTCAACACCTAAGTTATGCATAGAATATGAGGATAAGGGTCACACTGAGAGCGTAACATGGCCTAAACCTAAAGTTGTACCTTACCTAGACCTAATGTGCCAAAAAGATGTAT
Source organism: Torreya grandis (assembly GCA_037957365.1). Lineage (NCBI taxonomy): Eukaryota > Viridiplantae > Streptophyta > Pinopsida > Cupressales > Taxaceae > Torreya > Torreya grandis. The sequence continues at coordinate 5,692,245 of JARHVA010000143.1, forward strand.
TACAGTAGGCCATGAATATAATCCAAAACCTGTAAGGGAATCTCCAATTGGCACAAGACCTAAAAGCATAGACTATTGCTTCCTAAAAGAATCAAGATAGATAGGAAGTTGAGATACAAGAATTAACAAAGATTCTATGCCTCCTACAAATGGAGGTAATGCTGCCCCTATTGAATAACTTACTCTTGGAGAATGTGGGGAAAAATCAAGTTGAGGTCATTATACCATTCATAGAGAGGGTACAATAATTTTGGCATACACAAAATGTAGAGTATGACCAAGAACTCCTTATGGATGCCACTATGGATGGATGGTCTATTTATGAGGTCCTTATAGACATAGGTATTGAAGTCAACATCTTAACCAAGAATGCCTAGGAGAAAATGGGTAGGCCATCCTTAAGACCATCCCCTCATGTACTTTTCATGGTGAACAAGACCTAAGCATAGATTATTATAAGTCTAAAGAGCATAGTTATAGATATCATGGGCATCAAATTATACATTGATTTTGAGGTGATCAAGTTGGCATAATAGGACAACTACCTAGCACTTCTAAGAAGGCCATGGTGCTATGCAAACAACATAGATATGCAACTCAAGAAGTGTTACATGACATTCAAGAATGGAAAGGAGAGGATAGTTATACCATTTTCACAAGACAAAGGACCCCCTATGTTGAGAGTGTGGACCTTAAGGAGGAGATTAACCATATATATAATATCATAGCATTAGGTATTGAGATGCTAAACCCCAATATTCAAGGAGTACTTTCTTGGTAAGATGGACAATTAATCTTGAAAACCACTAATGTTGTTTCTAATCGATGGGTTAAGGAAGCATATGAAGTGACTAGTCGAAGGTGCCTCTTGGTATGCACAAAGACACCATAACTAGTAAAGATAGGCTAGGTCTAAATTGGATGCACTTCTAAAAGGTGGGTCTCTTGTACCAAGAAGAAGGGAAAGAGAGTGTTTTTCCTCAGTAAGGGTAAACTTGTGATGCTCCCAAGATATGAGTGGAGTAATCTAGTAGAAGAGTATGTTCGTGACCTTGAATCATGTATCCCAAAAGAGGTGGATATAATGGGCACACTAGTGTATACATTGAAGAGCAGTGCCACTCAATGGTAGGAAGTGTAAATTCCTAACTTGCCAACTTGGAAAGATGTGAAGGTAGTGATTTTCACTAGACTCGAGAAGAATAATGAGGACCTAAACATCTTAGCCTACTCTAGTGACTCTGACCCCATAGTGCATGCGTAACTTTGTGAAGAAACATGGACTATCTATGAAAAAAATTCCCTAAGGTACCTATGGGTGCATGTATTCTATAGGACTTTAAAGACTTGAGTATGAGCATGGTAACTTGTCAATGAGATGTGTCATGAAATATCCAGCTAGGATGCACTAAATGAGTGGTTTATTCACACCTCCTTTTATTCACAAAACCTTGAACTAATTGAACCACTATAGATAGTTTGAAGGTCAGTGTTTGAGGACACTATAATATTAGAGGAGCACCTAAAACATAAGTTTGGAAAAAATTGGTTGGTGTTCCTAACTTTATTTGAAGAGCAAACCCTCAACAGTGACTCTAGTGATGAGGAAGATGAAACATAGAAGGTGCACAACTAGACACTTTTAACAAGCAAGAGGAAGTTAGTGTGCCAAGTTAAAGATAGTACCCTAGAAGAAGAAAACTCTACCCATATTCATATATAAATAATTAAGGGTATCAAACAAGTCAAGGATTCTCATTAGAAGAAGAATGATCCCTACCATGAATAGCTAAAAATGACAAAGGTAGATATCCACTCAGAAGGAGAACCAAAGATTATTACTTTGGGTGCCTATTGGTCTGATGTGGATTTGGCATGTATTGTAGACCTCATGAAGGAAATCCAAGACTTGTTCCCTTTGAACTACTGAGATATTAAATGCACACACCCATCCCTCAGGAAGATGAGCATCAAGCTAGTTAATGGTGCAAGACCTATCAAGAAGTGACCTTATAGGATGAACCTTAATCTTCGCACCAAGGTCAAAATAGAGATTGATGGTATGCTAATTGCATGCATCATCTACCCTATGAAATAATATAAATGGGTTAGACCCATGGTCATTATCATTAAGGATGGGTGCATCTAGATTTTTTTTTACTATAGACTATCAAACGTCACCTGCATAACTAACCCATTTCTAACTTTGTTCACTGATGAATTTTTGGATGGCATCACAGGTTTTAAAATATACACTTTCACTTATTTGTTTTTAGGATACCATCAAGTCCATATTGAAGAAGAGGACAATCCAAAAATGACCTTTATAATAGAATGGGGTTATTTTTCAAACAATATTATGCCCTTTAGACTCAAGAATACACCAACAGTATTATCCTGAGTGGTGATCATTACTTTTAAAGACTTCATTCACAAGTTCCTCTAAGTGTACTTAGATGACTTGACTATGTATGGGCTAGTTAAGGATCATTATGATAACTTGTGCCTGATGTTTGAAAGGTGAAAGTAGTTGTAGATATCTTTGAGCCTCAAAAAGTGTGTTTTTGAAACACCATTTGGCACTTTTTTGGGGCACATCATTTACAAGGATGGTCTACTCGTTGATCTAGCAAAGATCACCATCATCCTTCAACTTTAGACCCCATAAATGTATAATGACATTCACATATTTCTTGGCCATTATGGGTACTATAGGAAGTTCATAAGGAACTATGCCAAAATTATAGCATCAATAGAAGAGCTCTTGCAAAAGGATGGCCCATTTTATTGGGCTATAGCACAGGAAGATGCATTTGAGACCCTAAAGCTCAAATTGGAGAGCATGCTAATATTACAATTTCCTAATTAAGAAACTCTATTTCACATCCACATTGATGCATCTATCTCTATAATTGGCCCCATTTTGGCACAACTAGGTGAAGTCAAAATAGACGATCCCATCTCTTTTGCAAGTAGAAAGCTAACCACAATAGAGCAAAACCATACTAAAACTAAGTGTGAGGTGTTTGCCATGGTATGCACACTAAAAATTTTTATTAGTACCTATTGACTACCCATTTCATCTTCTTCAATATCATGAGGCACTTAGGTACCTAGTTAATAATCTTGTTCTCCATGGATGTATTTGTTGATGGACAATTTTGTTTTAAGAGTTCTAGTTTTCTATCATAGTAAAACATGGAAAATAAAAATTAGTCCCAAACCACCTATCCTACATCAACTCTGGTGATGCAATATCATCCATAAAAAATGATATGTTATATGCATAACTTTACAGGGTCTATTGTATCCTGAAACACTTGATAGAGATCATCACATTTTTGACATCTAGATATATACCCTAGACTATGACAACCAAAGAGAAGAAGTAGCTCATAATTTTCACTACCCCTTTTCAAATCATTGTCAAATAACTATACAAATTGATCCATGATGAGGTCCTACACCAATGTGTCTTGGATAATGAATGGGGCTCAGTTTTTCAAGAGGCACACGAGGGCATTTTTGGAGGTTATTATGTCAGAGATGCTACAGTGTGCAAGGTGTTAAAATCATACTTGTGGTGGATAAGTCTATTACAAGATGAAAAATAGTGCACCAAAACATGTGACATCTGTCAGTGCATAGTAAATCCCAATCATAGAAATGAGATGCCTCTTATCCTTATCCTTGCCTAGGTGTGATTTGAGAAATAGACCATTGACCTTATTGGGACTATTACTCCCACTATGAGGTGATGCAGGGGCATCCTATAAGGACCCCAAACTTATTTTATTTTTTTGTCATAAAATGGTATATTAGGTGTCCAATAGGTTCTATAAGTCCTAAGTTATCTTAAGGTGGAGTCTAGATAGTCTTAAGGTGCATAGAATTTAAATTTTGGCTTTCCTACCAAAAACTCCTTTTGTAAATTTGAATATTCTTAATCTTTTATCTAAGGATTATTATGCATTAGTAAAGGTGTAAAGATGTGTCAAACAAGTCTAAGGGTTTTGGAATTGTAAGAGGTTCATAAAATTTTCATGACTCCAATGTCATGATTCTAGATATGTCATATTATGTAAATTGAGACATAATGCAATCTTTAGCAAGAAACCTCTATGAGGAAAAAGGTCCAAGAAATAGTTATGGTAGTTGATTTTGAGATAAATATTGTCACCTTTGGTTTTTAATCATTCTTGGATTTTATTTGAGGTAGAGGAATGAAGGTATTGACAAGTTTTGTATGAAGGGGAATTTGGATGTTTTGTAATCCCTATTGAATGAATGAATACAGAACTCTATTTTGAGGTCATTGCTTATGTTGTTGATTGCATATATTTATGGATGAAATAATGAGATTTATAATTTTTATTCAAGTGTGAATTAATACTAGTGCATGTATGTTATAAAGACTACTTCAAGAAAAATAAGAAATATAACCTCTACTCTATAGATTGTATTGAGATCCTTGTTTGAGTATTGTGTTCAGGTTTCAAACTATATTTTCAAGTTAGATGATTAAATTGAATATAAAAATTTATCTATACATTCTTGAAGGAGTGTATAATGTATCTTGAAATCATGTGTTACAAGGAATAGTGACCAGATCATTGGGTGTTCAAACATATTCATGAATAGACCCTTGTTTGGAAAGTTATTCTTTATGCACAAAATGTGTTGTGTCATTGAGAGATAAAAGACATTGAAGTTGTATTTCAATAATTATTTGAAATTATATTTGACTTTTTTTGGAGTGGAAAGTTTCCTAATCAATAAATAATCATTGATTCATAATCCATACTGTGATATGCCCTATTTCTTGTAGCATACCTTATGTGTGAGGACTATATGCATAATCTATATTCAAAAAAGATCCTTAATATGATGTTTCAAGTGATTTACAAGGTTGAGGTAAGTTATTTACATGTGATTTAAGGTTTATAAACTCTTACTTTTCATATTATTATGTTTTTATCCATCTTTTTAGGGATACAGATTGGTAAACCCCAATTTCCTTATACAGTCAGTGTATATTAAGGAGGAAAGGCATAAAAATGGGTTGTTAGAGACCAACCAATGATTATAAAAGGTTTTAAAGGTCAATACAAACCTATTTAACTTATTTTGGGTCTTTGAAAATCATCACGAAGTTCACAATTGAAGTTTGTTTGCTATCAGGTTGGTAACAATCTTCCTTAACCCTATCTAGGGTTTCAACATAATAACTTAAATATATAAAGTTTTAACCAGCCATTATCCATGGCACTTGGTGGGAAGTTGGGTCTTGAAGTGTGTTAATATATTTTTGGGTTTGTAGAGTCATTGAGTCTATGTCCATACTATTAGAGTTGACTGTGTTAGAAATAATGCTTAAAATGACCTAGGTGACCTAATAAGAGGTAACTAGAGAGAAATTTAGGCCAAGCAAAGTGACTTATGGGTATAATTTGGTTTGAAAACCTTATGAATAGACATTTGGTGATAAAGGATATTTATATCCATAATTGGATTCTCGGTAAACCACTATTCAATTTCATATAAGCAGAAGGGTGAAAATAGGGATACAAGGACTGTGAGCAAAATATACAGAGTTATGTAAAAGGAGAAAGTGAGACTTAGAAAGTGTTTATAGAGTTGATGAATGGGCATAAAAGTTTAATGAAATACATATAAGCATGATAAAGATAGTTGAAACTAGTAAGTAATCAAGGGAATCTTAGCTTCTTGTATGAAGAATGAATAAGGGAGCCTTAGTAAGAAGTAGTAAACCATAGATCAAGTAGTGCATCTTGAGATAATTCATAGAAAGAGATAGTTTTGGTGTATGCCCTACATCATTTTTTGTATTAGAGCTAGTAAATATTCTTAGTGGATTGTGAACAAGATTAACATCATGTGTTTTGAGGTGAATTGTAGGATAAGGAACCAAGAATGGTGTTCTATGGAGAGAGTTAGCAGAGATGAAGATTTGGTTAAAGAATATGGTAGACCAAGTGACATAGTTGATTGCCCCATTGGTCATAAAGATGGAGGATATTGAGGATGCTCTTATAGAAAGAGAAAAAATAATAGTAATAAAGAGAAAAGAAGAAGATATTAGGTAGTAAGGTCAAGTAGTACCTTTTCAACCAAGGACAAGTGAGAGAGGAAATGAAGAGGTGGTTCAAGAAAGACCACAAATACATGTAGAAGTAGTTCAAGAAGGCATAGGATTACAACACCATGTATGGGTAGTTGGATTATTTTTATATGGTAGATTAAAAAGAGATGAAGGTCCAATGAGAAATGAACCAAGATAAAGGTTTCAAAGACAGTATTGGCAATGCCATAGAGAGGGGCATAAGGTAGTAGAGTGTCCATTGAGTATTGGTAGAAGTATGTAGTAGAAAAGTACAATAAAAGTGAATGAGGAAAGAAGAAAAGAAATAAATGAGTCTTTACTCATGAGGAGAATCTTATTATAGTGGAGGAATCAAGTCAAAGATCCAGCCCAAAGAAGAAGCTTATTCAAAAGCAGGTGTAAAGCAAGAGGTAAGGTTTGTAATTTAGTGATTGATGGAGGAAGCACTAATAGTATTGTGTCCTTAGAGATGGTGAAAAAATTGGGCTTGAATAGGATGCCACATCCACAACCATAAAAAGTTGCATGGGTTCAAAAGGGACATCAAATCTTGGTAAGTGAGCAAAGTTGGGTTGAATTCCATATAAAAGGTTATAAGGATAAAGTCTTGTGTGATATTATGCCCATAGATATTTGTCATTTACTATGAGGGAGACTATGGTAGTTTGATAGGTAGGTTATTCATGATTATCAACCTAATATATACACCATCAAATAATATGGAGAGATACACATTCTTGTCCCATTGAAGGGTGAAGAAGAAAGAAGAGATGAGAGGATAATGATGATGGAAACAAAGTAATATTAGAGAAAAGACATGGAAAATTTGGGTTTGGTCAAGGCACCAAAGAGAGAAGAAAAGGTAATTTATCTTGAGATGGTGAGAATGAAGAATTGTGAGTCCATAAAGATGGACATGAGAGAGGATGAACCAGAATGCAAGGTGACAGCAGGTAGTTTTCAAAAATAAAAATACATAGCACCTATGAGAGTGCTCATGAAAGAATAAAACCTAAACAATCATAGAAGCCAAGCCTATGAGAAGATGATATCAAACTAGAAATAGACATTAGAGTAGATATGGATGAGCAGTGATTTGGGAATAACACCAAGCAAGATGAGAAGTTGGACATTGAAGTGTCCAAGGAAGCAGCCCAAGAGAGAGCCATGAAGGCTCCAAATTTTATTTCTAATATGTTGTTTTGTGATGAAAGTGTAGGTAAGGAGTAGGCATCCATTACACAAGATTGACAATTGAAGAAGTAGATAGATGTTTAGGTTCAATAATCTAAAACATATCCCATTTAATAAATATATTGTTTAGGAATGAAGATTAAAGGAAAAGAAGCAAGTTCCATAGTGAAAAATAGAGTGAAAGAGCAAAGTTTGGAACAAGTGATGGATAAAGACAAGGAAGAGGTAGAAGAATAAGTACAAGAATGGTTGAAGTAATTTGGGAATAATGAAAGGTAATAAGAATACAATGAGGAGAGTAATCGTAGTGGTGATGTACAATAGCAAACCAAGAATGTATACAAGTATGAGGCAAGCAAGAACCAAGAAGATGTTGAACATGAGATGAAGTGGATAAAATAAGAAGTAATATTTAAATAAGAAGTCTTCATACTTGTAGCATTGGTTGATCATAGAGATAAGGAGATGGTGCATCAGTTTGTAGAGGAGGAAGAGTGGTATACATCTACAATGCAAGAACAAGATAGCAGCAGCTATGTTTTGTTTAACAATTTGGTTTCATGTGTAGGTATACTATTAAAGAAGATGAAACAAATAAGGCCTAAATATGGGGCCTAAGAAATTTTCACCTTTATGAGAGGAAAGTATAAGCAGATACCCTCTTAAGGAGGTTCATTGTAGACAGATAGGAGCATACACCAAGTACATCAACAAGAACCTTTGGCAAACATTTCTTTTCAGCTTGGTAGTATGATGCAAGGGCATCCTATAAGAACCCCAAAGTTGTTTCATTCTTTTGTCATAAGATGGAATATTAGGTTTCCAATAGGTTCTATTGGTCCTAAGTTATTCTGAGGTGGTGTCTAGATAATCTTAAGCTGCATAGAATTTGAATTTTGGCTTTCCCACCAAAAACTCCTTTTACAAATTTAAATCTTGTTAAGCTTTCTTATAAGGACTATTATTCATTATTAAAGGTGGAAAGATGTGTTAAAAAAGTCTAAGGTTTTTATAATTGTAAGAGTTTCATAAATTATTCATGAGTCTAATGTTATGATTCTATATATGTCATATTTTGTAAATTGAAACATAATGCAATCTTTAATAAGAAACCTCTACGAGGGAAAAGGTCCAAGAAATAATTATGGTAGTTGATTTTGAGATAAATATTATCACCTTTGGTTTGTAATACTTATTGGATTATATTCGAGGTAGAGGAATGAAGGTATTGACATGTATTTTATGTAGGGGAATTTGGATATTTTATAAACCCTGTTGAATGAATGAATACAGACCTCTATTTTGAGGTCATTGCTTATGTTATTGACTGCATATGTTTATGGATGAAATAATAGGATTGATAATTTTTCTTCAAGTTTTAATTAAGGCTAGATCATGTATGTTAGAAATAATACTTTGAGAAAAATAAAAAATATAACCTCTTTTCTACAGATTGTATTGAGATCCTTGTTTGAGTATTGTGTTTAGGTTGCAGACTATATATTCAAGTTGGATGATTAAGTGGAATTTAATAATTTCTATATAAATTATGTAAGGATTATATAATGTATCTTTAAATTATATGTTACAAGGAATAGTGACCAAATCATTGGGTGTTCAAACATATTCATGAATAGACCCCTATTTAGAAAGTTGTTCTTTATGCACATACCATGTTTTGTCATTGAGAGATAAAAGGCATTGAATTTGTATTGCAATAAGTATTATAAATTATTTTTGACTTTTTTTGGAGTGTAAGGGTTCCTAAGTAATAAAAAATAATTGATTCATAATCCATATTGTGATATGCCTTGTTTCTTGTAGCAGACCTTATGCGTGAGGATTGTATGCATAATTTATTATCAGAAAAGATCCTTAATACCATGTTTCAAGTGCTTTTCAGGGTTGAGGTAATTTATTTACATGTTATTGAAGGTTTTTAAACTCTTTGTTTATATAGTATTATATTTTTATCCATATTTTTAAGGTTATATATTGGTAAACCCCAATTTCCTTGTACAGTCTAGTGTATATTGAGGAGAAAAGGCATAACAATGGGTTGTTAGATACCAAAAAATAATTATAAAAGGTGATCAAGATAATTACAAAATAATTAAACTTATTTTGGGTCTTTTAAACTCATCACAATGTTCATAATTGAATGTTGTTTGCTCTCGAGTTGGTAACAGTCTTCCTTAACCATGTCTAGGGTTTCAACACAATAACTTGAATATATAAAGTTTTCACTAGCCATTCTCCATGAAACTTGGTGCTAAGTTGGGTCTTGAAGTGTGTTAATATATTTTTGGGTTTTTAAATTAATTTATTACATGTTCATACTATTAGAGTTGATTGTGTTAGAAACAGTGCTTAAAATGACTTAGGTGACTTAGTAAAAAGTAACCAAAGAGCAATTTAGGCCAATCAAAGTGACTTAGGGGAATAATTTGGTTTGGAAACCTTTTGAATAGATATTTGTTGATAGAGGGTATTCTAATACATAATTTTATTCTTAGTAAATCGCCATACAATTATATATAAGTAGAAAAGGGTGAAAAATAGGGTTACAAGGACTATGAGCAGAGTATGCAGGGTTATATAAAGGGAGAAAGTGAGACTTGGAAAGTGTTGGAAGAGTTGATGAATGGGTAGAGAGGGTTAATTAAATCCATATAAGCATGATAAATATAGTGGAAACTAGTAATTCATCAAGGGAATGTTAGCTTCTTATATGAAGAATGAACAAGGGAGCCTTAATAAGAAGTAGTAAACCATAGTTCAAGTAGTGTATCTTGAGATAATTTATAGAAAGAGATAGTTTTGGTGTATGATCTACATCACAAGGCACATAAGTGAATGATAAATTTTTGTGGCCATATATTACTTTACCAAGTTTGCCAAGGTAGCACTGACTAAAGATTACATAATTATCATAGCCACAAGGTTTATATGGGAGAACATCATCAATCGCTATGGATGCCCACTTAGTTTGAGTACCGAATGTAGCATGTACTTCATCAATGAGACCATTTTAATCCTATAGAATGAATACATGGTGGTGCACTATAATATTACACCTTATCATCCCTAAGTGAATGGCAATACTGAGGCATTTAATAAGATATTGGGAATGTGCCTCATAAAGATATGTGATGTTGGTCTTAAAGATTGGGATGATCATATGTCAGTAGTATTTTGGGCCTATCACACTATGTACAAGTGCCTGAATAAGTCTATACCATTTCAACTGGTATTTGGAGTAGAGTTCATTTTACCAATACAATTCATGGTGCCCTCATTATTATTGGCAATATGATTGGCATTGATGTCAAAAGAGAGATATTTGGCATTATGGATGTCATAAATGTCAAAGGATCAATCACAAGTAAGAGTGATGGAGAAAAGATCATGTTTTATAATTACAAAATTTGTAATATTGTCTTATAAAATTTTCATGCTTTTACAAAGATTATTTTTGGATGTTTGTGGAGAAATTGATAGGAGATCCATTATGATTTTTTCAAGATCATCTCATATATATGGTCCACAGGTTTAGATGAAGAGAAATGAGCTCAATAATAATTTATTTTAGCTCTCAACCAATACTAGGGTTTCTCAATAAAACCCTATGGTTTTTGGTCATGGTATTCACAAGTTATTTTATTTTTATGTTGACTTGATATATGTGGGAACCAGTCACTTAAGTTATAACCTAAGCCTTTCTCATCATTATGCAAATGGCCCCTTTGACCTAGAAATTATTGGCTTGTAGCAGTGATCAAAGACCTTAATATTTCCTAAGTCCTAGACTTAATACTTGTCTGAGCTTGATCAATGGCTAGCACTAAATCATACAATCAAGATCTAATAATACACAAAAAAATCAATATGTCAAAAGTACTCAAGAGTGAATGTGCTAGTGTCAAGTATCACAAGAATAAGGACTGATAATGTATAGAAGGAATGTGTGAGTGCCAAGTATCACAAGCACAGGGATTGATAATAAAGTGTTCAAAAGGCATGCACTAGTGTCAAGTGTCACAAGCATGGGGATTGATGATATGTAGAAGGCATATGAGAGTGCCAAGTGTCACAAGCACAATCATTGAAAGTAATGTGTAGAAGGCACATGAGGGTGCCAAGTGTCACATTCATGGGATATTTTTAGATAAAGAACCAATGATTATATTAATCTATTAGAAGATATAATGATAAGTGTGTGATTGTGCAATGAAGATCAATAGAATGTGAGGAGTCAAAAAGGTTAAAGTATCTAATGTTTAACAATAGATAAAAGTAAAGTTTGTGCTTCTTTTGAAGATGTAATGGCATGTAGGATATTAGATCAAAATATCAATGATTGCACTTTAAATATTGAAATGTTAAAGTTAGGGATCTCATAAAAATCTAACAGATTGTGTTATCCTATCAGAATTTGATCAACATATGCACCTTAAAGTTGAAATGTTAAATTTTAGAAGCTTACAAAGATCTAACAGAGTGCATGAGCCTGTTAGAGCTTGATCTAATGGTTATATTTTAAATTTAAGTCATTTAATCAAGGATTATTAGATCATGGCATGAAACTTAAGATCAATGGTCAGAATTTAAAGATATGTTCATCTCAATGGTCAAGTGAAGGAACTTCCAAGAAAGATACATTATACGACATAGAGAATGACATAGATCATTGTGATCAATATAAATTGTGTAACATGGCATGTGTATCAAAATTAGATCCTTATATATGTTAAATATAGTAAAATATAAATAATTATGGTGGTGGTACATGAATTCATGAAGCGAGAAACTTACAAGAGCGTGATGTGTTAACGACCAAGTGTGAACACAGAGAACAAATGAGACCTAGATTAATACATATATACATCATCTATAAAATGCATTAAGTGTTGAAAAAGGTTGAATTGAGAGGGAGAGAGGAAGATTTATATAGAGTATAATATGAGTAGTTGTAGAATAGGTCTATAATAGAGAATAGGATTCATTTTTGAATCAAATCTTGTAATCTAGAGTTGTAGCTTCATAATAGATTTGATTGGTAAGTGCCATCAGAAGAGCTGAATTAGTGCTCAATTAGGGAGTTAGTGATTTATTAGAGTATATGATCTTAAATAATGGAATTAGTGTCTAATTAGGGTTGGTTCCATTAAAAATTGTAACCAGTGAGGTTCTTGATTATGAGGCTGGATTACAATAGTAGATTCTAGTAGCTATTTACATGGTGTTTTTTCCCATATTAGGTTTTCTACGTACATCTAGTGTTATATATATGTGTGTGTGATATCTACATATCCTTTATAAAGTACATTAAAAAGGATTAAAAGACTAATTTTAATCAATCTACTGATTCACCCCCTCTTAGTAGATAGTTGTGTTTTAACAATTGGTTTTAGAGCCCTGGTTCCTTAGAAGAAGCTTAATCAACTCAGGTAGATCATGGATAGTGAACAGAAATGGATAATCAAGAAGGCTCTTCCTCAAACAAATCACCTCTCTTTGATGGATCAAACTATGCATTTTAGAGCATTAGAATGGAATCATATTTATCTTCATTAGGGTTTGATGTATGGATGTTTGTTGTAAATGGATAAATAGCCCTTGATACAAATCCTACTAATCAGGCTATAAAGAAGGCATATGAGAGAAATGCTAAGGCAAATAATGTTATCCTTTGTGGATTATTTAACTCAGAGTTTGTCAAAGTAAGGCATTATCAAAATGCATAGGATATCTAGAATAAGTTGAAGGGCATCTATGAAGGTGATGATAAGGTAAATCAGGCCAAGTTACAAACATACAAAGGCAATTTTAAAAGTCTTAAAATGAATGAAGAAGAGAAAATTGTATACTACCTCTTTAGAGTAGATGAAATAGTCAATGTAATCAGAGGCCTTGGAGAAGAGATGAAATATTTGATCATTATCAAAAAGGTCCTAAGATCTCTACCATCAAGGTATGACTCTAAAATATCTATAATAAAGGAAGCTATGGATCTAGATAAGGTCATTGTAGATGAGTTGCATGGAACCTTCATAGCTTATGAGATGAGAATCAAAGAAGTAGATACTTTCAAGAGAGAAGCTACATTCAAAGCATCCAAAAAAGTAAAATCAAAAGCACCTACATCCAGATCTGAGGAGATCGATGAAGAAGAAGCTAACTTTGTCAAAAAATTAAGAAGAGGATCTTGAAAGTACAAAGGTAAGTTACTCTTTAAATGCTTTAATTATGATAAGGTAGGACATTTTGATACTTAATTCCCTTATAGCAAAAAGGATAATTCTAATCAAGAAGAGGATAGTAAAAAGATGAAACCTCACTACTCCAAGAAGAAATTATTCAAAAATAAGAAAGGCTTATATAAAAAATAAGATAGTGATTCATTGGATGAGTGTGATAGCTCAGATGATGACCATGATTGTGCCTTTGTGGATGAGGGAAATGAATCTCTATTTATAACATTAAAATCAACCTCTGTGGATAAAGAAATAGAATAAATTGAAGACTCAAATGAAGAAGAGGAAGGAGAAGTGGATCTAGAGGGTGAACTCATTTGTGCTCTAAATGATATTAAAAAGTTGATAAAAGAGAACTTAAATCAAAAGTAGGCATAAAAGGATATTGAAAAAGTAACAAATAGTCTTGAAAATTTTGATCAGATGGTAATTAGCCTAAAGACACAAGTTGAAGAGGCTAAAAGAATGGAAGATGTAGTCAAATTTGAACTACAATCTAAATCTAATGAATGCATAAAGTTAGAGGTAGAAATAGTGGCTTTGAGAAAAGAAGTTAAAAAATATAAATAAAAAAATAAACAAAGGTCTAAAGCTAAAAGGAGGGTAAAAAAATCTTGATAAATTGATCAACTCTCAAAAACCATTAAAAAAGAAATCTGGTCTTGGTTTTGAAAAAGGGAAAATTCCCATAACCAATACATCTAAAAACTTATATGACAACTTCAAAGCAGAAAGAGAATAAAGAATAAAGAATGAAAAAGCTTGCAAGAATACCTCCAAAGATACAAAGATAGACATAAGCATAGTTGATGTGAAAAAATTTGAAGGAGAAAATAAGCTTGAAGAAAAGAAGAATAATAATGATTCAATCTCTACAAACTCAAGGAAGATGTAGAACACAAATGTAGCTGATGCAGATGGTTACATAAGGGTGAGAGACTTGAATAACCCAATGTTAAGAAGACCTCATCCTGCATAAAGAAATGCTATGACTAGGGATTCCTCATTTTTTAATGGTTATTGTTATACCTATAATCAATTTGGTCATAGGGATAGTGAATGTAGGGTTATAACTAAAAGGAGAATAAACTCATTTATACCCTTGTTAGATACAAATATAATATGTTATAATTGAAATCATTTTGGTCACATAGATAAATAATGTAGAAAAATATTTATAATACCAAAAATACAAATTGAAAAGAAAGGCATGCCTCCTAGTGTGCACAAATGTTCACAAGTCTCTAAAAAGGGAAAGATAAACCAAAAAAGAAACCTAAGGATGTGTGGAAAGTGAAAGATTGAAAAGTTGCACAATCCATGATTGCTTAAAGTGCACTCCATGCAAATGAACAAAATTTGTGGGTAATAGACAGTGGTTTCTCAAAACACATGACTGGTGACAAGAGAAAGCTCATCAAACTAAGAAAATTTAAGTAAGGATCTATTAGCTTGGGAGATAATACTGCAATAAAGATTTGTGGTAAAGGAACCTTGAACATAAATGAAAAATTACCTACCTAGGATGTCCTTTATGTTGAAGGATTGAAACACAATCTACTAAGTGTCAGCTAAATTTGTGACAATGGATATAATGTCAAATTTAATGGAGAAGGTTTCAAGATAAGGAGATCTAGAAGACTAGTTGCATAAGGGAAGAGAACTAAAAGCAATATATATAATCTTAGTGAAGTTAATGTCAATAACTGTCTGATAGGAAAGGTTAATAAGATTTGGTTATGACATAAAAGAATAGGTCATGTCAACCTTGATAACATAGTAAAAGTGAGCTCAAATAAGTGTGTTAGACATATGCCTCAGATAACCAAACCTGCAAATACTACTTTTAAGGAATGTCAGCAAGGCAAACAAATAAGGGTTAGATTTTAAATAAAGGATTATGTAACTACAAAGCCTTTAGAGTTAGTTCATATTGATCTTTATGGTCCTACTAAGACAAGAGTATCCAAAGGAGAAAGGTACTTCATGTTGCTAGTAGATGATTACTCAAGAATGACATGGGTAACCTTTTTGAAGGACAAGTCTCAAGCATTTGAAATACTCAAGATCTTTAGGGCCATGGTAGAGAATGAGATTGGCAAAAAAATCAAATGTTTAAGATTTGATAGAGGTGGATAATTCACCTAAAATAAGTTCATAGAGTACAATGAGAAGCATGGAATCAAAAGGAATTACTCTGTAGCAAAGACTCCATAGAAGAATGGAGTTGTTGAAAGAAAGAATAGAACAATCAAGGAGGTGGATATAACAATGTTAAAAGAGGCCAAGTTACCTAATAGATACTGAAGAGAAGTAGTACAAATATAAGTATATATCCTGGATAGAGTTCAACTGAGGGTAAACAATGATAAAACCCCCTATGAACTATGGTATGGAAAACCTATCTTTATTAAATATTTTAGAGTGTTTGGAAGAAAATAATACATCAAGAGGAAAAAAGATAAATTGGGAAGCTTTGAATCAAGATGTGATGAAGGAATATTTCTTGGTTATTCCACTCAAATCAAATCCTACATATGTTACAACAAAATGCTATAAAAATTTTTAGAGAGTATCAATGTCACAATTGATGAAGGCTTGAAACATGTTAAACCTGATAAAGACATCTATGAAGAAGAATCAGAGTCTGAAGAGGAAGTAGCTAATGAAGAGCCTGAGGAAGTAAATGAAAAGCCACCTATAATATTTGTTTAAAAGGATCATCCTATAGAGCATATCATTGGAAATAAAAATGAAAGAGTTAAAATAAGGAGAAGAGTTGCAATGAACAAGGAGCAAGTAAGTTTTGCTCTAATATCTAAAATTGAGCCCAAGAACTATGTTCAAGCTAGCAATGATGAAAACTGGCTAAAATCCATGGAATAAAAACTAAGCCAAATTGAGAAGAAGAAAACTTGGAAATTAGTTCTAAGACATTCAAAGAAGAATGTAATAAGTACAAAGTGGGTCTTTATAAACAAACTCAATGAGGATTGAACTATTATAAGGAATTAGGTCGGATTGGTGTGTAAAGGATATGCACAATTTGAAGGCATAGATTTTGAGGAAACATTTACTCTAGTTTCTAGATTGGAAGTCATAAGAATTTTTCTAGCATTCTCTATTTATAATAAGCTCAAAGTCTATCAAATGGATGTTAAGTCTGCTTTCTTGAATGGGAACCTAGAAGAGTAAGTCTACATAGAAAAATCTAAAGGTTTTTAGCTATTAGAAGGGGAAGATTATGTTTTCATATTGAAGAAAGCTCTGTATGGTTTTAAATAGGCATCTAAAGCATGGTATTCAAGATTAGACCAGTACTTAAAACAATTAGGATTCAATAAAGGTTATGTAGATAACAATATGTACTTCAAATTAGAAGGTGAGAATATGTTAATTGTTGTTGTATATGTAGATGATATCATTTTTGGTGGTATCAAAAATAATATGTGCAAATAATTTGCTACTCAAAGTCAAAATGAATTCAAATGCCTATGTTTGGATAGATTTCTTTCTTCCTTGGTCTACATATAGCACAAACTGATGAAGGGATATTTATATCTCAAACCAAGTATACAAATAAATGCTCAATAATTTTGGAATGGAAGATAGTAAACTAGTAGGTACTCCCATGATTACTAGATGTAAGTTTAGCAAAAAGGATGAGTCCTTTGATGCAAATCAGACTTTATATAGATTAATGATAGATAGTTTGTTACACCTAACTGCATCAAGACCATATATCTTGCAAGAAATGTACATAGTTGAAACATTTCAATTTGATCCTAAAGAGTCACATGTCAATGTAGTGAAAAGGATCTTTAGATATATCAAGAGTATAATTGACTATGGCTTATGGTATCCTAAAGGTGAATATTTCACTTTGACAGCATATATAGATGTTGATTGGGTAGGAAGTGTTGATGATAGAAGAATCACTAGTGGTGGTGCATTTTTCCTTGGAAAAAAACTTGTTTCATGGTTGAGTAAAAAGTAAGAGTCAGTCACTCTTTCTATAGTAGAAGCAGAGTATGTTGTAGCAGTGGCATGTTGCACTAAAGTCTTGTGCATGAAGCAAATAATTAAAGACATAAAGGTAGAATATAAATCACCTATATTTATTATTTATGACAATTCAAGTGTTATTAACATATCAAAGAATCCAGTGATGCACTCTAGAACTAAGCACATATCAATCAAGTATCACTTCTTAAGAGAAAAGGTTGTAGATCAAGAGGTCACAATGGAATATGTGCCAACACAGGATCGAATTGTAGACATATTCACCAGACCTCTTTCCAAGGAACAATTTGAGTATCTGAGATAAAATTTGGGAGTGGTGTCTCCTACATCACATCACTAGATCTTAGTGATAGGGCATGAGTCTAGGGGAAGGATCATAGAAGCTTTGTTAATCCCTAGAAGAAGAGAAAAAAGGTAACTCAAGTATGTATAGTTTTACAAATTTATAATGAGTTTATGGTTGAAAATTCTTAGAAAAAATCCTTTATATGATGAAGGGGGAGAAAATTTTGGACAAATAGTGACAAATTTGGAGTCCATTTTCCATTGATGTCAAAGGGGGAGAAAAAGTGCAAATGATCTCTATGAAAGTTTGCCAAATGTTTTATGTTTATCCAAAGCATACATTCAAGTTGTGTTTTGGAAAGTGTCCAAGGTGTGTTTAGGTAAGTGTTCCATTTCCTAAGGGGGAGAAAGTTTGTAATGAACAACTTCAGCTCACATTCATCAAAAGCCAATGCAAGGATAGTTAATGCCAGAGAAGGAGCAAAGCATACTTTACAAGATTAGAGCATTTAGTTTGCCATCAATGACAAAGGGGGAGATTGTTGGAAATATGATTTTCATTGATGTCAAAAGAGAGATATTTGGCACTATTGATGTCATTGATGTCAAAAGATCAGTCATAGGCAAGAGTGATGAAGAAAAGAGCATGTTTTATAATTGCACAAGTTGCAATATTGTTTTATAAAGTTGTCATGATTTTATAGAGACTATTTTCAGGTGTTTGAATAGAAATTGATAGAAGATCCATTATGGGTTTTTCAAGAGCATCTCATATATATGGTCTGCAAGTTCAGATGAAGAGAAATGAGCTCAATAATGATTTATTTTAGATCTTAAACATTACTAGGGTTTCTTAGTAAAACCCTATGGTTTTTTGTCATGGCACTCACAATTTATTATATTTTTATGTTGACTTGATATAGGTGAGAACTGGTCACTTAAGTTTTAACTTAAGCCTTTCTCATCATTATGTAACTGGCCCCTTCGACCTAGTAATATCCAGCTTAGAGCAGTGATCAAATACCTTAATATTTCCTAAGTCCTTGACTAAAGACTTGTCTAAGCTTGATAAATGACTAGTGATATATCATACAATGAAGATCCAATGATGTTTATCAAAGTCAATATGTCAAAGGTACCTAAGAGTGAACATGTTAGTGCTAAGTGTCACAAGCATAGGGACTGACAATGTGCAGAAAGAATGTGCAATTACCAAGTGTCACAAGCATAGGTAGTAATGGTAAAGTGCTCAAAAGTCACATGATAGTGTCAAGTGTCACAAGCGTGGGGACTAATGATGTTTAGAATGCATGTGAGAGTGCCAAGTATCACAATCATGGGCATTGACAACAATGTGCAGAAGGCATGTGAGGGTGCCAAGTGTCACATTCATGAGAGCTTATTAGACAGAGAACCAATGAGAATATTAGTCTATCAGAGGATCTAATGGTAAAAATGTGATTATGAAATGAATATCAATGGAGTGTGAAGATTCAAAAAGGTCAAAGTATGTGATGTCTAATGATAAATAGAGGTAAATTTTTTGCTTCTTTTGAAGATCTAATGGCACGCAAGATCTCAAATCAAAAGATCAATAGATGAGTTTTAAATATTGAAATATTAAAGTTATGAAGCTCATAAAAATCTAACAAAGGATGTAAGCCTATCAAAATTTGATCAATGGATACACCTTAAAGTTTAAATGTTAAAGTTTGGAAGCTTGCAAGTATATAGTGGAGTGCATGAACCTGTCAGAGCTTGATCTGACAGTTGTGTTTTAAATTTGAGTCATTTGAATAAGGATCATTATATCATGGTGTGAAACTTAAGATCAATGGTCAATATTTAAATATATGTTCATCTCAATGGTCAAGTGAAGGAACTTTTAATAAAGATGCATTATACGACATAAAGAATGATATAGATCATTGTGATCAATCTAAATTGTGTAATATGGCATGTGCATCAAAACTAGAGCCTTATATATGTTAAATATAGTAAAATATAAAGAATTTAAAAGAGCTTGTTCAGATCTATATAAAATTTACCTCATGTATTCTATAAGAAATTCATCATAAAGAACACAAGAATAATATCAAAATCTCAGAAAACACACTAGATTCATACAGAATGATTATTACAATATAGAGCTCCTATATTTATTGGAATATGGTCTCCTACAAATAAGGAGGTAGCTCTAAAAAATATACCTATAATAGTGAGTTGTTTTATTAACCAAATCTCATGTACAAATAATAATGTTATTCATAACATTCACCCCCTTAACATTATTATCCCTAGTTGTACCCCCTTAATCTAAACATGGAGAGAATATCATCATGTACTACATCTAAATTATGATTGTATGATTTTTCCAAGTGTCACAAACCTGAAAAATGGTTTTGCCATGGCTAACCAAAAACCAATGATGTTTTTTTCCATGGCTTATCAACAACCAATGATGGTTTATCCCATGGGTAACCACCAACCAAGTGGTTTTGTTGGTTTGCCACAAACTATGTCATACATGCAAGTACATATTAAGTTCCCATCATTTTCTAACTTAGAGGGATTATAAAAGGAAATAGCAAGAGGGATTACTCAAATAGGAATTGCACTTATGTTCTTATCCAAGCACATGTGCTGAAATATAAATTATCACACCACACTAAAATCCATAAAATTTCAAACCACACAAAAGTTCCACTAAATCAGAAGTGGCCTCTTCACTAGTGGTTTGTGAGAGGCTTGAATGGCCTCTATCCTCATATGCCTCCATCCTCTAATTAATGAAGCTGCTTAGTATAGGTAATCATCTGAATAATACCCTATTTTTTCTAGTTATTCTTCTTCATTTTTTGACTCTTCTTCTTTTTATTTAATAATTACATTAGCCTCTTCCATTTTAATTTTACCACTTATGACATATTTTGATCTGACTTTAAAAAATGAAGACTTATGTCTTTTTTTCTTGCAATAAAAACATTCTACTTCCTCTTTATTATTAGAGAAATTATTATACTTCTTTTTTACAATAAAGGGTCATTTCTTCCTCAGTGTCTTATTTTGATCTTTTCTCCTTGGCTAAGAGTGTAGAAATCATATCATCTAGTGATTGGGAAGGAATTTGACCAAGAGTAAAAACTACATTACTATATTTAAAAGGTAGGTTATTCAATAAGATAGATTTTGCTTCTTGATCTTCCACCAGAGATATTACTTCTACAATTTGTCGTCAGAGAGATCTTAATTCATTAATGTGACATGACATTGTTTCACCCTCATTCATTCTCAATTTAAACAATTATAATTTTAGTGTAAATTTAGCATTCACAGCCTCAACACCAAATGTTTTACTTAGAAATTCCTAGATATCTTTAGACTTCTTTTCCAAGTCAGCATAATGTAATTCAATGTCTGATAAAGCAATTCCAATAATAGATTTTGCTTTGTCATCCTTGGTTTGCCATTCCAATAATTTAACAACATCTATTGGTTTAGTTTCTTTTCCACTCACAATCCCTTAGAGATTCTTGTTCATTAATTGCATTTGTATTTTCACTTTCCATGTGTAAAAATTTAAACCTATAAATTTGTCTAATGGAATATCCATCTTTAAAAAAACAAGACAACAACACTAGATGTCGATTACCCCAAAAATGCATCTGTTACAAAATATGACTAATTTTGACAAATACAACACACTTAAAAAATAACTCTTTTGACATTTTTAAAACTTTTGATGACTAAAACTACTCGACAACTAATTAATTTAAATGGCTCAAGTATAATGATAAATAATATTGACTTTTGACTATATTATTACTAAACACATAACCTAAGTAAACTATTACTAAACACCAAAAAAAAATTACAAACTTATATCATCACTATTGAGTATGTCATTTGAGTTGCGGAGGGTAGTGTTATGCTACCCAAATCATGTCAAACCATTTTGCCTTTGAGTTTTTTGAAACATAACATAGATCACATCATTCGATCATGCTTACATCATTAGGCTACTTAATTTATTTCAAGACTTGTTTCACCTTGTATCAAAAACCATTTGTTTCAAACCATGTCACGCATACCATTTGGACCATTATCTTGTGTTTTCATGATGTGCAATCTTGTCTAGCTTGTTTGGTCAAATCCTAGTTCTCAATGTTGAGTTTTCAATTAGCCTTGTCATGTTTGGATTCAAACATTGATTGATTTCTATTTATGCCTTAATTTATGGGGTTGATACATATATATTTCTCTTTTGGGTTACATAACTTTGATTAATCAATTACCCAAATTTGAAAACTATTGATAGTCTATTTGTTTAATGCCTATCCTCATCATTATTTATCCCTTTATTTGGGAGAACACAACCTTTCTCAAAGATCCTTTTGTCTTATGCCTTATGCCAACTGATCATGTTTATGTTTGATTTTGTGTGTTGGGTCTATGTTAAAGTTGTTTCGAAACTTGTTAGATTAAATCAAATCACATCAACCTTTGTTTCAAGTCTAGCTTTTGATGCCATTTGGCCAAAAGTCCTAACTTATGCCTATTTGTTTGAGCCTAGCTTTTGAATCCACGTTTGGACAAAAGACCCAGTCACTCAACTTTTCTCTTTCCTAGTTTAGACCTTGTTTAGAACACTTTGATCTAGACCTTTGACATGTCAGTTTTTATTTAGACACTTGACCTTTTGTTCATATTACATTTGACTTTAGATATTTTACATTAGGCTATTTTATGCCAAGTCTTAGCACAAATCATTTTGGAGATATAGCTCCACTTTCAGACCACATTGGAGATATAGCTCCACCTTTTGACGAAGTTAAACTAAACTTAAACCATTTATCCTTTAGACATAATTTTTTAGAGTTTATATAACTTTAAGCCTTTTTGTTTCAGATATTTCATCATTTACATGGATATAGCTAGCTACACTTAAGGTGGAGTCACTTACAATCTGACTTATGATACAATGGCTACACAAAATGACTTTTATGGATTTATTCAAGAGCACAATGATGCTAATATGGTTTGTGAGATAGATTTTTATTTGCCTCATATTAATCATTTATGGGAATAAAGTCATGAAACAACTTACAATCCAAATTGAGACTTGGATTGGTGTGAAGAGGCTTGTGAGGAGGACTTTGAAGATCCAACTATAGATAATGTTGTTTGGGATACAAATATGTACCCTCTTTACAATAATCAGTACATGGAACATAGTCAAGAATTAGCTTATGAACCAACTCATGACTGAGATGATATGGTTTATGAGGAAGACTTGGATGCTTTGGCTTGTGAAAGCAATCAAGTTTCACAACATCCTTTTATTATATGATCATTAGCTACCCCTAACCCTCCATTAGATTATATGATCTATCAAGCTTTATGATATCTAAGGAATATCATTACCATTCCTAGACCTAGTCCTTTAGCTTATGTGAGCAATCAAGCTCCACAATGCCCCTTCATCATTCCAAGACCTAGTCCTTTGGCTAATGTAAGCAATCATGCTCCACACTACCCTATCGTAACCATCTAAGGACTTTGTCCTTTAGCTCATATGAGAAATCATGCTCCACAAGGCCCTAACATTATCCAACCATAAGTCATTCCCCATCTAGTACCAATCCCATCCAAACCTCAATTGATCCAATCATTTAAAGACCAAGTTGTGTTCAAAACTGGTATTTTCCAACTCATTGGAAACCAAAGCCAAGAGTACCAACTAAACCAAGATGTTTTTGTTGAATCAACCATTTGTAATAAGTCAACTTATGATAAATTACCTATTGATCCTATACCAATTATCGAGGATTCTCACACTAATGAGCCAATCTTTGTTGAGTCACTTCTTAATGATTATAACTACTTTTGGGAAAATCATTACCTCAACCATGTACCTTTTTTCCAAGAGCCTCCTATTAACAAGCTAGTCTTTGAGGAGTTATCTCTTGACCTTTTTCCCATCCAAGAGGAGTCTCACTTTGATAAACCAGTCTTTTTGGAGCCCATAATGCCACTACAAGTTGTTACTTATCCAATAATTAACCTTTAACAAGACATCATTATAACAAAGTACCCATTAGATAAATAATCAAAATTAGAGTCAAGTTTTATTCTTGGACTAAAATCAGATTTAGCATCAAAATATGAATCAACATTAATCTCAATAATGGATTTAGATTCCTTTGAGTTAGAATCAGATTTAGAAGAAGAATATGTCCATGACTGTTACAACATTGGTTACACATGCCTTACAAATCACTTTGAATACATTTGTGATCCTTCTACAATTTTTGAGGATGAGTCCTTTAGCTTCAACATAAGTTATCCTAGTATATTTTAGTAGGATTATGCAGCCTCTACCCATTCCATTACCATTCCAAAAGCCATTACCATCAACCAAAATAGACATATTATTGACATTCCATCTCATAAAAGTGTTGACTGGGATCAATAAAATCACACTTTTTTGAACTACATCCATGGTGACATAGCAATTGATGAAGATCAAGGAGGCCAAGACAACATTCATATAGCATAAAAACACTCTCCTAGTGAAACCTTTTTGGAGGTGCTAGGGGACAATCAAAGTCAGAACTCAACATCTTCTAGTGAAACTTTTTCAAAAGTGATAGAAGACAATCAAAGTCAAAAGTCAACAATCCTTAGTGAACCATATTGAAGGTGTTATGGGATAATCAAGACAAATTCATTCGTGAAAACCTCTTTGAGGCACCAATAGCTGAGCACAAAATTTGTTCACTGCTTGATGAAGACAAAATCAAAAATCAAATCGAAATAGCTTCCAATCCACAACCTAATCAGATGGTATCTAATCTCAAGCCCAAAAAAATAAAAAATTCGATAGTCCTATTGAGAGAAAAAGTCTTCAACCCCACCACAACTAAAATTATGTCAAATTTGGCATCAATAACATTATGTGTGACTAAACATCTCGATCTTTGTTTACTTCCCCACCATTATACATTCCATTATCATCGACCATTCCATTTCACAAACAAATCTACCATCCATTATTTGTCATTTTTTACCATCCATGGCTGCACTTTTATTTGTAGAGGCTACAAAGATACCTTATCTTGATGCTTGATAGAATCAAAATCCATGACCAACAAAGATCACAAAACTATTCTTGAAATCCAAATCTGTAGTTAGTTCTTAACAAAGCAACTATTTAGATGAGGTGTGGGGTATAAATTAACATGATCAAGTATTATATTTGTATCATTTGTTGATTAGGATATGCATCTCCCCATCAATAGGAACAACGAAATCATATGCCAAAAACCACACCTAGGCCAAAAACATGTACCATGCCATTGTCATTATTGCATATCCATTTTCCATTGTCGAAGATCCTAGCCATTACCCCATCACTTGTGGGCAAACCCTCTTACCATTTTATCCAATCTATCTAACCAATCATTATCCTAAAGCAATGCCATTCCATTCCTATCTAGACCAAAGCCTATTTTTAGTCATCGTACCCAATCTTATTTTGATCTCAATTCATTTGGTTCTTCTTGCACATTTTCATAGGGGGATTCTAATCAAGTTTAAATAATCATCCAATCCATGTTTATAATGACAGTCTATGAAAGTAGT
The DNA here is from genome assembly GCA_037957365.1 of Torreya grandis. NCBI lineage: Eukaryota > Viridiplantae > Streptophyta > Pinopsida > Cupressales > Taxaceae > Torreya > Torreya grandis. Next base: position 5,717,772 of record JARHVA010000143.1, read on the forward strand.
GTGATAGTTGATCTGGCAAGATATCTTTCATCCTATCAAGTTTGTTTATGTGAGCCTAATTATAACCACATAAGGGAAAATCAGTATCATTGACCTATGTCATTGTATCCTAGTTATAACCACCTATGGGAAAACTAGGGGAAACACTTATTTATTATGTATTATTGCATCACTTTGCCATTACTATTTTCATTTGATTGGCCATTTGCTAGATTTGAGAACTTGTTAGGACCTAGTTGGTTTTTCCTCACCTTTTGTGTGGATGGAATTACTGTGAATTGAGTTCATTTTAGGACTATGTGGGTCATGCTCAATTCATGTTGAGGTCACCTTAGTCCCCCTTTCCATACGCTCTCACCGTTTTATGAGTAACCTAAGCCAAATACTCTCGATGTTTTACAAGTAGGTATTTTATCATTCTTTAACAAGTTAAGATACATCAAAATTCCAAAAACATTCAAATATTTTTAAAATACCAAAAATATTTATCCTATCTAAGCCTAGTCAATTATCCTCGATCCACCTTACTGGGGCACAGTCATTATTAGGATGCTTTCTTTTGCTTTTGTTTTCAAGATTTTTGTTTTATTTGTTTATTTTAGGTTGTTTATTTATTTGTTCACTTGCTTGTTTGTTTAATTTTATCACTTTTACCTCGACTCAGTCTATATGTGCTCATTGGGTGATTCCTTGAACACATTATCTTGAGTCCATCTATATTCATCCATCAACATTGTCATCATGGTTTTTATCATTGGTGCATTATTTTTGAGTGTTTATTGGATTTAGAGTCAATCCTTATGCATATTTTGGGATAGTCTTTATGGTATTTTATCATGAATCCTACCATCACATGCTACATCAAAATCAACTTCAAGAAGGTCTACAATCAATGGAGCCGTAGAAGTTTCTCCTTGGTACCTTAGCAAACCCTTCTATCCCACCCTTGATCAAATTAACCTATTGGCCATTTTAGTTGTATTATTACTAATAAGGATGAGCATATCCTCATTGGTAGGTACAACTAAATCATTTATAATGATCAATTTTATTCTTCTATTCATCTCTTTTATCACTTTTCACTTGCTCATCTTTAATTTGTATTCCAGGTTATATCTTTGAGTTATACTTGCTAATCATCCCTAATTGGAGTACCATCAGTTTTACCCAAAATAGGTCTACTTAATGATTATAACCACCTATGGGTAAATCATTATTTTGACTTTTATTCCTAATTATAACTGCCTTTGGGTAAATTAGCATTCTTTTTACATCAAGGCATGTAAGTATTTTCTCGTTTGGATTAATCTCAACTATGAGTTAATTTCACCTTTCTTCTTATTTATTTTTGAGGGATCGCCCATACACAAATGGGATGGGCACTCCCTCAAGGGGGCATCATCATAGGCTTTCCAAAACCATTTGGATATTTGTTCTTCAATCATCATCTTATTTTTGGCATACATGCCATTTCTCATTTTTTGAGAAGACATTATTTTTCCTATGGTTTACAACATCTTCCCAAATAGGGGCAAATTATAGATAACTAAAACTGGCCACCGATAACCTCCAATCAGGATTTTGGCTAATTTCCACTTAAAATACATAATTTGGCCTAAAAACACCAAAACACACTAAATGATATGAAATGGATATATTCAAGTGCTAATTTTGGCTAGGGTATCCCTAAAAGGGGTAATGTAATTCATGGGTCAGCTAACTTTGATCAGATCATTTCAAGTCAAAATGCCAATTTTGCACCTAAGTACTCTAGATTAATCTTTCCTATCAAATCTCTTGCACAATACATGTGCCTTTGTCATTTATTTTTGTTAAAATCCTAAATGGGAATATGGTTACAACATATATGACATTGACTTATAATTCCAATCTTTTCAAATTTTAGACCAATCACAAGGCATTCTCATCAATTTGAGTAATTTGTGCACAAAGTGCTTAAACATGCTTAAGAGCTAATTAACCCAAATAAAGGCCTAATCAAGAATTCTATAGAAACTTGTTGAATAATTGTTTTTAAAAATGAATATTGAATATCTACATCATCAGGTGATCTCATTTCTTGGGAAGACATCCCTAGGGCATAAATTCCACAAATATCAAGATTCATGCCTCCCATACCTCATCAAATTCCTCCATACCTCTTAATTGTTCCTCTATCCCAAATATTTATGAGCCTATTTATCAATTTTAATTACAAAATTGGATTAATCCTCAACCACACATCTCAATCTCAAGATGTATGGTTCAGTTTGATTCTAGACATTTGCAAAAATCTATAAATAGAGAGGCTATGAACATCATTTCTAAGTCTTGATAATGCAAAGTTATAATGCACAAATGGTTCCAAAAGATTCAATCAATTAGTGTTACCATGCCAAATTGATTCCAATCCAAGCTAAGCCATAAGCCAAAGGTGCCAAGGAGAGATGGAGGTAGCCAAACTTCCATTACCAAGGACTTCATGAGCACAAGCTGAGAAAGCCACTACAAAAGTATTTTGGAGCATCCAAGGAAGGTAAAAGAAGGTTTATTTTGCATTTTAGTTGTGTGTTTTATTCATGCTTGTTAACTAAGCTCTCCCTAGTGTATAGGACTAGATATGTTATGTTAGTTAGTGTGTTTCTTTCATTTTGTTTTTATTTTGAAAATAACACCATACTAACCATCCTCTCTTGAGTCAAATTCCTAGTTCACATTATGGTATGCCCAGTGGGACTAGATGCATCCCACACATGAAGAAGATAATTTTATAGCTTTAAAATATTCATTTAGACCATTAAAAATCTTGCAAATTAATTTTTTAATTTTATTTTGTCATTTTTGTTTGCCATAATTTTACATAGTAACTGACATCAATAATTAAGTCTGACATCAGTTATATATCTTAACTAACATCAATTCCCAAAACTGACATCATTTGTATACCTACCATCAGTCATATCGGTATAATTTATGTTTGTTGGATAACTAACTTTAGTTAGAAAATGTAGCTATCATCGATTATATAAACTGACTTCGATCACTGTGTTTTTCTTTAAACACAGACCCGAGAACTCTTTTTCTAAAGTTCATTATTTCAAACCAAAAATAGCTTCAAATTTAAAGGATATGCTCACATTTTTTCTATAGGACCAAGCTTCACATTTGCTAAAAACATGTTTTAAATCACCTTTGGCATGCTTAAAAATCAATTAGGAACTTTGTTTTGGTGTTTAATATAAAAATTTAGGTGCTTAAATGAATGTTTTCAAAGTTCACAATCTTAAGACCAAGGGTTCAAATGAACACCACCTCATTTTCCATTTGGGCTTGAAAATGAACTCACCTTTTCAAAGCTTTTTTTTTATTTACTTAGTTGTTTAGATCATATTTTGTTTGGCAAAAAGAGAGATGTTACATGTATGCTCTTCCATTTATCCCTTTTAGGGAACCCTTGGAATCAAAAGCACCATTCCTATTGCAAATAACCTAGACCAAGGCTTAGAAAGAAAGTCATCTAAATCACTCCCCAAAAACTCATCAAAGTTTTGGTGATCTTTAAAATGACCCTAAAGTTTTTCTACTTTCATGTTTTTTTTATTTTCATGCAAACTTGGCTTGCAAGGGGGACATCATTACCTTCCATGAGTTATTTAGGGAATCTTTGACCTGGGGTTTCATCTCCTATCATTGACTTCACTTACTCCTTTGGATTTGCACATGGGATGTATCTACATTTGGACATCACACTACACTGAGCGAACAACAGGATGTAGTGGTTGTAAAAAGGACTAGACCTTTTTACAACAATCCAATGCCATGGTCACCCAATTTTGTGATTTTATTTTGCATTATTTGGTGTGAAATTCATTGTGTAATTGATTCCCTTAGAATGATCAAAAAATTTCTAGTTTTAGTCAACCCAATTTTTCCATACCCTTGTTAGGATTTGGACGATTACACTTAGTGTATTTTGGTCATTATCTCACTTAGTGTTTTTGAGATTAAAACTTGTTTGTTTGTTTATAAGCCATGTCAAAACCAATTTGTCTATACGTCATTATTTTATCTAAATAGGTGTTATGATGGCCATTTTACACCACACTTGTGCCTTGAAATTTTTTTTAAACTTGTTTGTGTATGTCATTTGAGTTATGGAGGGTAGTGTTATGCTGCCCAAATCATGTCAAACCATTTTCCCTTTGAATATTTTCAAACATAACATAGATCACATCATTCGATCATGCTTACATCATTAGGATACTCAATTTATTTCAAGACTTGTTTCACCTTGTATCAAAAATTATTTGTTTCAAACCATGTCATGCATACAATTTAGATCATTGGCTTGTGTTGTCATGCTATGCAATCATGTCTAGCTTGTTTGGTCAAATCCTAGTTTTCAACATTGAGTTTTAAATTAGTCTTGTCAATTTTATATTCAAAGATTGATTGATTTTTATTTAGGCCTTAATTCATGGGGCTAATACATATATCTTTCTCTTTTGGGTTGCATAACTTCGATTAATCGATTACCCAAATTTGAAAACTATTGATGGTTTTTTTTATTTAATGCCTAGCCTCATCATTGTTTGTGCCTTTATTTGAGAGAACATAGCATTTTTCAAAGAGCCTTTTATCTTATGCCTTATGTCAACTGATCATGTTTACGTTTGATTCTATGTGTTGGGTCTATGTCAAATTTGTTTCTAAACTTGTTAGATTAAATCAAATCACATTAGCCTTTGTTTCAAGTCTAAATTTTGATGACATTTGGCTAAAAGTCCTAGCTTATGCCTGTTTGTTTGAGCCTAGCTTTTGACTCTACATTTTGATAAAAGACCTAGTCATTCAACTTTTCTCTTTCCTAGTTTAGACCTTATTTGGAACACTTTGACCTAGACCTTTGACATGCCAGTTTTTATTCAGACACTGGACCTTTTGTGCATATGACATTTAAATTTAGACATTTGGTTTTAGGTTATTTTATGCCAAGTCTTAGCACAAATCACTTTGGAGATATAGCTCCATTTTTAGACCACATTAGAGATATAACTCAACATTTTGACCAAGTTAGACTAAGCTTAAACCATTTGTCCTTTGGACATAGTTTTTTAGAGTTTATAGAACTTTAAGCCTTCTTGTTTCAGAGCTTTCATCATTTTCATGGATATGTCTAGCTACACTTATGGTGGAGTCACTTACAATCTAACTTATGATAGAATGGTCACACAAAATGACTTTTATGGCTTTATTCAAGAGCCCAATGATGCTAATATGGTTTGTGAGACAGATTTCTATCTACCTTATATTAATCATTCATGGGAACAAAGTCACAAAAAAACTTACAATCCAAATCAAGACTTGGATTGGTGTGAAGAGGCTTGTGAGGGGGACTTTTAAGATCCAACTATAGATAATGTTGTTTGAGATAAGGATTCATACCCTCTTTATAATAATCAATACATGGAACACAGTCAAGAACCAGATTATGAGCCAACTCATGACTAGGATGATATGGTTTATGAGTAAGACTTGGATAATTTGGCTTGTGAGATTAATCAAATTCCACAACATCCTTTTGTTATCTGATCATCAGCTACCCCTAACCCTCCTTTGGATTATATGAGCTATTAATCTCCATGATATCCAAGGAATATCATTACCATTCCTAGACCTATTCCTTTAACTTGTATGAGCAATCAATCTCCATAATGCCCCTTTATCATTACTAGACCTAGTCCTTTGGCTTGTGCGAGCAATCATGCTCCACACCACCCTATCCTTATCATCTCAATACTTTGTCCTTTAGCTCATGTGAGAAATCATGCTCTCCAAGGCCCTAAAATTATCCAACTACAAGTCATTCTTCATCCAGTACAAATCCCATCCAAACCTCAACTAATCCAATCATTCGAAGACCAAGCTATGTTCAAAACTGGTATTTTACAACTCATTAGAAACCAAGGCCAAGAGAACCAACCAATATGAGATGTTTTTATTGAATCAACCATTTGTGATAAGTCAACCTATGATAAATTACCTATTGATCATATGCCAATTGTTGAGGAGTCTCACACTAATGAGTCAGTTTTTTCTGAGTCACTTCTTAATGATTATAACTGCCTTTGGGAAAATCATTACCTCAACCATGTACCTATTTTTCAAGAGCCTCCTATTGGCAAGCTAGTCTCTGAGGAGTTATCTCTTGACCTTTTTCCCATCTTAGAGGAGTCTCACTTTGATAAACCAATCTTTGTGAATCTCATCATGCCATTACAAGTTGTTACTTATCCATTACTAAACCTTCAACAAGACATCATTATAATAGAGTACCCATCAAATAAAGAAAGAATTAGAGTTAGGTTTTATTTTTAGACTGACATCAGATTTAGCATCAAAATTTGAATCAAAATCAGTTTCAATAATGGATTTAGAGTCTCTTGAGTTAGAATCAGATTCAGAAGAAGAATATGTTCATGGCTATTACAACATTGGTTACACATGCCTTGTAGATCAATTTTAATAAATTTGTGATCCTTCTATGATTTTTGAGGATGAGTAATTCAGCTTTGCCATAAGTTATCCTAGTATCTTCTATGAGGATTGTGTAGCCTCTCCCCATTTTATTGCCATTTCACAAGCCATTACCATCAATCAAAATAGCTATATTAATGACATTCCATCTCCCACAAGTGTTGATTGGGATCGATAAAATCACACTTTGTTAAACTACATCCATGGAAATATAACATTTGATGAAGATCAAGGAGGCCAAGACAACATTCATATAGCAGAAGAACACTCTCCTAGTGAATCCTTTTCAGAGGTGCTAAAGGATAATCAAAGTCAAAACTTAGCATCTTCTAGTGAAACTTTTTTTTAAGTGATAGAAGATAATCAAAGTCAAAAGTCAACATTCCTTAGTGAAACCTTCTCGAAGGCACTATGGGACAACTTTATTGGTGAAAACCTCTTTGAGGCACCAATAGCTAAGCACAAAATTTCTTCACTACTTGATGAAGACAAAATCAAAGATCAAATCGAAATAGCTTCCAGTCTATAACCTAATCAGATGGTAGCTACTCTCAGGCCCAAACAATAGAAAAATCTAATGGTCCTATTGAGAGAAAAAGTCTTCAGCCCCACCATAACCAAAATTATGTTAAATTCAGCATCAACAATATTACATGTGACTGAATGTCTCAATCTTCATTTGTTTCCCCACCATTATACAATCCATTATCATCAACCATTCCTTTTCACAAATAAACCTACCATCTATTATTTGTCCTTGTTTACCATCCATGGATGCACTTTCTTTTGTAGAGGCTATAAAGATACCTTGTCTTGATACTTGATGGAATCAAAATCTATGACCAACAAAGATCACAAAACTATTCTTGAAATCCAAATATATAGCCAATTCTTGATAGAGCAACTATTCAGACAAGGTATGGGGTAGCAATTAACATGATCAAGTATTCTATTTTTATCATTTATTGATTAGGATGTGCATCTCCCATCAATATAAACAATAGAATCATATGCCAAAAACCACACCCAGGCTAAAAACATGTACCATGACATTTTTATTGTTACATATACATTTGCCATTGTCAAATATCCTAGCCATTTACCCCATCACTTAGGGGCAAACCCTCTTACAATTTTATCCAATTTATCCAACCAATTATTATCCTAAAGCAATGACATTCCATCTTATCTAGACCAAAGCCTATTTTTAGTCATCCTACCTAGTCTTGTTTTGATCTTGGTTTATTTGGTTCTTCCAGCACCTTTTTGTGGGGGGATTCTAATCAAGTTTCAACAATCAATCCTATCCATGTTTATAATGGCATTATATGAAAGTAGTGTGATAGTTGATTTGGCAAGATATCTTTCATCCTATCAAGTTTGTTTAGGTGAGTTTGATTATAACTACCTGTGGGAAAATCAGTGTCATTGACCTATGTCATCATATCCTAGTTATAACTGCCATTGGGAAAACTAGGGGAAACACTTATTTATCATGCATTTCCACATCACTTTGCCATCACTATTTTCATTTGACAAGACATTTGTTAGATTTGAGAACTTGTTAGCACCTAGTTGGTTTTTCCTCACCTTTTATGTGGATAGAATTACTATGAATTGAGATCATTTTAGGACTATGTGGGTCATGCTCAATTCATGTTGAGGTCACCTTAGTCCCCCTTTCCATGCGCTCTCACCATTATGTGAGTAACCTAAGACAAATGCTCTCATCATTTTATAATCATGTATCTTATCATTCTCTAATGAGTTAAGATGCCTCAAAATTCCAAAAACATTTAAATATTTCAAAAATACCAAAAATATTTGTCATGTCTAAGCCTAGTCAATTATCCTCAATCTGCCTTATTGGGGCACATTCATTGTTAAGATGATTTCTTTTTCTTTTATTTTCAAGCTTTTTATTTTATTTATTTATTTTAGGTTGTTTATTTGTTTGTTCACTTGCCTGTTTGTTTACTTTTAGCTCTGTCACCTTGACTCAGTCTATATGTGTTCATTAGGTGATTATTTACACACATTATTCTTGAGTCTATCTATATTCATCCATCAACATTATCATTGTGTTTTTTATCATTGATGCATTATCTTTGAGTGTTTATTGGATCAGGAATTAGTCCTTATGCATATTTTGGGATAGTCTTAATGGTGTTCTATCATAAAGCTTAACATTACATGCTACATAAAAAATCAGCTTTAAAAAGGTCTACAATCAATGGATCCATAGAAGTTTCTCCTTGGTACCTTGGCAAACCCTTCCATCCCACCCTTGATAAAATTAACCTATTGGCCATTCAAGTTGTATTATTACTAATAAGAATGAGCATCTCCTCATTAGTAGGTACAGCTGAATCATTTCTAATGATCAATCTCATTCTTCTATTCATCTCTTTCATCACTTTTCACCTGCTCATCTTTAATCTATATTATATGTTATATCCTTGAGGTATGCTTGTTAATCATCCCTAACTGGGGCACCATCAGTTTTACCCAATCCAGGTCTGCTTAATGATTATAACTACCTATGGGCAAATCATTATTTTGACTTTTATTCCTAATTATAACTACCTTTAGGCAAATTAGCATTCTTTTTACATCAAGGCATGCAAGCATTTTCTCATTTGGATTAATCTCAACTACGGGTTAATTTCACCTTTCTTCTTGTTTCTTTTCGAGGGACCACCCATTAACAAATGTGATGGGCACTCCCTCGAGGGGGCATCATCATAGGCTTCCCAAAACCATTTGCAGCTTTGTTCTTCAATCATCATCTTATTTTTAGCATACAGGCCATTTCTCATTCTTTGAGAATACATTTCTTTGCCTATGATTTTCAACATCTTCTCAAATAGGGGCAAATTATAGACACCTAAAATTAGCCACCTATAACCTCCAATCAGGGTTTTGGCCAATTTCTACTTTAAATACATAATTTGGCCTAAAAACACTAGAACATGTTAAATGATGTGAAAATGACATATTCAAGTGTTGATTTTAGCCATGGTATCCCTAAATGGGGTAATGTAATTTATGGGCTAGCTAACTTTGATTAGACCATTTCAAGTCAAAATGGCAATTTTGTACCTAAGTGCTCTAGATTGATCTTTCCTATTAAATCTCTTGCATGAGACATAGGCCTTTGTTATTTATTCTTGGTAACATCCTAAATGGAAATACAGTTCTAATGCATCTGACATTGACTTCCAATTCCAATCTAGTCAAATTTTGGACCAATAATAAGGCATTCTCATCAATTTGAGTAATTTGTGCACAAAATACTTAAACATGTTTAAGAGCTAATTACCCAAATCAGGCCTAATCAAGAATTCCATGGAAACTTGTTGAATACTTATTTTTAGAAATGAATATTGAATATATTCATCATCAAGTGACCTCATTTCTTGGGAAGACATCCCTAGGCCATAAATGCCACAAATATTAAGATTCATGCCTCCCATGCCTCGTCAAAGCCCTCCATGCCACTTAATTTATCCTATATCCCAAATATTAATGAGCATATTTATCAATTTTAATTAAAATATTGGATTAATCCTCAACCACACATCCCAATCTCAAGATGGATGGGTCAGTTTGATTCTAGACATTTGTAAAAGTCTATAAATAGAGAGGCTATGAACATCATTTCCAAGTCTTGATAATGCAAAGTTATAATGCACAAATGGTTCCAAAAGCTTCAATAAATTAGTGTTACCATACCAAATTGATTCCAAACAAAGCCAAGCCACAAGCCAAAGGTGCCAAGGAGATATGGAGGTAGCCAAACTTCCATTGCCAAGGACTTCATGAGCACAAGTCAAGCAAGCCACTACAACAAGCATTTTAGAGCATCCAAGGAAGGTAAAAGAAGGTTTATTTTGAATTTTAGTTGTGTATTTTATTCATATTTGTTAACTAAGTTCTCCCTAGTGTCTAGGCCTAGAGATGTTATGCTAGTTAGTGTGTTTCTTTCATTTTATTTTCATTTTGAAACTAACACCATATTAACCATACTCTCTTGAGTCAAATTTCTAGATCACACTTGTCACTTCACTAAATAAGCCATTAAGATAATTTTATGGCTATGATAGTGAAGGCACAAAGATCCACAATAAATGAGAATGTGGTAGTGGATTTTTGTGAATTTCATGGGTTTAATAGATTTCAATGAATCCATGTGTCACCATGCCATTACTCACCAACCATTAATGGGGTAGCTAAAAATAAGGTGTAAAGAGGCAAATGATAAACTAGACTAGGTTACAAACCTTGAAATAATTTAAACCTGAATACACCAAACCAAATATGAACCAAAAAAATGCTACCATAGTGAAAACCAAGCATCCATAGCCACCAAGCAAAAATAGTTAAACTGAGACAAAGATTGCATTCCACTTTGAATCAAAAAGGAGGTGATTGGAGTAGAATTGTGAGAGGACATAGCAATATAAATTATGCAAGATGTCAAGGTTACCATTAATAGTGTTGAAATCTTGAGAGTTGAATCCATAGTCATATAATCCATGACTATGAAAAATCACTAAGCAATATTAAGGGATTCGAGAAGATTAATTGACCACACTTTAACAACAATCAATTCAGAATGGGCAAGAAGAGTTTAAGTTAGGTCTAATATATGCATAAAAGGATACCAAAAAGGTTTGGACTATTGATTCAAAGGTAAATTCATAGAAGGCCTTGAAGTATATCAAAACCTACACCATTACATAGGGCCCATTGAGACCTTTCCAATGGTATGCAAAATATGGAAAGCAGAGCTCATATGCTCCTTGTGCAGTTGATCAAAGTTCTAGTCAATGTTGGTCAAACTATAGAAATTAACCAACATGGAATGATTCAAGAATGGTTCCAATGTGTAGAGTTTGTCGATATCTTTCTAATGTAACTCATGATTCACAAAATGAAGCCTATATGCGTAAGATATCACACATCAAAGATCAGACAGGACAAGTAAAAAAATGGGGGTTTGAATGGAACATCCAGTTGGATGTTGACAAGTGGCATGGTGATAGGTTGAGAAGTGGTGAGAGGAGATTGGACCATGTGGTGGGTCCTCAAGCCACCATGTGGCTTGCCACCATTCATTATTTACCCATGGTCTAATTTTATATTATTTCCTAAATGTTTCAAACAAACCAAATAACCAACCATTTCCACGTAACAAATCCACCTCACCACATACCTTTCCACATGTCCATGTGAAACCCAACATCCACTTAATATACCATGTGATACCCACATACCACCATAAACCCCAATAAATACATGGTAATGCCAAATACTTGGCATATTACACCATAAGTTCCATGGTATTTAAATATCCATTATTTCCCCCACTTACCAATGTGGGACCAATGATATGCTATGACCACAAAAAATTATGCCATGGGATTTGAACAGTTAACCTCCTGTGCAAAAAGGGTAAGGCCCAACTTCTTGGGCTATGGGATCCAACACTATATAAAGTGTTGGGACATTACATTTGAATCATTCGAACAAGCTTGGTAGCTAGTGTTAAAGGCTATAAGAGCTTGTGCATCTTACAAAAAGAGTTTGGAGCAAAATTGGGGAAAAGTCTAAAAAGGGACTCATATTATTTTTCTCCAAGGAATAACTTTACAGTTGATCATTTTTCATTTTGAAGAATTCTGAAGAAATTGTAAAGCATTGGAAGTAGTCCATTACGCTAAAGCATAAGGACCTCATTTTACTCTTCCTCTGATTTGAGGCATCTAGAGTCATTTCTAGACATTGAGGTAAACTAGTGAAATATTCTAGTTTCCACAATGGTTCCAATGATATGCTGAGTGTCCAAATTTGAAGCCTTTTTTTGCCATTTTTGATGCTTGGAAGTGAGATTTTTTAGTAAAAGACATCTAGAGGTGTGTTTCGAGAAGGTGAAGAATCTATCTATGGATTATAAGATTATTCAAAGGTCTATAACACTTGGATTCATTATTGTTATATAAGGGTTTCCATTTACTTGCAAACATATTATAATGAATTTATTTAGCTAGTTAGCAAACCCAAAGATGTAGGCATTACCAAACTCCATAAAAAAATCTTGTGCAGTGTGGTGTGTATTTTCTTGCATTGCTTTTCCTTAAGTTGATTTTTTTATGGAATAATTTTTGATATTTAATTAATTGCTTATAAGGATCCAAGGTAAACATTTATTGTGCACTAAATCAATGTAGAGTTTATGAATCAGGTTGTTATCAGAGTGGTTAGTGTGCTGGGCTAACTTTTATTTAGGCATTATTCTAGTGCATCAAGTTTGATATTAGAACTAAATTTGTGGGTGAATTTGTGATTTTGTTGTTTTAACCAAAATTAGTTATTATTTAAAAATGGATTCAATGTTAGCTCAGATTCAATTGTTACTAAATTACATTATCACTATGATAATGCAATACCTACAATCTCAAGAGCAAATATGGCAAGTGGTAGAATAATAGTAAGAGCAGCAAATCGAGAGGCTCCAACAGAGCATTGATGCACTACAAGCAGAACTATAGCAAGAAAGTTAACAAAAGAAGAGGATGCATGAATATTTATAAATTTGTGGATATTGTGCCCACCAAGGTCATACTGCTAAGCAATGTTGGTCACTACATCCCAGTCAGGCTTTATTATGGTTCAAGAAGTAAAATGAGCAGAGATGTAAAGCAAAGGGGAAGACACTTATCAAAAAAATTTCAAATCCCAATTCTCTTAAGCATCAAGTAGTAGATGAAAGATTCATCCAAGAGATGTTTCCAAGCTAGACTACAAAGGTACATTCAGGTTATAGCAATGATTCTTCTAATTCATATATTCATGGTAGTTATATTAATGAGAATGATTTTGGAAGTCTAGAAGCAAATAATGCTTTGATTATCAATGTATCTTATGATATACATTCTAAATATGAAAATAATTAAATCAATTCTTTTGGCTATATTGACAATGTTAGGGATACTAAATATACTAACCCTAAACATTTATCAAAGTCACTTGAAAAGTACAAAAAGGGAATAGATTCTAAGCTAATAACTAAAATGGGATTTGAAGGAAAAGGCCTTGGCATTAATGGTCAAGGAATTTTCCAGCCTATCCAAGTGTCAAAGAGACCACTCTATGTAGGATTAGGATATGGAAATGAAGGATAATCTTCTTAAGAAGTTGAGTTGAAGATTTACTTGAGCAACAAGTCAGAACACTCTGAAGAGTTAAAGGAAGCATTATTAGAAGATGAAGTAGTTAAATCTAATGAAGCATCTTCAGATGACTTATCAAGGTATGAAAAGAAGAAATACTCAAATGTATTTTATAATTATGCCTCATAAAGCCCTAGAAAGATGCTTAAGATACATGTCAAGAAGAAGACTGAAAAAACAAAATTACCTAAAGAAGACATGAAGTTAGGTTTTTACTTCAATGTTAAGGGGTAAATGCTGAAGGAAGATAAGAAAAACAAGGAACAATCTAAGGCAAAGGTTGTAACTACATCTTCAATCAAGCAGAAGATAGAATCTTGTCAGTTAGAACTTGAGGTAACATCTGTAAGGGAGACAATAGTCAATGAGAGGTTGATAGTTCAAAAATTGTAACCCTGGAAAGGTAAGCAATACTTCTTCAAAAGAATAATTGCTAAGCATTCTAAGATAGATAATATTTTGATAAAAATTATCAAAGTAATTTGATCTTAGAAGATGTTGTAGAAACCCTAGGATTGAAAACTAAGCCACATTTCCATCCCTATTCTCTGAATAGAATAAATGATGGTAATGGTGTACATGTAAGTAAAACCTATAAATTAGGGTTGATGATTACCTCCCACTTTATAGATGAAGTTGAATTAGATGTGGTTCTACTATAGTTTAGTGGCATTGTCATAAGAAAACCATACTTATCTCTGAGAAAGACAATTTTTTCCAAAAAGGAAAATTAGTATAGCATTGGAAAATATGAGATAGAATATCTCATGTGAGCACATTAGTAGCAACTATTATAGGTAAACAGTGCCTTTAGTGTTTTTATACCCATGTATGTTGTAGACAATAACATTATAAGGTAATAGAAATATGTCATCATGAGAAGCATCAAGAATAGCTCAGAAGATACGTTGTATATTTACCTTATGTTTATAAGACCTAGGCATTGTTTATAAATGCATAGGACCCAAGTATGGGCAATGTTTGTAATCATTACAGTATTGTCAAAGACCCAAAAAGGGCAATGTTTGTAAACTATGTGGCTAAGTAAAACCCTAAGAGGGTAATTATAAAATGGTAATTGTTATAACATGAGGTGACATGAAATAGGCTCAGATCTGAAGACCTAAAACTAACTGACATTTAGGAGATCATCAGAGCTAAAGCCAAGAACCAGAGCCATGCAAAGATCTTCACATGGAGTACCAGGTCTACTACTAGATTTTTTAGGACAAAAAGCCTTCTTAGTGGGGAGGATTGATCCATAGGTTAATTTAGAGAAGGTTCTAAATTAGATCAAAACTTGCACCATTTTATAGGTCCTATTGAGACCTTTTTAATGGTATGTGGAACACAAAAAATTGAGATCATATGCTCCTTGTGCATCTGATCAAAGTTCTAATCAAAGTAGGTCAAAGTTGGTTAAAATATAGAAATTAACCAATATGGAATGATTTGATAATAGTTCCAATGCATATATTTTATTTATATCTTTCTAAAATGGAGACCGTATGTGCAATATATCATGCATCAAAGATCAGACAAGGCAAGTAAAAAAATTGGGGTTTGAACGAAACATCCAGTTTGATGTTTACAAGTGGTGTGGTGAGAGGTCGAGAAGTGGTGAGAAGAGATTGGACCATGTGGTGGGTCTTCAATCCACCACATGGCTTTCCACCATTCATTATTTACCCATGGTCTAATTTTATATTATTTCTTGAATGTTCCAAAAAAACCAAATAACCAACCATTTCCATGTAACAAATCCACCTCACCACATACCTTGTCATGTGTCATGCCCAATTTTCCATGTTCCATTCACGTTTCATGTCTAATATCCATGTGAAACCCAACATCTACTTAATATACCATGTGAAACCCACATACCACCTCAAACCCCATGCAATACATGGTAATGTCAAATACTTGGCATATTACACCATAAATTCTATGGTATTTAAATATCCATTATTTCCTCCACTTACCAATGTGGGACAAATGATATGCTATGACCACTAAAAATTATGCCATGGGATTTGAACAATGAAACTCTCATGTAAAAAGGATAAGTCCCAACTGCTTGGGCTACGAGATCCAACACTATATAAAGTGTTGGGACATTGCATTTGAATCATTCAAACAAGCTTGGAAGCTTGTGTTAAAGGCTATAAGAGTTTGTGCATCTTGTAGAAAGAGTTTGGAGTAGAATTGGGGAAAATTCTAAAAAGGGACTAATATTATTTTTCTCCAAGGAATAACTTTACAGTTGATCATTTTTCATTTTGAAGAATTTTGAAGATATTGTAAAGCATTGGAAGTAGTCCATTATGTTAAAGCATAATGACCTCTTTCTACTCTTCCTCTAGTTTGAGGCATCTAGAGTCATTTATAGACTTCAAAGTAAACTAGTGAAATATTCTATTTTATGCAATGGTTCCATTGATATGCTGAGTGTCTAGATTTGAGGCCTTTTATTTCCATTTTTG
Organism: Torreya grandis; assembly: GCA_037957365.1. NCBI lineage: Eukaryota > Viridiplantae > Streptophyta > Pinopsida > Cupressales > Taxaceae > Torreya > Torreya grandis. Next base: position 5,734,027 of record JARHVA010000143.1, read on the forward strand.
ATGCTCAAAAGAGATATTTTTGAGTAGAAGACATCCAGAGGTGTGTTTCAAGAAAGTGAAGAATCTGTCTATGGATTCTGAGATTCTTCAAAGGTTTGTAACACTTAGATTCATTATTATTTTGTAAGGGTTACCATTTACTTCTAGACATTTTATAATAAATTAGTTTAGCTAGTTAGTGAAGGTGGAGATGTAGGCATTGCCAAACTCTATAATCAACTCTTATGTAGTGTGGTGTGTATTTTCTTGCATTGATTTTCCTTAAGTTGATTGTTTTATGGAATAATTTTTGGTATTTAATTAATTTCCTATAAATATCTAAGGTAAACATTAATTATGCACTACATCAGTGTAGAGTTTACAGATCAACTATAAAATAAGTAGTCATTATGAAGAAAGAGATGCAGCTAGCAGAAGGTGTTAGCATCATAGTGGTAAACCTAGAAGCAAGCATAAACCTTGAGTATAGAAAAATGCAATTCCCCCATGAGGTCATAGGGGGGAAAATGGGTGTCCTTTACATACATGTGCAAATTGAAGGATTATAACCATCAAATGTCGAGTAATACATAGGAGCTCAACCAAGATTAGATGGTTGACATAGGAATGAAGACCAAAGCAGTTTTGGCATTCTTTGATGTCTCCATCTGAGATAAACTAATGACCATCAACATGACCTAGTTGTATGATCTACCAAGTTTTTTCAAGCTAGATGAATTGGTGTAATTCCTTTTCTTGTATATTGATGGTCATAGGTTCTATTTCATAAAGAGATGTATGTGGATATCGATGTGCCTCATCAATATAATCAAAAGGCTCCCAATCATAAGGACAAACATCTTCTAAATTATGGAGGATAATGTGAAAGTAAATAAGGTTACAAAATTCTTGGGTTACTAAAAAATAGGCTTCACACTCCCTATTAAGGATATACAAGACCCTAACATAAGGGTCATGATGTATTTGGTGAGATACAAGCTTTACCCTAGTTATTGCTAGTCTGACATCAGCAAGACTTACTTGTGCATCACCCACCACATGATGCAAAGGGAAAATTTCAACATCTCCAAATTTATTATGAAGGATATTGTTAAGAACACACTAGAGTGCCATAAGGTATGCAAGATCTTTTAGTAGAGGTCCATGTTGATATTAATTATGATGGAGGAGATCATTATGCCCAATGGAAATGATGATAACCTTTGTGTTTTTTCACCACACAATGACTCTTCAATGTTAAAGTACCAAGACTTCATCTATCCACCCAACTTATCCCAATAATACAAAACAAAAGTGCAAGGATGGTGTGATCAATACATCAAGGTATTTAGATTGAATGGTTCATCCCATAAGATCTCCCCATCACATGGTAGGAACAATGACCTTCACCATAATACAACACTTATATGTAGTGAATCCAGTGCTCACAAATGGAAACTTATTTGGTTGGCTAAAATTTCCTTATGCATTTTCCTCTAAATTTTTCATGGTGATGCTAAGGAGGATTACCAACATGTCATAGCTAGATATCCTGGTAAAAACCATGGATAATTAAAGGAGTATTTTGAGTCACCAATATGTGTGCCCAATAAAAAAGGCTACTAAGGATAAAGAGGATGACTCTAATTGAATGGATCTTCATCCCCTCTAAATGGAAATAATCATCAGGCACATATTCAACATGTATTATGAGATGAAGTCATGCAAAAAAGGAATTGTTATAGAAAAATATGATGATTACCCCCTCTTGATTGGTGATAAAGGGAATTCAATGCCAAAGACACAAGAGAAGAATTAAAAAAAGAAGTGGGGAGAGACACTTGAGGAGATCGAGGAGTGCATCAAGTTGAATATTGCCTCTAGAGAACAAGCTACACCTCTAGCTCCTAAGAAATACATAACCTTCATGCTAAAGACTGCTTCCTCCAACAAGAAGCATAAAAAGAAAAAGTCTAAGGGACTAGTTATGCTCCCAACTATAACTCTGGTAGAAATGAAGAAGGAAGAGACCCTCATACCTAGGATAGAAGAAGATACTAAGGACGAAGAAAGTACAAGAACATATATCTTGTAAGAAGAAGAGGAAGAGGAGCCAAGCACCAAGGACATGCAGGAGGACCTCTAAAGTAGCACAACTACTATGCTTAAAAAAACAAAGAATTTAGTGAGTTCCTCATCTAGAGAAAAACCCTTCACATAGCCTCCATGAATAGAAGAGGAGAAGTGAAGGTTGTGAAATAAAATGGGCCATAACAAGGAACAAATTGATATGGCATTAGTGCTTGAAGAGAATCACAAATGTGCAAATGAAAAATAAGTGACCAAGGTAGAGAAGGCCAAGAAGGTTCCCATAAGTGTGGGACTAGTCGTCGAAGCATCTAAGAAAGCACCCAGTGTACCCACTAGGAAAGCAAAAAAAGTTGCATAATAGGCATGCCCAAGTAGTGAAGGGGCACCTCAAGAAAAAGAAGGTGATACTAATGCCTTAAAAAACAAAAGGGGATTAAAGAGAAACCCCTAAAGTAATAAACCTAGATGTCAACATTGATAAACCCTGGGAGGAAAAAGTAGATGAAGGGGAGAAGTCTAAGGAAGAACCCCTTAAGGAACAAGCAGATGAGTCCTATAAGGAAAGTGGCAAAGAAAGTGGTGGTGTTAGTGAAGAGGAGGAAGAATAAACAAAGATGGTTATTGTCGAGAATGATGACATGGTAGTGAGTATAAGGGAAAGGGCATAAAAGGGATTAGAGGATGAAGACATGTACATGTTTGACACCATGTCCCCTAAGCAACCATAATTGGGACTCACAAATGACTTATGTTTACATTTTATCATTACATGGATGAGCCTCACTTTTAGGCACCTAAATCAGTTATTTTGGGCATAGAAGAACTTGAGGAAGGGCATGACTCCCTCATCATAAACCCTCACACCATGAACCCAATGTGATCTATGAATGTATTGATCAATGTGGCCACTGAGGTTATACATTGTAATATGATAAATGATGGCAAGGAAAGAAAATAGAAGCAACTTCATAAAGAATCCCAAGAGGAAGTGTAAGATAGTAAGTTCAAACTATAGTAGTTGTGTGAGTACATAGAGGTAGTCAAACCATCCCTCCTAGTCAGTGTCGATACTTCAAACCTCTCTAACGTTGATAATATATATGTGTTAGTGGAGTAGATGTTCTCAAGGATGAAACCTGAGCTAGTGCAAGAAGAAGAAGAAGAGGAAGAATATCTTTTCATCATGCTATATAAAGATTTTTTTTCTAAGCTCAAATAAGTAGAGGACCTCTTCATGAAACTTTAGGAAGGTGTGGATGTAGTTAATGCCATATTTTTTAGCTTCTCAAACCAAGAATTAGTCATAGACATGTGCCTTCAAGTAGGTAAAGGAGGAGAAGGAGAAGTTGATGGCACAAGTGTACTCTACAAGTAGGTTAGAGCACACATAGATCATGGGAAATGTTAATGCAATAAACACCAAGATATAAGACTAAGGCCTACAAGCAAGGAATAATCCTAGATAGGAGTGTGACTAGGGCCAAGGTAAATGTAGAGGCCTTCAAAAAGGAGCTAGAAAAGGATGACATGTTTTCACTTAGTTCATCCTCTAATGAAATAGATAGCACCACTGAATAAATCAAGCTCACTTTAAAGGGCTTTGAATACTTCAGTTCCAAGTTTAAAGAGAGTGTGGCTGAGTTATTCATGTCAAAAACTTTGACAACCTAGTCCAAGGATGGACTAAAAATTTTATATGGGGTCATGTTTATCCCCTTATTTTGGTACGTAAAGATTCATCCTATCATAATATACACATTAGTATGAGGCATAATTTTGGGTGATGATGGCATTTTGGCGTCTTGGCACTAACTAGAGGAATCAGTGCACACCTTATGCCAGTTGTCAGGTGACTAACCAGTTCCAAGATTTCTAAGGCATCTTCCAAGTTGTGAAATACTTCATGATTTCAATGTGAAGGGTGTAAGGTGATGGAGCCAGTGGGAATGTTTACAAAGGCTCCAGCTTGGCACCCAACATGTGTACTACACCCTAGTAAAGATGTTCTTGAAAAGCTATAAAAAGAGCTCAAGCCAAGTGATCTAGGATGGGAACTTAATGTAATTAATCTCTAGAGAATTGATTCTATAGACACTATAATGACCAACATTAGATCTAGGAGTAGCATGGATGTCATTAAGGCTCTAATTATAGCACCCAAGCTCGCATGTGAGCCTCTAGGCCATAAAGTAGCTTAAACAAAGCATTTACTCTATTTTAACTATTATGAACTCTATCTACTATTGGAAATATTGTCATTGGTGTCAAAGGTTTAGCATTATTGGTGATAAAGGCCCCATTGCATTTAATATTGTTTATCTTGGCTAATATGAGTTAATATTTATTTAATATTAACAAATATATTTTTCGTTGCATATGAGACAAAATAAGGGCCCATGGAGAAGTCGAAGAGCCATGGGATAAAGACAAAAGAAGGATGGGACGCATTTTCCCATGAAGAGTCATATTGGGGAATACCAAGAGTCACCAAGTGAAGACAAAATAGTAAAGGTGCAATTTCTCATGAAGGGACACTTTGAGGAATATGAAGAGTCACCAAAGATAAGGACAAAAGTGGGAAGGACGTTTTTGGTCATGAAGTGTCACCACATGACTTTTCAAATGCTTGGATATGAAGGGTCATCCAAGATTGGTGGCATTTTCCATAAGGATTGAAGAGTCATAAAGGGGGAAGGCCAAAGGTCATTTAGAAAGCTATAAATAAAGGCTTGAGAAGCCATTTGTAAATAAGAGAGTGAGAGGTTGATTTGATATTGTGATATCTAGCTTAGAAGAGCAATTGTGAGAGATGAATATGATTTGTATTTGTTATATCTAGCTTAGAAGAGCAAAGGTGAGAGAGAGGAAGGAGACGTTGTATTGATATATCATTTGTTGAGATAGCAACATTGAGAGATAGGTGTGTGGTATACACAAAGGGGTTGGTGCTCCTCTGGGTTGGTGCTCACGAATTGTTGCTAAGTTGGTGCTTGGCAAAGGGGTTGGTGCTCCTATGGGTTGGTGCTCGAAAAAGGGGTTGGTGCTCCTGTGAGTTGGTGCTCATGAATAGTAGCTAGGTTGGTGCTCAGCAAAGGGGTTTGAAGCTCCTCTGGGTTGGTGCTCATGAATTATAGCTGAGGTTTGTACTTGGCAAAGGGGTATGGTGCTCCTATGGGTTTATTCTCATGAATATATTTGAGATTGATTCTCCATGTTTTTTCCCACATTGGGTTTCCACGTTATATCTGGTGTCTCTCTCTATCTTGTGTGATGTTTATTGTTTGAGTTTTATTGCATATCTTGAATGTTTGATTAAGTGGAATTTGGTTAAAGGAAAGATTTATAAGATATATGATATACTGATTCACCCCCCCTCTCAGTATATCTCGTGCTTAACATCTACTCTGTAAACTTTGATTAAAGATAATGGTTATTGTTCTAAATGGTACTCTATCTAATTTATACATCATTTTAATTGATAGTGAAATGTGAAAGGGTTATAATGTTATAATTTCAATATAGTTATGTTATGAATGTTGTTTATGAGCTTATAGTTTACGATGTTAATGGTGTCTCTGTAATAAATGATGACATCAGTCGTAACCTATGTAATAATGACTAAGTATATATAGATCCCACACCAAGTACTCCTACCATGTTAAAATTGCTAGCTTAGTATGATCATGTCAAGTAAAAGCAACCCTGTGACCCATTGATCACCGATATGACACTATATTTAGTTTGACAAAGGCTTGTGCCCTTATAACTATAAAAATTTTCCAAAATAGGCTTATGCCTATAGATCACTAAGCATTGTCCATGAAAGGCTTGTGCTAATGGATCTACTTGAAACCTTCTTGGAATTAACCAAGTCCTAGAATTGATGAGTTGCACCATGGCACAACTATCCCAATACGGGCCCCAATTATTTTTTTGATGCACTTTGAGTGAGTGCATAAGGCTTGTGCCTTATATGAATTGATGTCAACATGTATGAGTGTAAAATGTTGAGAGCAAAAAGATAATCCCATATTTGTGCCTGAGTGTAATGAGCCCAAAACCAACTAAGACACCTTATGTGCATGACTTTTCTGCAACATACCCTTCAAGTGATTATATGATGTTGGGCCTAGTTTTACAAAGGTTTGTACCCATATGACTCTAAAACTAGTCCACCAGAAGGCTTACACTTATAGGCCATCAGGCTTAACCCATGAAAGGATTACATCTATGAATTTATCTAAATCCTTCTCTCCAATGACCAAGTCCCATAATTAATGTCTTATGCCATGGCACAACTAGCCCAATGCAAACACTGGTTCCTTCTCAAGTATGCTTCAGGTGAGCGTATAAGGCTTGTGCTTTTCATGAATTAATGTTGATGCATCCAAGTGTAAAATGTTGACTACAGAGGGAAAATCTCATGTTTTTTCTTGGTTGTAATAATCCCAAAACTAACTAAGGCAACTTTGTGCACCTTTTTCTACAACATTGTTTGTTCTATTGTCAAGACCCATGTTGAATTTTATTATTTTAATGGTGTGAAAGAATGATGTATAGACTCTCCCTCGAAAAAATCAAGTGGTATATGCAACAAGTAGAATATGGAAATGAACTAAAACATCCAACCTACAAAGGATAAAATCCAAGAAAATGGGCTCAAAATAACCAATATGATGATCTATTTGAAGTCTTTTTCTATGAGCTACTTGAGCATGTGTACCAATGTTGGTTGCATATTCAACCCACAAAATAAGAAGCTATGGATATTACTATGAGTGGATGAAGGAGTGCCTAGAGAGGCTTGAGACCTTAAATGTGACTTGTACTAGAGCAGTAAACAAATGGTGGCAAGGAGTGCTTAACAACTACATACTTGAGTTCACAGTCCCAACATACTCATGCCCTGAGGAAGTAGAGTACCAATTCTTGTGCTACCCTTGAGGCACTTTTGTGAATGAATTCAGCATAGAGTTCAGAAATCTAATGGTGGATTATGGCTTTAAAACTCTGGGGATGGAAGGCTAAAATCCTTTTGCATATGAGCAACATAAAGGGGGAAAAGGGGATGTGTTGGTGAAGCATAATGGAAAGGGATGAGTAGATTGACACTTGAGAGCTCAAAAGATAGACCTATAATAAGAGTTGATGCAAACTAATCAAAGATATAGAACCTGTAAGTGTTAAGAGAACCCATAGTAAGTGGGAAGGGCATGGGGAAGGAGCTCTTGAATTACAACAGTGTGAGGATGAGATATATAATGAAGTGATGCATTAAGCTCAACACTTTCTATGTGTAGAATTCATTTGGTTCCTATAGGATTTAGTAACTAAATATATGCTTGATGCACCTACCCCCTTTTAACTTGTGATGCTTACTCACACATTAGATCCCCCATTTGAAAAAAGTATAGAAGTAATAATTGAATCTATTGATATATATCTTAGACATTTTTTAGACTTGGAGTGCAACTTTATGATTGAATAGATTATTTCATACAAGGAATTGAGTGCAACTACGTCTAGACCATTGAGCACTAGCTCACCATAATAGAACTTGAGATAAATCATACTAGCTCAACTAATATCAGCAACACGAAGTGGTAAATAGCCCATAGGAAATGGTCTAATGCCACAAGTATGTAGTACATCACCATCAACATCAATGGTGCTAGTAGTAACAATGGGACTAGTGCCTAACCCAATAGTTGGAGGCATTGGAATATTGCCACCAAGATAGATGTTAGGGGGATAAGCACCTTAGATCCCAACTGTCCTACCCCATCAAATCTATTAAGAAATGGATATGCACTTGCCAGAGTATCATGGCATAGAGAACGTCATGGAGCATATGCTAAAATGTGAATTATAGTGGCATGCATAGGGTGTAACCCAATCAGAGTACAAAGCAACCCAGTTTATGATCACTCTACTTGATCATGCCCACACTTAGTATATAAAATTCAATCCTAACTAGGCTATAGTTGACTATGATACCTTGAAGGAAGCATTCTTGAAGGAATTTAACATTCTAGAGTTTAAATAGTAGAGCATCATCATGCTCAAGGAAATTACCCAAGGACTCTTAGAAAGCATGCACCTGTATGATGTAAGGTTCAATACTCTCTTATCAAAGCTCGCATATGATATTCACCCTTCCCAACATGCATAGTGGTTCATTAGAGGGTTGTTAGTATTGTTCTTAAGAGTAGTTTCCATGAAGACTTTTATAAACCCTCACAAAATGATTATGTTAGGAATAAATACAAAAATTGATGTTGAACAATTTCATCGAATCACAATAATAACTATGATTAGAGATGCATAAAGAATAGAAATAAACATACATAATAAGAAGAACATATTTAACATGGTTCACCCAATGTGGGCTACATCTACCAAGAAACACTTTTTCAGATTTTATTACAATCCACTAGAGTATAATCACTCTTAGATTAGTCTTCTCACAATTACAATGCACAAATATTATTTGAAGTTGTGCTTAACAAACCCTCCTGAATTCACACACTCTATTTTTCCTTCTCAAACCCTTGTTCTCATGATGTATTCCCTATGAAATATCTATCAATACATAGTACATCAATAAAGCAATATTACAAAATAGTGGGTACTGAAACCATGGGCAAAGTCAACCCAAAATGGTTTCTCATTAAATAGGGTCCAAAAATAGGTAGAATACATATAGATTGTACAGTACATTTAAAATGTATAGTATTTTAAAATACATTATAATTTAGAAATAGGCTCCACAACACAATAGCTTGAAGCTACATTTAGAGTTGAGGAAGTCAAAAGTTTAGATACCATGATCAACCCATTTATGGAGGTGTAGATTGCATATATGGCCTCCTAGATGCAAAATCTTATTGTTAATTCATTGCATGATGCTAGAAATGGACTTTGGTGCATCAATTACGAAGTAGAAGGCCATAATCATACTAAATACCCATAAATAAATGTGTACACTTTGCTTTTAAGATATGAAGTCTATCAAGAGGTGTATAACATATACAGTTTCCCTTTGTTACAATATGTTAGCCAAGTCAACACAACCATTTATTGTTAGTTGTGTGATGCCTACACCTATACCACTACTGATTATCGAGTAATTGATGAAATGCATGAGAACATAGAGAGAGGCATATGATAGGCCACCACAGTAGTCAAAGGGTAGGATAACCAAGGAAATTAAGGATATGTTGAACAAAATATAGGCTTTAGGATGTAATGAGGTGTCATAGGGTGAGGTGGAGGATGCGGTGTTGGAAGGTTCCCATCATGCTCATGTTATAAGTGTGGCTCGATAGAGAATTATAGCATGAATACCCTAAAAATCCTACATGTGGGTATTATTGAGGGTCCTATAAGGTCAAGGAATTCCCTAACATATATAAAAATTTAACCTTAGATAGGCCTAGTGTAGACAAGGGCATAGGAATGATCAAGTGCAAGCTAAAAATGGATAAACGAACCTTGAAGGCACAACCAAATTGCACAAAAATATTTAAGGTGCAAGTGACTACTTGTAATGGATTCACCACTTAGCCACTAGTTGTGTAAATATCTAATTTACATTTAGAATATGGGGATAAGGGTCACACTGAATGCATAGCACAGCTTGAACCCAAAGCTATGCCTTACCCTAAATTAGAACACTAAAAAGATGTATTGCATTAGGCCATGAGTGTAATCCAAAACTTGTAAGAGGAGATCCAATTAGCGTGAGACCTAGAGGCATAGGTTGTGGCCTATTGAAAGAAGCAAGACAATCAGTAAGTTGAGATACAAGAATTCTCTGAGATCTTACACCTCTTACAAATAGAAGGAATGTTATCAATATTGAAGAACTTACTCTTAAAACATATGGGTCACAATCAATTAGAATTCATTGCACCATGTATGAAAAGGGCATGAGAAGTTTGGCATACACAAAATGTGGAGTATGACCAAGAAATCTTCATGGATGTCACTATTGATGGATGGTATATTTGTGAGGTCTTTTTAGATATAAGCACTGAGGTTAACATCTTGACCAAGAATGCCTAGGAGAAAATGGGTAGGCCATCCTTGAGTCCCTCCCCTCATGTACTCTTCATGGCCAATAAGACTCAAGTGTAACCAATTAGAATTTTGAAGAGTGAAATTATAGATATCATGGGCACTAAATTTAATGCTAACTTTAAAGTGATTGAGTTATTAGAATAGGATAATTATCCAACATTTCTAAGAATGCCATGGTGCTAATAAACAACATGGATATGTAATTCAATAAGCACTATATGACATTTGAGAATAGAAAGGAGAGGGTAGTTATACCCATCTCAAAAGACCAAGGACCCCCTATGTCAAGAGTGTGGACCTCAAAGATGAGATCAACCACATATATAACATCATGATGCAAGGCACCAAGATGCTAGAACCCAATAATCAAGGAGTCCTCTCTTGGGAAGATGGACAATCAACTTTAGACACCACCAATGTTATCTATGATTGATGGGTCAAGGAAGCATATGAAACCACTGGTTGAAGGTGTCATTTGGTATGAGTAAAGGCACCAAAACTAGTAAGGATGAGTTGGGACTAGATTGATCATGCTTTTAAATGGTGGGTCCCTTATACCAATAAGAAGTGAAAGAGAGTGTTTTACCTTAGTAAGGGTAAACTTGTAGTGCTCCTGAGATATGAAGGGAGTAATCCTATATAAGACTATGTCTATGACCTTGAATCATGCATCCCAAAAGAGGTGGATAGAATGGGTGCACTAGTGTATACATTGAAGAACACTATCACTCATTAGTGGGTAGCATAAAATCCTAGCTTGCCAACTTGGCAAGATGTGAAGGCAGCCATTTATACTAGATTTGGAAAGAGTAATATGGACCTAGACATCTCAGCCTACTCTAGTGATTCTAGCCCCGTAGCGCATGTGTGCCTTTATAAAGAAACATGAATTATCTATGGTAAAAATGCCCCAAGGTACCTATGGATGCACATATTCTATATGACCTTAAAGACTTTAGCATGGGAATGGTACATTTTCAATGAGATGCATCATAAGATGGCCAACTAGGATACACTTAAGGAGTATTTTGTTCACACCTCCTTTACTTTGTAAAACCTTGAACTAATTGAGCCACTACAGGTAGTTCAAAGGTTAGTGTTTGAGGACATTTTAATCTTAGAGGAGTGCCTAAAAGACATGTTTAGTGAAAAAGGGTTGGCAGTCTTGACCTTTTTTGAAGAATAAAACTTCAATAGTGACTCTAGTGATGAAGATGATGAAACATGGAAGGTGTGCAACTAGAAGAGTCTGACAAGAAAAAGAAAGTTAATGTGCTAAGTTGAGGATAAAACCCTAGAATAAGAAGACCTTGCCCATCTTTGGATAGAAACAACTGAGGGAAATAGACAAATTAAGGATTCACACTGGGAAAAGAATGATCCCTATTGCACATCAATAAAAATTACCAAAGTAGATCTCAGCTCAAAAGGGGAACTAAAGATTGCTACTCTGGGTGCCTATTGGTCTGACACATATTGTTAACCTTTTAAAGGAATTCCAAGACTTATTCCTCAAAATTACCAAGATATGAAAGACACACACCCATTTCTAGGGAAGATGAGCAACAAGTTAGTCAATGGTGTAAGACCTATCAAAAAAAGACCTTACAAGATAAACCCCAATCTTCATGCCAAGGTCAAAATAAAGATTGATGGTATGCTATCCGCAAGCATCATCTACCCTATGTAATAATCTAAATGGGTTAGCCCCATGGTCATCAGTATCAAGAAGGATAAGTGCATCTAAATTTTTGTTGACTATAGATTATTGAACATTGCTTGTGTAATTGACTCATTTCCAACTTTATTCATTGATGAGGTCTTAGATGGCATCATAGGTTATGAGATATACAATTTTACTGATAGGTTATTAGCATATCATCAAGTCCATATTAAGGAAGAGGATAATCCAAAAATTACCTTTGTGATAGAATGGGGTTGTTTTGCATACAATGTGATGCCCTCTGAACTGAAGAATGTGCCAACTATATTCTCGCAAGTGGTGATCATTTATTATAAGGAATTCATTCATAATTTAATCTAATTATACTTAGATGATTAGAATGTGTATGGATTAATGAAGTATCACTATGACAACTTGCTCCTAATGTTCAAGAGGTGCAGGCAATTACATATTTCTTTGAACCTTAAGAAATGTGTTTTCATAATGCCATTTGGCACTTTGCTTAGGCACATCTTCTTCAAATGTGATCTACTCATTGATCTTATGAAAATTATAATCATCTTTCAACTCTAGACCCCATCAATGTAGAAATGCATTCGTGGCTTTCTTAGCCATTATGGGTACTATAAGAAATTCATAAGGAACTATGTCAAGATTGCAATGTCATTAGAAGAGCTCTTATAAAATGATGACCCATTCTAGTAGGGCACAATACAGTAAGATGCATTTTATACCCTAAATCTCAAACTAGCAAGTGCATTGATATTATAATTCCCTGACTGGGAAACTCCATTTCACATTAATTTCAATGCATCTAGTTCTATAATTGACACCATTCTCGCACAACCACATGAAGGCAAAATAAGCCATCTCATTTCTTTTACAAGCAAAAAACTGACCAAGGTAGAGCAAAACTTCACCACAACTAAGTGCGAGGCACTTTCCATGGTCTATGCCCTACAAAAACTTTATCAGTATTTATTGGTAACCCCCTTCATCTTCTTCATTGATTATGAGGCACTTACGTACCTGGTGAACAAGGCCATTCTCCATGGGTGCATTTGTTAATGGATTTTTTTGTTTCAAGATTTCTAATTCTCTATTGTAGTCAAACCTGGGAAACAAAACTTAGGTGTAGACCATATGTCCTACATCAACTCTGGTGATGTAGTAGTGTCTATTGAGGATGATATGCCTAAAACACAAATTTATAGGGTTTAGTACATCCTTAAAGACTTGGGAGAGATCACCACATTTTTGACCTCCAAGTCTATGTCCCAAACCATGATAACTAAGGAGAAAAAGCAACTCATAGTTTGCAATGCCCCTTTTCAAATCATTAGTAAGGAACTATATAAGTTAAGCCATGATGAAGTCTTATGTTGATGTTTCCTAAAGCATAAATAGGTCTCAATCATGAAAGAGGCACATGAGGGGATTTTTGGAGGCCATTTCACTAGAGATGATATGTAATGCAAGGTTCTACAATTAGGCTTGTGGTGGCCAACCCTATTTTAGGATGTAAAATAATGTAGCAAAGCATGTGACATATGTTAGTGCACAAGAAATCCCAACCACTGAGATGAGATACCTCTCATCCCCATCCTTTTTTAGGCACCATTTGAAAAATGGGCCATTGAATTTGTTGGGTCTGTTACTCCTGTTGTAAGGTGCATAGGTGCATGATATATTTTGGTAACCATGGATCACTTCACCAAGTGGGATAAGGCAACATTGACTAAAGATTTTATAGTTTCCATAGCCATAAGGTTTATCTAGGAGAACATCATCAATCGTTATAGATGCTCTCTTATCTTAATTAATGACCATGGCATGTACTTCATTAATGAAATCATTTAGATCCTATTGATTGAATATATGGTAGCACACCATAAAACAACACCTTATCATCCCCAAGCCAATAGCACAGTTGAGGACTTCAATAAGATATTGGGTACATGCCTCACAAATATATGTGATGTTGGTCATAAAGAATAGGATGACCATGTGTTAGTCGTGTTATAAGACTATCATACTACATACAAGCATCTAAACAAGGCTACGCCATTTTAATTGGTGTTTGGCACAAAGGCCATTTTACCTATGGAGTTTCTCGTGCCCTCATTACACATCAGATATATTGGTTGATTGGATAATTAAGAGTCTTTGAGTGCATGCCTAGAAGACTTGGAGTGCTTAAAAGAGACATGTACCTGAGCAAGATAGAACCAGCAAATAAAAAAATCTCACCAAAATCTATAACATGATAAGCACATCAAGCATAAAGTACTTACTAAAGGTGCACTGGTCTTTATATATGACTCAAAGTACCTTAAGCACCCAGGCAAGTTATATATTAGGTGGATGAGACCTTATATCATCTACAACATATTAAAGACTGGCACATGTAAACTATGCATGTTGATGGGTAAATTGCTACCTAGGCATTTCAATGGTAATAGACTGAAGCCCTATAATCACTAGGATGGTGTTTGTGCCATCAAACACTAACTTCTTGATCACAAGTTAGTTACTTTAAGTTGACCATAATAAAATTTGGCACAAGGCAAATCTTTCTTTATGTTTATTTCATTTGTGTTGAGTGAATAAGTGAGGTGCTTTTAGGCCCATAGGAGAACTCTTCTAGTGCTTACATGCATAAATATAGTCAAGTGAGTCGAATACAAATGTTTTTTGAGTACTCAAAACCAGACACCTAAGTTTTGGGGTGCATGAAGTTTACCAAATTTTTAAAGATGTGAGTAATAAGTTGACAAAGGAAAGTGCACAAGATGCTAGTGTACAAGAAAGTAATAGAGAATAAAGCATTGGAGTACCAGCAGAAGGATTTTTATGGGGTAGCAAAGGCCAAAACAAGACATCAAAGCATAGATAAATTGACCAAAAGAGGCACACTTGTAAGAAAGTGCAACATAAAGGAGAGATGAGATCAAGGAGGTTGAATCACACACATATGAAGTGTTGTGCCCAAGTTGCCATAATAAGGGTGAAGGTCATGCCAAGGTGAATAAACCACAAGAGAGAGATCATCGAGATAGCTGGCACCCACCCAATGGTCAATAAAAAGTGATTGTTTGAATAACCTATCACTTCACTAAGTCATTAATAAAATTTCATGTTATGATGGTGGAGGCACAAAGTTCCTTAATAAATGAGAATTTAGTGGTGGATTTTTGCAACTTTTGTGGGTTTAGCAAATTTCATGAAATCCATGCACCATCATGATATTAATCACCAGCCATTAATAAGGTAGTTGAAAATAAGGTATAAAAGGGAAAATGTCAAACTTTTAAATATTATAAACATTGTGTGAATTTGAACCAAAACATAGAGTTGAACAAGAGCTGAATCCACTCAAAATAGAAAAATGCTAACATAATGAAAACTAGAGCATCCACATCCCCTAAGAGAGAATGGTTAAATTAAGATAGAGATTGCATTATATTTTAAATTAGAAAGGAGGTGAGTGAAGAGAGATTGAGAGAGAAATAAGGTAATAAAAATTATGTAGAACATTAAGTCTACAATTAATGGTGCATAAAACTTGAGATCTAAAGATAGTTATAGATCCCATGATTGTGAATAAGCACCAAGCATGATTAAGGGCTTCAAAAATCTCAACCAATCATGCTTTAATAGCATCCAATTCAGAAAAGGCAAGAACAAGTTAAGTATAGGTCTATCATAAGTGTACAAGGATGCCAAGAAGGCATGGATGGTAAAATATGCAGTCACTACAAAGTGAGAGGCATAATTGGTAGAAAGCATCATCATAGTAGTGATTGACCTAGAATCAAGTGCAAAGCTTACTTATAGAGAGATGCAGTTCTCCCGAGAGGTCATCATGGGGGAGAAGTGGGTATCCTTTGCACACATGTGCAGATTGAAAGAATACAACCATCAAATGCTAATAAATACACATAAACTCAACTAAGGCTATATGGTGGATATAGGGAAGAAGACTAAGGTGAGCACGACAGTGTCTGATGTCTCCAACTAAGATAAATTGATGACCACCAGCATGACCCAACTATTCAAGCTATTAAGCTTTAGCAAACCATAAAAATTAGTGCAATTCTTCCTCTCACACATACATGGTGATAGGTTTTAATTCATAGGTCAGTGTATGAGGATCTCAGCATGCCTCATTAATACGATCATAGGACTCCCAAGTGTAGGGGTAGACATTTATTATATGATGGAGGATGATATAGAGGTTAAAAGGGTTGAAAATCTCTAATGATACTACAAGTCAGGGTTCACATTCCCTATAAAGGATATACAAGACCCTAACATGACGGTCATAATATGCCTAGTGAGCTCCAAACTATGCCCTAGTAGATGATGGTCTGACATCAACAAGACATACTTGTGCATTACCAACCACATGGTGAAAGGTGTAAAGTTCAACATCTCTAAATTTATTGTTGAGGAGATTGTGAAAAATACATTTGAGTGCCACAAAGCATGTAAGACCTTCAGATGGGGCTATCTCTTGATATTGATAGTGATGGAAGAGATCGGTATGCCAAATGGATATGATGACAACCTTTGGGTGTTCCCACCCCATAATGAATCCCCTACTATGAAGTACCAAGACTTCATCTACCTACCTAACTTCTCACAAAAGTACAAGATAAGAGTACAAGGGTGGTGTGACTGATATATCGAGGCCTTTAAGATTGAATGGTGCATCTCTCAGGAGCTCCCCCAACATATGGTAGGAATGATGACCTTTGTCATAATGATGTATTTTTGTGTAGTACATATGGCACTCATAGATGAGAACCTATCCAGGTGGCTTAAACTTATGCATTTTCCACCAAGTATTTCATGGTGGTGCTCAAGAAGATTTTGAATGCATAATAGTTGGAGATTTTGGTGAAGACTATGGATCAAGACAGAAGCAGTTTGAGGCACTAGTATGTGTGCCCTAAAGCCAAAGCCATCAAGGATGAGGAGGATGACTTTGATAGACTGGATCTCCATCCCATCCAAATGGAAATAATAAATGGGTACATCTTCAACTTATAATACAAAATGAAGTCATATAAAAAGGGCATTGATCCTATGAAAGATGATGATTGCCCCCTCTTTATCAATGATGAATGCAAGGTTATGCCAAAGATGTAAGAGAAAACCCCCCAAAAGAAGTAGGGGGATAAACTTGATGAGATCACAGAGTAAATTAAGTCAAAGATTACCTTTGGAGAATAAACTACACCTTCAGCTTCTAAGAAACACATAACCTTCATGCCAAAGACTTCAATCTCCAGCAAGAAGTAGAAGAAGAAGTCTAAGGGACACATACATTCTCAACTATAACTCTGGCCAAAATAGAGAAAGAGCTAATGTTCACACTCATAATGGAGGAAGAGATAGAAGAAGAAATTGTAGGGACATATATCCTACAAGAAAAAGAAGAGGAAGAGGAACCATTGTTAGATGGTGGAGACTGATCTTATTTTAATGCCTAGTTCTTGATAGGGGGTGTTGGGGGGAAACACCACCTACTAGGGTCACTGCCCTAAAGCAATTTTTATGAAACATACATTGTAAAATATTGTAATTTTGTAGTTAATCTAGACCATTCACTATTAGGTTTTTGATATAATGGTAGAAATTATATTAGTGCATTTTTGCCCTAATATGTAACCCTCTTTTGATATGAGGGCATTGTAATCAAGGTGGTATATTTTGTTAGATTGAAGAGGATATTATAGTGGATATATTATAGGTTTTTCCCTTCATTTTGTTGGATTGAATAAGAGAAGAACTAGTTATTTCTATGTAGACATGTCCCATATTGGGTGCACCATGTTAAATTGTGTCTCTATTATGTTGTATTTTTTGCATTTTAATTATATTTTTTATTTCATTAATATTTGTTTATGTTCTATATTCCTAACAACCAAGTGCCAAAGATGTACAATAAGCCCTTTAAAATGGCAAAATCATTGCACTTGAAGAAGTAGAGGAGCTGATAAGCTCCTCATCTAGTGAAGAACCCTCCACACTGATGAGATCAGAATATGACTCATTATTGACATGTTATTTCCCTCAATTCATCTCTCAAAGGATATTATCTTATGAAAATCTTAGATTGTTAGATAGCTATTACATGGAAAATAGATATTTGTCTTGTTTATATTGAAACAAAGATGAAACCTTTACTTTGTCATTAATGTCTAGTACATAGCATGTTTTAGTGATATTTTTTGTGAATAATGCTCAAAAAGAAGACAAAATAAATGTATAGTGAATGTTCCATTTTGATCTCCATCTAGCAAAACTACGAACTCTACAGGCTTATTTCTATGAACTCTGTAGGCTTGTTTCTACAGACTCTGCAGGCTTGTTTCTATAGACTCTACAGGTTTGTTTCTATGGACTCCATAGGTTTGTTCCTCCTGACTTTGTAGGGTCAATTCTGAGAATTCTATAAGGATGAAGCCACAAACGAGAAGCTAGTGGCTAGATAGGAAAAGAGTGAACCATTCCAGTTGGAATCAAATAAGGAAAATAACTTCCTATTATTTTGAAGGACTTACTTTTGATAAAGCTGTAAATATATTTGATATTAAGACTATTATAGGATAGGATATCTATTTCATTGAAATAATTGGATCTCTTAGAAATCCAATCTCCTATCTTTGGATGAAGGGATCGACCAAGGAGTCCTATTCTTTTGCATCTTATTTTGAGTTGATTGTATTATTATAAAGTATAAGACTTTCAACTATGAAGATAATAGAGAATTAGAAATCAGATATTATAAGATTTGTACAATCATATTACAGGTTTCATCTAGATTTTAATCATTTCATTTTTTTATGAATTAATACTTCAGTTCCCAGTACTGATTAATCTTTGTTCCTGAGTCTGAGAGGAGCAAGGGCCCACTCTCCTTGAAACCAAGAACTGTGTATGGTATTTATGTTATATTTTATTAATTCATTGTTATAATTAATTAGAATCGTGTTGCTATTTGCATTTATTCATAAAAACATCAAAATAAATTCATAGTTTAAAAAACATTTTCTTATTTCATTTCTTTTCTAAGCAAAGTGTGTTTTCTTTTATAGTAGAAGTGTGAAGCAAATTTCCTTTCGTAAGTAAGAGTGTGAATTTACTTTCCCTACAAACGTAAAATAGGAGTGTGATCTTTTACTTTCAACAAAAGAGTGGATTTATTTGATTTCTTTCTTTTTTTATAAAAATGTGAATCACATGGTTTAAGACACATTCATTTCTTTAGTCAAAGTTAGAATAGGATCAGCAAGCACCCCCATAAGTAGCCTTCTATATCTACCATCCCATACCTTACTGTAGATAGCTTTGGACACTAGCCCTAGTTGATAAGACATCAATTGAATATTGATTAAATGAGGAGTTAGATGACACTCGTCATTTTTGGCATCGTTGCCAAGGATAACAAGGTGTTAGTAAGAAAATAATTATGGATCTAGAGTGAAAAATAGAAAAATTGTAAAAATCATAAAATCTTATAAAAATTCAATAAATTGATGTACCATCCTAGAGATTCTAGAGGACAATTTATCATAAATGTTTCCACCAAGAACACAAGTGGACACTCCTTCAACATCTCTGAGTAGTGAACCAGAAGATAGAAGTGAAACCTATTTGCAAGAATCTTTTGAAACTTGAATAGAAACCAGGCTATTGCCACAAGCAAGCCCCATAGGACAAATTCCTCAAGATCAACCTCTTGTAGGAAGACACTATTTAGAGGTTTCCAAGGATTTAGAAGAAGCATTTCAAAAATCTATAACTGAAGAAAATTTTGAGAATTTTGAACAACCCATAACTAATGCCACAAATATTCAATGGGAAGATCATCCCAATTTTGAAACATCATCAAAAAAAGAAATGGCTCTCCAACAAAATCAAAAACTTGCACCACTAGGAAGGACTTTCTCCTTTCCTACTGTTGTAGATCCTAATGATCAAATCCCCATAAAAAATATTTCACCAACTAATATGCCAAATTTTTGGGGATGATCTACAGAAGAATCTGATCAATTCTTGTTTGAGTTTAAGGTACTATGTCAAACCTATGATTACACAACTGATAGCCAAAAATTAAAACTATTTCCCTCTACACTTAAAGATACAGCTATGAGATGGTTTATGGGTTTACCTAGTGATTCTATTAGAACATGGGATGACATGGAAACATAATTCTTGAACAAATACCAAGATTACTATCGAGTGAAAGAAAGAAAAGAGGATTTATTCAAAATAAAATAGAATGAGGATGAATCTTTAGAGGATTATTTAGATAGATTCATGTTCACTCATAAAAGAAGCAATTATTTACTCACTGAAGACATTCAGAAATTAGTTTTCTTAAGAGGGTTGGATGAAGACACTAGAGATGCCTTAAATCTGATAGGAGAAGGAGATATAAATAAGTTGGCTTTTGATCAAATTTCTGAGCTTTGTACCAACTACTCTCGAATGAAACCTAGAATTAGGAAGGAAGATTTGGGAAATCTAATGAAGTGGGTAAGTTAATGGAAGAATTTGCTAATCTAAAGACATATACCTTGGTTATACTAAATAGTACCTTGGATGGCCTTCAAGTTAAGGCAAATGCAACAAAACCTTTAGCAATTTACTATCCTAAGTACAAATAGAAACATGCCCTTAGAGACTATCCATTAGATAGAACCAATGTTTCATCATGTGGGATCTATGATGCAACAGATTATGATACCAAACATTGCACCCTTTTGCCTGTTTTAAAGAATCAAATGAAAAAACAAGTCCAATTCACTGAAGAAATAAATTATATTCAAAGACAAAAATTTATCCCACAAAACCAAGCTAAAGGACAATTTAATACAAGAAATCTAGTTAATCCATGGATGGAACAATGGAATGTTTCAGTTCCTTCACCATTTTGGAATCAACCCTAAATTCCATCAATTCAAAATCCATAGGCAGGACAAGATTAGATGTCAACACCCCCATGGATGGTGCCATAACCATAGCAATAATGGGTACCATAGTAACAATGGATGCCTCAATCATATCAATAATGGAATCAGTAGTAGATCCCATAGTCACAATTCACCCAACCAAGAAGACCACTTCAATAGCAAACCATTATGCCACCCCCAGTTATTCAGTAATAAGGATAAATCAATCAACCCTCAATGCCTACATAACCAATAGTGAATCTATAGAATAAACAACCAACACCTATTTATGTTAATGAATAGGAAGATACAATCAACGTTGGATCTATTAAGTGTTGAGACATACATTTGAGATCAGAGAAAACTATACAAAAACATCTAGTTCTCATTTCTGAGATACCCGATGAAAATAAAAAGATAGAATCATCTTAATTAAACACTGGAGAGGCTAAAATAAAAATAAGCCCTGAAGCAAACAAAGAAAAAACTAATACCCCAGTAGTTCCTTTTCTAAAAATATTAAGAGAAATTGGTATTAAACCAAAATCAAACTTGGTCTAAGAGTTGCAAAAGATCAACATTGAGGTACCCCTTCTACAAGCTATTAGGGATATACATGAATTAAATAAGATCATCAAAAACATTTGTATCAAGACACCTGGGAGGAAAGCAAAATATCTAGGAACCATTAATGTTGATGGAAAAGTTGCTAATTTATTAGCAGGAAAACTATTAGTTCCAAAATATACAAATCCAGGAAGTCCAATGATCACAGTCACAATCAGAGGAAAAGAAATTCCTAACATCTTGGTAGATTTAGGAGTAACAATCAATGTCATGACAATTGATACTCTCCATGCATTATATCTTATGAAAATGCAACCTACAACTACCATTATACAAATGGTAGACCAATCTGTAACTAAACTAGAGGGGACTATAGAAAATGTTGAAGTGCTAATAGAGTCTTGGGAATATCCAATAAATTTCATGGTTTTTCAACCCAAAACAAAGAATATAGGATATCCCATAATCTTAAGAAGACCATGGTTGGCTACTATAGTAGCATTGATTGATTGCAGGTCAGGAGACATGACCATTTCTAATAGGATAAAATCCAAATGCATTTCTTTGTATCCTCCTGTAAAACCATCAACAAATTACATACAAGAACTTTGGGTGGATGAATCAAACAACACATTAAATAAAATTTCCTCATTAGCTATGATCACAGTTAAAAAACACTTGGAATAATTGAATGGAGACATATACCCAAAATCTACGGACTCTACCAGTCCAAAATATATGGACTCTGCCAGTCAAGAAACTACAAACTCTGCCAGGGTGGAAGCTACGGACTCAGCCAGTCTAGAAATTACAGACTGCCTTAGTTTTGGATTCTTGGGTCTGATAGAAAATTCTAAAACCTCCACTTCTACTTCCTCTAGTACTTCTTCATCATATGATCATAGATTGATTTAGGAAAGTGTGTGGAAATTGATAGAATAGTAGCAAACTTATTTCTTAGATGCATTTCATTGTTCTTTAACAAGATTGATTCCTCTTGGAAAAGAGTTTGTTGATAATATAACTATGTTTCATAAGATACTTCCTCATCCATGTCCTCTAAAGTCATTAATTAGTTAGTTTAAGAAAATAGAATCTAACTAACCAGGTATAAAACCAAATATGGTATTACCGAGAAAGATTTTGAACATCAATAGTTGGTTAACAAATGAAGAGGAAGATCAACTCTTTGAAGTAATAGAAAGACATACCAAGGATTTTTTTTGGGATTATACCGACATGAAAATAATTCACCCCAGTATATGCACTCATCACATTTACACAGAATCTATCAAACTGGTCAAACAACCATAAAGAGGAATAACCCAGCATTAAAGGAAATAGTCAAAATAAAAATCCAAAAGTGGCTAGAAGTTGGGTTTATTTACCCCATCTTAGACAGTCAGTGGGTTTCACCTCTGGTAATTATGCCCAAGCAAAATGGAAAATTAAGGGTATGTGTAGATTATAGATAATTTAACAAAGCAACAATTAGATATTACTTTCCTTTACCTTTCATTGATCAAGTTCTTGACAACTTGGTAGGAAAGAGATTTTTTTATTTCTTGGATGGGTTTAGTGGGTATAACTAGATAATGATAGTAGCTAAAGATCAAGATAAAACCATGTTTACCTAATCTTAGGGAAATTTTGCTTACAGAGTACTTCTATTTGGACTCTGTAATGCTTTAGCAACCTTCCAAAGAGCAGTTCTAGCAATATTCTCTGACCTTAAAAATGATTGTATTGAAGTATATATGGATGACTTCACTATTTATGGTGAAACTTATGAAGAGGCTCTTACCAATCTAGAAAGAGTATTGATCAGATGTGAGTAACACTAATTATCTCTAAGCCATGAGAAATGTTTATTGATGATGGATGAAGGAATAGTCTTGGGACACCATATTTTTGCAAAAGGCATTCAAGTAGATCCAAAAAAAGTCAAAATAATCTCCAATTTACTCATTCCACAAACACAAACTAATGTTAAAAGTTTTTTGAGACATGTTGGTTACTACAGATGCTTCATAGATAAGTTTAGCCAAATAATTGCCCCTATGTTTGCCTTGCTTACAAAAGATAGTACATTCGAATAGAGTAATAGTTGCCAACAAGCCTTTGAGACCATTAAAGCTAAAATTTTTACTACTCCATTATTGAGAGGACCAAATTAGACTAAGCCACTCCATATATACACAGATGATTCCAATACAGCACTAGGAATAGTCCTTGGACAAAAGGATGAAGAGGGAAACATGTATGCTATATATTAGATTAGCAAAAACATGACACCTGCTAAGAGAAATTACACCACAACTGAGAAGAAATTCCTAACTATAATTTATGTAATTAACAAATTTAGACACTACATAATAGGCTATAAGGTATTTTTCTATACAAGCCATTCAACTATTAGATATCTTACCAACAAACTAATTATGAGAGGTAGGATTATTAGATGGTTGTTGCTCTTACAAGAATTTGGAGTTACTATTATTGACAAACTAGGGAAGTCTAATGTGGTTACTAATTTCTTGTCAAGAATGAACAATATAGATGAAGAAGAACCAATGGAAGATGACTTTCCAGATGAACAATTATTTGCTATTTCATCACAATCTCTGTGATTTGCTGATATAGCCAATTATCTCACTATAAGGAAGTTTCCTCTGCACTTTTCACAAAAAGAAAAGAAACATTTAATCAAAGAAAGTTCTTCTTTTAAATGGATTAATGGAATATTATTTAAACTTAGACCTGACCATGTGTTTCACAGGTGTGTGATAAATGATGAAGCTTATGATATCATCAGATCCTGTCATGATGAACTAGGAGGAGGGCATTACTCAACTCAAAGAACCATACATAAAATCTTAGGAGTAGGATACTATTGGCCTCTTCTCCATCAGCAAGTAAAAAGATATGTCAGACACTATGATGCTTGTCAGAGAATTAGACAACCTACTCTTTCAACAAATATGTCTCTGCACCCTCATCCTCAAGTGGTTTTAGAACCATTTGAGAAATGGGGAATTGATTTTATAGGTCTTGTAGATCCTCCTTCTAAAGGAAAATAATATCTCCTAATATGTATAGATTATGTGACTAAGTGGGCAGAAGTGGAAGCATTAACTCATGCAAGAGAAGAGTTGGTAGCTGATTTCTTATATTTCAAAATCATGTAAAGATTTGGTGCTCTAAGAGAGATAGTCTCAGATCAAGGACCGCAATTCAAATCAAACATGATAAAGCACTTCATGCAAGTATATCAAACTCAGCACAAAAAAACATATCCATACCATCCATAGGCTAATGGGCAAGTTGAAGTCACCAATAAAGAACTACAAACCATTTTAACCAAGGTTGTTAATTCCAGCATAAAGGATTGGGTAGATAAGGTACCAAAAGCTATTTGTGCTTATAATATAATTTGGAAAAAAATAACTAGATTTTCACCTTATGAATTGGTTTATGGTAAGAAGTCTTTATTCTCTGTTGAATTTGAATTACAAACTCTAAAAATAGTTGTAGAAGTAGGAATTGAATTAGAAAAAATATAGAAAGAAAGACTCATATAGCTTAATCAACTTGATAAAATGAGGATGGAATCACTACAAAGAATTGAATTGGTACAACATCAAAAAAAAATTTGGCATGATTCACAAATCAAGCAACAGAAGTTTCAGAAAAGATATTGGGCACTATTGTTTGATTCCAAATTTCAATAGTTTAAAGGAAAACTATAAACAAGATGGTTGGGACCTTATCAGATTGAGGAGGTCTATAAAAATGGTTTTGTTAAGCTAATACCTATTGATGATAGTAGAAGAGCTCTATTATTTAATGGACATAGATTGAAGCTCTATCAGAAACCTCTCAATAAAGAAAATTTTGTTCAAAAGGTAAAGGACCAAGCAGTTGTTCTAGAGAGCTTTGCTTCTTCCAGTGAACATGCTCCTTGATAGTCCTGCAGATATTTTTTTTAAAAAAATCATCATCAATAGTGAAAATCCTTATAGATATGCTATTGATAATGCATGCCAATAAAACCAACTTGTTGGTTAGCTATGCATTGAAAAAAAGGGCTTTGGATAGAAAACTAGCAATGGCTGGCCAAAGGGCAAAAACAAATATTTATAAAAAAATCTCATCATGACACTATGATTGATCATCTCCATGCAATAAACTATGGCCAAAGGGCAAAAACAAAAATTTATAAAAAAATCTCATCATGACACTATGATTGATCATCTCCATGCAATAAACTAATCCATGAAAAATTATTTGTGCAGGACACATGGTGAGCAAGGGATAACGTCTAAGGTTAAAGTAAGTAAGACATATATTTTATTTATCTATGTTTAGTTAACTAATTATCTTTGATTTAATTAAGACTTATTCTATGAAGATGACCCAAATTTGAATCTTTTAAAATGAAATGACATGGCACATGCCATAATGAAAAGAATAAGCATGCAACCAAGCTGCCAAAGGTGTATGGATAAATGTGCAGCTTTGATATAATCAATTGAGTCATCAAGTATCATAATGATGGGATGTCATAAAAAGGGGTTGTAAATGAAGTAATAAATCACTGTCACCATCAATGTGACATGTCATCATTTCACATAACTTGTATTAATGAGACAAAATGACTGGCACACGCTGTAGAAATGTGTGGCACCTAACTGTATCAAATCATCATATCAAATTATGAACTCATGCAGTTGTAGCATTTCATGTGAACTATTTCATTTCTACATATTTCAATAGAATATGGTCCATAGATCCTCCATGATTATCGCCTACAAATCCTTAGTGACTGTTGCCTACCAATTTTGACAAAAAACTAGTCTACACCTCAATCAGAGTTAAAAGAACAAAGTTGACTATAAATTGACATAGACATGGGATAGAAGACAAGATTAGAGCCGAAGGATCAAGAAAAGTTTCATAAAGACAAAGCTTCTATAGTAGTGTTTAGAACCAATGGTTGGCTACCTTTCATTGAAAAGTTCCAGGGTTTTGACGAAATAATGGTAAGTGAATTTAACACTAATCTCACCCATGAATTTTCAATTATGAAAGGCATTGTTATTCCTATTACAACTCAAGTCATAATCCAAATTATACAAGTTCTAGAAGAAGGAATGAGAGCTACAGGCAAAACTTCATTTAGTGATTTAATTAGTCAGTTTAATGGTAATGAGTAGGCTGTGACTACATGTCTAGTAGATTCTAAGGAGAAATCAAAAGGGATTAGTAGACATTCACTTCCTGAATCCTGAAAATCTATAGCCAAGTGGGTACTCAAATATATCATTTGTGAAGGGCAACATAGTCTTTTAGGGGGAGATGCCATGAAAATTTTAATACATCTTAAGCATGGGAGACAAAACCTTTAGTACAAAATTAACCTCCCATCTTTCTTATATGGTGCTCTGCAAGTTATGTCTACAACCCCTAATGCTGCTCTTAGGCATCATGGCCTTATTCAGCTCATTATCTAATAGCACTTCTTTCAGTAAGGACAAGAGGTCTGAGAGGAATTTTAGAATAGTATAGCACAACAAATTCCAAATTTTCTTGCACAAGAACTCCCAAATGTACCATAAGAACACTCATCTCCACCTTCCATGTCAGCTAAGAAAATAACACTAAGGAAGAAATCACAGACTATAGTCCCAACAAAACATCCTTCTTCTTCTTCTTCAAGAAAAATCATAAGGTCTCAAATCCCTGAGGTTTTAAGGTCTCTATAAGAACCTCATGAATCTATAATACAACCAATTCCCTTGTCAGGAAGAATAAAATTGAGATGAAAGGTTGCTATAGAACCTAAGAAGACCAAGGGATTGATGGTTGAGAAGGAAATCCAACCAAGTGTAGCTCAAAGAGTGACCAAAAGAATGATGAGGCTCATTCTAACAAATGAAGATAAATAAGAAGCTGTAGACATTCTATAAAGTCTTAAAATGGTATCTCATTCCCCCACACATTAAAATATCCCTGCACCTACAGATATTAAAGAAATTTCTTTTGAAAGGAACTCTCCAATCATAATGAAAGAGTCAAATCCAAAGAATGAGCCACACATGGTAGAGGAATTAAGTATGGCAAAACAACCACCTATTCTAGTTGAAACTGTAATGGATAAAGGGAAAATTGTATGTACCAATGAGAAAGGTGAATCATCTAATCTAAATGATCATGTTATGCAACTAACTTTATATCTTTCTCAAGCTCAAGCTCTTAAACAAAAACAAATAGATAACATTGCTAACTTGATCAGTTAATTGCAAAATAAAGATTATCTCAACTCATCTTTGGTGTAGAAATTAGATACAGTATCTGTTGATCATGTAGCAAAAGTTCACAGATTAGAGGAAATAATAAAAGAACATGAAGTTGAACAAATAGATCTTTGGATATATGTAGAAAGTTTGAAGAAGGAAAATACGAGATTGCAGAGTTTAGTAAACTCTTCCAAAGCACCTACTGTTGCACCTTCTCTTCCTAAGGTATTTGTTGACCATGGTTGTCAAACAAATGATCTAGGTATTCCTTCCTTGAAAATACTATATCAAATTGAAGAAAAATATTTTTTACTTAAATAGAAAAACAAAGATGCAACTTCTTCAAACAAACTCTTGGAAAATGAAAAGAAATAATTAGAAGTTAAAGTCCAAGAGTTAGAAGAAAATTTGTAGGATGCATGCAAATTAGGGGAAACTCTTTTGGCATGTAATAATCCTTCTCCTACATACAATCTATTTTTATTTAAATAATTTTACTGATGGCATCTTTTTTGGATCTCCTGTCATCTTCCTTACAAAATTTTGTATCCAACAACATTTTTAAAAAATTTCTATAATGTTGAACCTGATCAGCAAGATTTGCTTTGTGAATTTTATTTACATGACTTGATTCTAGGAGATCATGAGCACAATAAGTTTTTAATAAATATTTATGTAGGAGAAGTTCAAATAAGATCATTACATTCTACATTCAAAAATCAAATACAATGGAAAAGTAGATTTGAGGACTATACAAATCATGCTAAGACTACAAGATTGTGTGTCTGACTAGCCTTTCCTATTCCCAAATTGATCAAATAGAATTTTAACTATAATTTGTTAGATGATGAGGCTAAAACACATTATTTATAGGATTTATATTATTGTGCTATTTCTTTTGATTTGTTTTCAAGACAAAGTTTTGAATTAGTGGTGACTATAAGTGTAAATAGATGGGACCAACTCTCAGTGCCTCTTAAAAGGTGAGAGGTCATGTCCCCAAATAACTTAAGATGAAGTATGAGAAGAGCATCCTCAATTTTGGAAATTTTAATAGAGGTAATCAACTCTAGGGGAGAACAAAAATGGATTGGCATGAGATATAAACCCCCTATGTTGATCATACCTATTTTGAGATGGCAGAGTTGGGCTCCATAATCAGAGTAGTAATTCAATATATGGAAGCAAATGATTCAAACACATCAGGGATTTACCAGCAATTTAGATACACATATAATAGATGAATTTGATGAATATGATTTGAGTTAGAGTGTAGAAAGCAGAAGCTAGATCTATGAACGCTAATAAATGTTTGCAATGGGACTTGCAAAAGGTAAATCTTGGGGGAGAAGATGAGCGTAGAATATGGCTCATTATTGACATGTTATTTCCCTCAATTCATCTCTCAAACAATATAATCTTATGCAAATCTTAGATTTTTAGATAGATATTACATGGAAAATAGATATTTTTCTTGTTTATATTGAACCAAAGACTAAACTTTAACTTTGTCATTAATGTCTAATACATAGCATGTTTTAGTGATCTTTGTTGTGAAGAATGATTAGGAAGAAGACACAAGAAATGTACAATGAACATTCCATTTTGATATCCATCCAGTAGAACTACAGACTCTACAAGCTTATTTGTATGGACTCTGTAGGCTTGTTTCTACAGACTCTATAGGCTTGTTTCTATGGACTCTACAGGCTTATTTCTATGGACTCTACAGGATTGTTTCTACGGACTCTGCAGGCTTGTTTCTATGGACTCTGTAGGCTTGTTGCTCCTAACTTTGTAGGGTCAATTCTAAGAATTTTGTAAGGATGAAGCCACAAATGGGAAGCTGGTGGCTAGATAGGATAAGAGTGAACCATTCTAGCTGGAATCAAATAAGGAAAATAATTGCCTGCTATTTTGAAGGACTTACTTTTGATAAAGATGTAAATATATTTGATCTTAAGACTATTATAGGATAGGATATTTATTTCATCAAAATAATTGGATCTCTTGGAAATCCAATCTCCTATCTTTGGATGAAGGGATTGACTAAGGAGTCATATTATTTTGAATCCTATTTTGAGTTGATTGTATTAGTATAAAGTGTAAGACTTTCAACTATGAAGATAATAGAGAATTAAGAATCAGAAATTAGATATTATAAGATTTGTACAAGTATATTATAGGTTTTAGCCAGATTGTAATCATTTCATTTTTTTATTGAATTAATACTTTAGTTCATAGTACTGATTAATCTTTGTTCCTGAGTCTGAGAGGAGTAAGGACCCACTCTCCTTGGAACTAGGAACTATGTACAGTATTTATGTTATATTTTATTAATTTTTTGTTATAACTAATTAGAATCTTGTTACTATTTGAATTTATTCATAAAAACATCAAAATAAATTCATAGTTTAAAAAGCATTTTCTTATTTCATTTATTTTCTAAGCAAAGTGTGTTTTCTTTTACAGCAGAAGTGTGAAACAAATTTCCTTTCGTAAGTAGGAGTGTGAATTTACTTTCCCTATAAACGTAAAATAGGAGTGTGATCTTTTACTTTTAGCAAAAGAGTGGATTGATTTGATTTCTTTTTTCAGTAAAAGTATGAATCACGTAGTTTAGGACACGTTAATTTATTTAGTCAAAGTTAGAATAGGATCAGCAAGCACCCCCATAAGCAGCCTTCTAGATCTACCATCCCATACCTTATTGCAAATAGCTTTGGACACCAGCCCTGGTTGATAAGACATTAGTTGAATATTGATTAAATGAGGAGTTAGATGACACTCATCACACACCACCTCCACAAATAGAAGAGGAGAAGCTAAGGTAGTGGAAGAAAATGGGCTTGAGTGAGGAAGAAATTAAGATGATACTATCACTTGAGAAGAAGTGTATACTTACTAAGCAAAAGGAAGTGACCATGGTAGAAAAGGTAAAAAAGGTTCCCACAAGTGTAGGACCATTTATTAAAGTAGCCAATAAAGCACCCAATGCCCCCACCAAAAAATCATAAGAATTTTCACAAGAGGCATACCCAAGTAGTGAAGGGGTACCTAAAGAAAAATAAGGCAATACTGGTGCCTTAAAACAATAAATAGAGATAGATAAGGAACCCCTATAGCAACAAGGTGAAGCTGGAATTGAAGGAACTAACCTATAGGTAAACATTGAGAAACCTAAGGAAGAAGAAGTGGGTGAAGGGGAAAAGTCTAAGAAAGAATTCCCTAAGGAACAAGCAGGTGAATCCTATGAAGAAAGCATCGAAGAAAGTGGTAGAACTATTAAAAAGGAGGATGAACAAACAAAAATGGCCATTGTTGAGAAGGATGACTAGGAACTGAGCATAAGGGAAAAGGCACATAAGGGATGGGAGGATGAATACCTTTACATGTTTGACACCATACTCCCTAAGCTACCATAACTAAGATGCATAGATAATTTGTGTTTGATCTTTATCACTATATGGATGATCCTCACTTTCAGGTGCCTAAAATGGCTACTTCAAGCCTAGAAGAGCCTAAGGATGGGAAAGACTCCCTCATCCTAAAGCCTTACACTATGAACCCAATATGATCTATGAATGTGTTGATTAAGATGTCCACCAAGGTTGTGTATCATAATATATTCAATGATGGTAGGATAAAAAAATGGAAAGAACTCCATAACTAAGCCCAAGAAGAAGCGTGGGTTACTAATTTCAAACTATAGTAGCTATGTGAGCATATAAAGATGGTCAAACCATCTTTTCTAGGTGGCATCAATCCTTCAAACCTCTATGAGGTTGATAAAATCTATGTGCTAGTGGAGTCGATACTCCCAATGTTAAAACTTGAGCCGGTATAAGAAGAAGAAGATCCTTACATCACGTTATAGAAGGAGTTTGCTAGAAATATTGAAGAGGTAAAATACCTCTTTTTGAAACTACAGGAGGGTGTAGATGTAGTTGACATCATCTTCTTAAGATTCTCAAACTAAGTGTCAGTCATAGATGTGTGCCTTAATCAGGTGAAGGAGAGAAGGAGAAGTTGATGGCACAGGTGTACTCAACAAGTATGTCATAGTGGGCATAGATCATTGGGAATGTATATGCACTAAGCAGATAAATCAAATTCCAAAAGTATAGCTTGGAATCACTCTTTTGCACTCTATAGACTAAGGCTTGTGTCAGGATCTTGCTCCACCAATTAGAGCACATATGATTACTTCTTGTATTAGCAAATAAACACGGAATTTAACCAAAAGTAACAAGTAACTAGAAATATGAAACAACACAGGAATATGAGAGACAATACACAATTGTATTAATAATCACTCAAAAGAAAATACAATAAAGAAGATGCCACTTCTTCTTCCACCTCAAAGGCTTGCCACACCTCAAGACCTTCTTCCCTCTCTCTCTCGGTCCCAACACACAACTCCAATATAGAATTGATGTTCACCTCCACCAGTCAGTAACACGTTGCCAGTACACCAAGTACACAATCGTACTCCAAGTAGATCTCTTTCTCTCTTCTGCTACCTGCAAATCACTAGACCTTACTCACCATTTTAGATCTCCAAAAGAAGCCATGCACACCTACTGACCAAGATCATACATACATGAAGAACCCTTCTGATTCTCCAAACCAGCACCCACACTTGGTACTGTGGCACTAGGAAGAACACACCATTGCTCTCCTCTCTCTGAAGGAGCTTATTTTGCTCTCTTACTCTCTAGCACAATTTTACAATACAGCCCATGAGTCTATATATAGATCTCATGCTTATAATAATTAGACTATCTTAATTACAATAATTAGATGCGCAACTCAAGACTATAACTAGCCTTTAACATGCAAACTAACAGTCCAAAAATAGACTCTCTGGAATCAACATGAAAATTGCATGTTCACGTACAGGCTGCCGACATCAGCTCCTCCATGACCGATGTCGGCAGACTGGTAATCGACGTTGGTTTCTTCCTCACTGCTATCTGACCGATGTCGGTTGATCAGACTAATGTCAGTTGCCCTACAACTCATTCTGTAACTCTCCACAACCTCTGTAACCTCTGTAACTCCTCCTATTTGCATCTTGGTGAAGCTTTTAGCTCCATAACCTAACAATCTCCCACTTGGAGATGAATAGATACACCTATACTTATACCTATACATTGTCTAAATTATTCCCTGGCTTGTATCCCTCTTCAAGCTCAACCCTAAATACTAACCACCACACATCCTATGATGCTACACCTGTCATCCAAGTAACCTGCCACATTCGAACCTAAAACTCCATGTAGTGAAGACCTTGACCTTGCATAACAAGAATCCCTGCTGCTAGTCCCTCTCAGATACCTGAGAATCCACTGAATTACCCTCCAGTACTTCTTCCCTGAATTGTGTCCATACTTTCTGACAACTCCCACTGCTTGGGAAAACTCAGGTCTACACTAGACCTCATGTGATTTCAAATCATGTTCTAAGCTCAGCTTAAACTATCCAGCCTTTGGTGTGCTTTCTGATTCTGCATCCTACATATTGAACCCCGCCAACACCATCTTCACATTAGCTCCCACTGGAGACAAAATCTCCATGTCTCTTATACCAAAGAATTTCACTGCTCCCAAATTCTCCATGACATACCTCTGAACTAACCTTACCTTTAGCTCAGCAAAACCCTATATGTACAAACCTGCTAGAAAATCACCCACATATAGTAACTGAACAATGTTGCAATCATTATCCACCTGGTAAGACAAACACAATAGTTACACTGACATTGACTAAAGCCCTGCTTTGTCATCCTCCTGTCAAAACCTGTACCACTGTCTTGCAGCTTCCTCGAGACCATATACCTTGGCCTTCCGTCTCACGTATCCATCCACTCTCTTCTTTAACTTGGGAATCCATCCATCTTCTAGTGCTTTCTTCCATCTGACAACTCCACCAACAAATACCTATTTGGTTCTTCTCCAATGACTCACACTCGTCATCCATGCCAAGCTCCCACTGATTCCTAGATTCTACCTGCATTGCCTCTTCACATCTTCCTAGTTTTTGACCATCAATAAGCAATATAAAGAAGGTGAACAATGAATATGAGGTTCACTTACCCTTTCTGACCTCCATATGGGCGTTTGAGACTCCTTGATAGCTTGTTGTCCACCCAACATCCGTTCCAGTGACCGATCTCGACCATCTCCCAGTCTACATCAAACCGATGTCGATTCCCTGCACTGACCCTAACTACCGACATTGTTTCCCTGGCCAATGCCGGTATCCCTTCTATCAACGTCGGTTCCTGCCTGACCAATGTTAGTCTTCATGTTGCCGACATCAGTTACTATATGACCGATGCCGGTACCTGTGTTCGCCTGTGAGTGATGACTTTTTACCCACAAGCTCTTTTTGGATCAAAACCCTGTTCAAATCAACACAACCCTGCTTAGAATAATTTAGTCCCCTCCACTGATCTCTGTCTGCCATCTCCTCCATGAACACCAAGGCTTTCCAGTTCTTAATTTTTTCAAAAACATATGTCTTTTGCTTAAGAACATGCATTCCCCTCCTACATATGTGACCAAGCCTACAAAGCCATATCTCTGCAACAGAAGGTGAATCATTAATATAAGTAGATAGATAAAGGATACCTACTTTCTTACCACCATCTAATTCAAGTGCAACCACTATGAGAGTTACTGTGCATCTCCCATCACCCAACTTTCCTAAAGAAATTAGACTCATCTCCAAGACTAGTACCTGCATGACCTCCTTCAACACATGTGTGTTATCCATCTACAATTTCAGCTTCACTTCCCCTTCATCAATAATCTGACAAGGCTCACCAACCCCTAAATAAATCTCTCCAAAGTCTCCAAAGACATACCCATGAAAAGATGTTCTATTTTGGGCTGCATGGAAAGAGGCAAAAGAATCTGTAAACAAAGATTCTACTTTATCCAGAGCAACCAATGCAACATCACCTGCAACATCTGCTTCTACATGTTGATCTTCTACCGACCAACAATCTCCTTTTCCCTACTCTTTCATTCCATCAATCAGACCATTCATGCTATTCAGTTTCTCCATTTGTAGCTTACTT
Organism: Torreya grandis; assembly: GCA_037957365.1. Taxonomy (NCBI): domain Eukaryota; kingdom Viridiplantae; phylum Streptophyta; class Pinopsida; order Cupressales; family Taxaceae; genus Torreya; species Torreya grandis. The sequence continues at coordinate 5,768,782 of JARHVA010000143.1, forward strand.
TCTTCTACCATTGTTATACTCCCATTCAATCTGAAACCCCTGTGAGTGACCTGTAATCAACAAACACTAACCAGATCTAAAACCACCTGTTAGTAACCCAACCAAAAGCTTTGATACCAAGTGTTAGGATCTTGCTCCACCAATTAGAGCACATATGATTACTTCTTGTATTAGCAACTAAACACAGAATTTAACTAGAAGTAACAAGTAACTAGAAATATGAAACAACACAGGAATATGAGAGATAATACATAATTGTATTAATAATCACTCAAAAGAAAATACAATAAAGAAGATGCCACTTCATCTTCCACCTCAAAGGCTCACCACACCTCAAGACCTTCTTCCCTCTCTCTCTCGGTCCCAACACACAACTCCAATATAGAATTGATGTTCACCTCCACCAATTAGCAACACACTGCCAGTACACCAAGTACATAACCGTACTCCAAGTAGATCTCCTGCTCTCTACTGCTACATACAAATCACTAGACCTTACTCACCATTGTAGATCTCCAAAAGAAGCCATGCACACCTGCTGACCAAGATCATACATACACGAAGACCCTTTTGATTCTCCAAACCAGCACCCACACTTGGTACTGTGGCACTAGGAGGAACACACCATTGCTCTCCTCTCTCTGAAGGAGCTTATTTTGCTCTCTTACTCTCTAGCACAAGTTTACAATACAGCCCATGAGTCTGTATATATATATATATATATATATATATATATATATATATATATATATATATATATATATATATATATATATATATATATATATATATATATATCTCATGCTTATAATAATTAGACTATCTTAATTACAATAATTAGACGCGCAACTCAAGATTATAACTAGCCTTTAACATGCAAACTAATAATCCAAAAATAGACTCTCCAAAATCAACATGCAAATTGCATGTTCACGTACAGGCTACCGACATTGGCTCCTCCATGACCGATGTCGGTAGACTTGTAACCAACATCAGTTTCTTCCTCACTGCTATCTAATCGACGTCAGTTGATCAGACTAACGTCGATTTCCCTGCAACTCTCCACAACCTTTGTAACTCCTCTTATTTGCATCTTGGTGAAGCTTTTAACTCCATAACCTAACAGCTTGTGAGCAAGGAGAAATCCTAGATGGGAGTGTGAATAAGGCTAAGGCAAATGTAGAGGCTTTTCAGAATGAGTTAGAAAAGACTGATGTGATTAGGCTTGTGCTACCTCCACTGAAATAGATAGTGCTACTAAAAAATCAAGCTCAGCATTAAGGGCTTCAAAGACTTTAGTCCCAAGCTTAAGAAGAATGCACATGAGTTCTACACCCCAAATATGTTAATAGCGTAATCTGAGGACTGATTAGAAGTTTTATATGGGGTAATATTGGCCCCCTTATTTTGATAAGTATAAGATTCATGCTATCAAAACATCTACATCAACAAGAGGCATCATTTTTTTAATAATGACTTTTGGCATTTTGGCACTAGTTGGTGGGTTCAATGCATACCTTACACTAGATGGTAAACATCTAACCCATCCTAGGATTTTTGAGGCATCTTTGAGGATTAGGTGATACATGGAGACTATAGTTCAAAGTTTGAAAGGGGATGGAACTAGTGGGAATGATCATAAAGGCTCCATCTTGGCACTTGATGTACACATTCCACCCTGATAGAGGTGTTTTTGAAGAGTTATAAAAGGAGCTCAAACTAGTGAAGCAGGGGATGTGAAAAGAAGTGTAGGGAAGTTTTTTTAGATTGAAGATGATCTCTTTGCATTGTTATGGTAGCCATTAGACTTAAGGATAGCATGGAATCCATTAAGGCTCTATTTTTAAGCACCCAAACTCACTTGTGAGCCTTTGGGTCATTAGAGAGTTTGAGCTAAGCATACTCTATTCTAAACTTCATGAACTATGTACTCTATTTATTTGATCCTTGATTAATGACAAAATGGTTGCAGTAAACATGATATCTATTTTATCTATCTTTGGTATTGATATTTTAATGTGTAATGAGTAAAATGATGTAATTCTAATACATTTATGTTAAGAATGTTATCTATGAGCTTATGGATCATGTTGTTAATGGAATCCCTACAATAATTGATGACATCATCATAATTTGTATATAGAATAAGTATATAGATCATGTGCCAAGTGTTTCAACCCTTATAGGAAGTGTGAGCCTAGTATGGGTACTTGAAAAGAAGTATCCCTTTAACCCTTCAAGTTCCTATATGATGTTGGGCCTAGTTTAACAAAGGATTACACTCGTATGACTCTAAAACTAGTCCACCAGAAGGCTTGTGCTATAGGCCATCAAGCTTATCCCATGAAAGTCTTGCACCTATGAATCTATCTAAAGCCTTCTCTCAAATGACCAAGTCCCATATTTAATAACTTATGCCATGACACAACTAGCACAATGTGGGCCTCGGTTCTTTCTCAGGTACACTTTGAGTGAGCGCATAAGGCCTATACCTTATGTGAATTGATGTCAATATAGCTGAGTATAAAATGTTGAGTGTAGAGGGAAAATCCCATGTTTGTGCTTGGTTGTAATAAGCCCAGAACTGACTAAGACAACTTTGTGTGCCCTTTTCTACAACACCACTAATGGTTATGTAATATCATGATTTAAAATGTAAAACCATATATTGTGATCAATGATTTTGTAGGTGGTTTAATAAATGGTGACCCTAACTACATGGTTTGTCCAAAATTGTAAAAAGTTATGTAAAATCACTACTTCTAAGACAAAATTATAGGTCAAAAGTGGTGATTTTGTGTGCCTAGAAAAGCAAAGTTTGACAACATAATATCTAAAATATGATTAAAGTGATATAAATTTATTAATGTTTACAATGATTCAAATATTTACAAAAATTTTCTAACTAGATGACCATTCTACTTAGACTCAAATCCAAAAAACTATGAATCTTGTGTCAATATCACTACCATAGACTTATGGTTTAGCAATAGGTAGTTGAGAAGGTGTTTTGAGGATTTTTTATATCTAGTTAGATAGCACCTCCTCTTATATCAATGGAAATCAATCAAACAAAAACACAAAAGTGGTAAAAAGAGTCAGTTAGTGATTTGATTTAATGATTTTAACATACAAAAAAAGATCACCTTTATCAAAGGCAATATCATGATTTATACTACAATACCATGACTAAAGTATTATGGTTTTGTGATAGGTGATCAAAGGGGATTTAAAGGATGTTTAACATTGACTTGGGTAGCAACTACTTTTACCTGCAATCAAATAACAATCACACAGAGATAATAACATAATTTAAAAGCTAAAAATTTGGACTTATGTAGTGATTTTGCCCCTATGTCAAAATCATAGATGTTAGAGGAAAAACCATGACTCTAGAAAAAATGCAATTTACAAGTTGCTCTAATGAAAAATTTCCCTAACTACCAAGATAACAAACTATTAGTAGTTAGTTTAATGCAAAACTACATATTAGTGGACAAAACCACAACCTTAAGATCAAAAATGCCTTTTATGAATTATGTTATTGCATAAGGTTGAGAACCTATCAACACAATAAACCATTATAAATTAGGTTAGTGTAAAATCACTAATCATATGATAAAACCACAATTGTAAATTTGTAGTTTTATAGAGCAAAACTATCATTCACCCAGGCATGATAATTTGATGAAATATGGTGCTTTTCTCCACCTAGTAAGCCCTACAAGCTGCCAAAACACATCTAACATGCAAGATTGTTAAATTGAAGGGGTTTTCCCTCCATGGTCACCAAAATGTAGATGAAATTTTGAGCAAATGTATTTAAATATGCAATTACATCAAAATACTAAAAATGTCAAATTTCCATTAGGATAAAAATGCAAACATAAATGGATATTCATAGCAACACTTAAATCCTAAATCTAATTTCTCCAAATCAAGATTCAAACAATAAAAAGACTAAAGGATTAAGGATTAATATTGCTCACAAGTGGACTCAATTTTTTAGCATTATGATAGCTTGATTCATTGACTTGGATGGACTAGTGGATCATACTGACATGAAGATTTTATGGATTCAATAGTTAGTTTCAAATAAATATTGGAGGTATTTAAATAAATTATAAAGGGAGGATTAAAAAGGAATTAAAAATTCCTTGGAAGCCTTTATAATAGAGGCTTCTAGAGAAGAAAGGCTAAGTTTGAGAGGATTCTAGAATTAGAGACATCTAGAATCCATTTAGGGGCTAAGTAATATTATTATGGGATTAGGATGGGTGATTGGATATGTGATTAAGTACTAGGGATGTAGGAGAGCCTAGGAACATGCTAGTTTAGGTGGTTAGGTGGATCATAAAAATTTAAAATTCCCAAATAATAGATAAGTGGGATTAGGATAAGATTAGGAGATGATTAAAATAATTAATAGACTGGTGGGATAAGGATAAGGTTAGTGGATGAAGAATATTGAATGGGATGGGATTAAATTATTTAATTAGGACTATGGTTATGGAATTTATTAGATAACTAATGGGATTAATAAAAGGGTTAGGGTGAGTAGATTTAGGTGTATATAATAATATACATCAAATTAAATAATAACCATAAAACACATATTCATACATCATTTCTATTTGTGTAAGTAAATCCTTATAATCTCATACATATAATCAACATCTAATCATCTCATGCATATAATCAATAAAATCCAAAGAACTAATTTAACCAATACATCATAATCACTTAAGTAGAATACATAAACATGTCATTTACCATAATAAATCCCATCATAATCACATAAATGTCCATGAGTCTTGTCAAAAAATATTTATGTATATAATATGAGCATCATGGGCATCCATGTGCTAAGAATAAAAAATACATGTCTAATTGTTATAGTATTTTTTTCATTTTTCTTTTAATTTAATTAACTTAATAAAATATAGGGCTTATGATGAATACCTAGAGATACGAAGATGGTTACACTCCGCTTGAATCCAATGACTGAGGGAACTTATTTTTGGCTTGGAAGAATAACCTACACACAAATAAATAACTTGGATAAAAATATATTAATAGATATATGGATGAGCTGCCTCGTTAGGAAGCAATCCCAGGAAGTTGTGAACTTCCTCAAGTGGATGTCAACTCACTATTTTCATAATTAAGTGGATAAATAACACTTTAAATTATAAAATATAAGGATGTGATAACAATAATGATTATGATTTAGTCTTCATTTAAGCTATCAATGTAAGCAAAGTATTCATCCCAATAAGTTGTAGAAACATTCACATCCTCTTGTATAACATCAAACTGGTCAGTAATGGCTTCAATAAAGGGATAGTGACCAATGGCAAAAGTGCTAATTTTAAGGCTATGTCACTCTAATCAGTGAAAAGGTGTTGGGTTACTATAGGTAGATCAGTGATATTAATGATGTCATGCATAATGTCAGGCAGATTCATCTACATAACAAACCATGTTTAAAAGGATATAAAATTAGAATGATTTAAAGATAGGGATATAATGTTAAAGGCTCTATTTTTAAAAATTTAGTACAATAGATTGATGTTAATCCTTGAGGATCAGTGCTGATTCAATAGAATTGATGCCAATTCATAATGAATCAACATAGATTATGTTCAAAAATATACTTAATTACAAATAGAGACTTAAAAGATGATAAAGGATAATAAAAGAACATAGAGGGATATAAGTTTTATTCTAAGGGCTGGATAAGTAGATAGGAGAAAATAAATTAATGAGAAATTAAATAAACAAGATAAGTACTTGCCTTGAATTGAGTTGCAGGCATAATATATTTCTCCTCATAAATGCAAGCAATCCTTCAGACTCAAGGAAGTGGATATGGATTAGGTGCAGCATAATTTTGGTAGAGAGGTGTTATAATCTCCTCAAATCTCTAAAAATATAATTCATGTTTCAAGGTTAAGAGCTCATGGTCCTTGAGCCAAAGGGTTGGTTGGGTATAAATAGATCAACACCGATCCAAAGAATCAGTGTTGATCAAGGGAGAATCAGCAATGATTCACCTAATTTGGTAGTTGAAGATTTTATCCATGTTGGTTTGTTCCAACCATGGGTAAATTTGGGCTTATGAGCATGAGGTTTTTGGTGATGGGATTATACGTGGGTAAAGTGGTTAAATGGTTAGGATTCTTTAGGTTGTAAATATATTTAGGTGGTTAGGGAGGTGAAAATGTACTTTGTAAAAATGAATTACTAGGTGGATACCAGTAAATAAATTAAACCTTAGGATAAGAATATTTAGGATATTCAAATACTAATAAGGGCATATGACACCTAATAAATCATATCTAGTATACAAAATTATAGTGTCTACATTTGACCCTTTTTACGAAGTGGTATGGAATAAGTGTCACGAGATAAAAACTAAGAGAGGACCAATGCCCTAGGTTTATGTGAGGAGGTATCCCAACTCAAACTAAGAGTTGGCATGGGATGAGGAGTGGGTGATGGGTTTGAAAAGTGGAAAAGTGGATGGGATGGGTAGATAATAAATGAGATCTAAGAGCATAAATGCATAACATGAAGTTTTTTTTTTCACTAATAGGATGTAAGGTAATATAGGTAGAGATGCCCTAAGGTAAATCCCATAATAAAATACCACAATTATGAATAGGTGGGCTTAAATGAAGGGTAAGCAAGAGAATAAGTGATATTACTTGATTGACTAAAGCATCTAGTGTGTTATACGGTATGTGCGCTACCTATAGACAGTTGTTCTTAAGAGAAAATACATTCTTGGAACCTACTAAGGGGAGATACCCAAAAAATTACATGCCCTATGCAAGTTATGGAACCAACATAGGGTCTAAATCCACAAACCTAAAATGGTATAGGACAAATAATAGGGTAGGTGTGGTAAGGTACTAGGATGAGACTATGGATCAAGACTAGGTAAATGAAAACTGCAAGTAGTGGAAAACAAGCAAATTGACAATGATCTAGAATGAATCAGTGTTGATCCACCAAATTGACATCAATCCAAAATAGATCAACATCGATCCAAAGTTGGTTTTATAAGCAAATTTTATGTGGAAAGGGATCATTTGCTATCATGTGAAATGAAATGATGAGTGAGAATTCAAATGATAATTGTGATGTAAGGTAAAATAGAGGCTAGTAATAGTGGTTTGAGGTGATGATGATGATCATAGGATGAGGTAAGCCCCGTTATTTTATTATTTTTTATTTTTTGAATTTTTTGATTTATTTTGCTTTGTAGGATTATGGAAATGCTTTAGGAATAGGCTAGTATGGTATAAGAGAATTGATGTTGATTCTCATGAATTGATGATGATTCAGTGGGAATCAATATTATTTTAGATGAAATGGCATTGATCTATACAAAATGACACCAATCTATAATGGATCAATGTTGATTTATAAAAGAAAGTGAAAGGCTAGATTTGAGTACCTAAGGTTAGACTAAGTATAGTTTTAGGAAAATTAAGGCTTATAAGGGATGCTGGTAATAGTCATGGACACTACTATGAGTATAGGATTGAGTGTCACCTCTACTAGAGTGATTATGGGACTAGCTCAGTGATGATGATTGGGCACACTTAGAGTCCATAGGCCTAAGAAGAGTGTGCTACTATCAATGCATTCATCAAGATATGAGCTTATTAGTAACTTTGATGGAGTGATGAGATGTGATTATTGGGATGTTTTAGATGCCCATGCGGGAGATGATCATCACAGAGGAGGACATATGTAGGATACTATGACTTCTAGTGTAGGAAGTAGTGATAGTACCTATGGATGAGTGGGGATGAGGAGTAACACTGACATGATTATATGATGGGGATATTGTGGATATTACTTTTATTTTTGGTGGTTTTATGTTTGAGCCTTTATATGAGGCTAATATAAAGGGGAGAGGTGTTCTAAATATGATGATACTAGTGATCTCATGCTATGCACTCCTAGACTCAATAGGAGGGAGGTTCGCATGGATCCTTATAAGTGTGTTTATTGATATGTTGGAACATAGAATAATGTTTACCTAGGCATCAACACTACTAGCACAAGTCTACAAGGAATTGTGGGGGTAGAGGACCCAAAAAAGGTATGGATTGGATGTGATCGTAGTTTTATAGTGTTAGGCATATGATCACATCAGGGTGGTGTGTCCCATTGGTATCCCATGGATACAGTGGTACAAGACAAATTATAATTTTGCCTTCTTATGATGGAAGGTATATTTAGTTTGAGATTTCACAGATGGAATTGTTTGGGACCTAGAGCACTATCGAGGGGTCCTTAAGGGGTTACAAGATTGAGATATTTTTTGGAGATCCTATTTTATATTTTTGCATGACCTAGATTAGAGGTGAAGCTCTCAGATATTCAAAGAGAGATGGGTTATAGGACGGAGGATGGAGTATGTGGAGTAATTCCATTTTGGGTAGGTGAGGAGATAGTTTAGGTTAGTGCAGGACATGCCATGAGCCCTACATGTATATATATGGGATAAGATAGAGCATGCACTCCTAGAGCCATATACCATAGATGTTCCAACAAGGGCCAAGAAGAAAGAGGAAGTAGGGTCAGATGTGGAAGATATAGGGTGCACTCCAAAATTTATAGCATGGTGGGTAGGATAGTTGATTACAAGGTAGGAGAAGGTGGTATGACCTTGATAGGAGGGATAAGACAAGGAGATGGAGGATGTAAAGGAGGATAGAGGAGGAGAGGAGAAGATGGGAGATGAGGTGGAGAGGGGAGAGGATAGGGGAGAGGAGGAGGTAGAGGAGGATGAGATAGATATTGTAGAGATCATCATGGAGTGGGATATATTGAGGGCCCAGTGTATTGTCTTACAGGGATAGGTGATCGTAGTGTAGAGGGCTCTTACCATGATGTAGATTGAGAGAAATACATTTTAGACTAGATTAGATACACTAAGAGTGGAGTTTGACTCCTTATAATTGAGTCATGATTTAGTAGTGGAGGCTCAAGATTACTATTGAGTGAAGATAGATAGCCTACAGAGGGGGTATGGATGCTCTATAAGACATATGGGTACAGGGGTGGTTAGGCCTAGCACAGGGTAGGCTAGGATAGTGAGCATAGATAGGTACAAGGATATAGCAATGGAGATGTGATACTATCAGTAGATCACTCTATATTTGCATCTAGATATTCCACACTATGCTAACCACTTAGCCACATAGTGTAGATCATCTAGGTAGACTCACATAGGGTCAGTTACTATGGGGAGTGTATACTATAAGAGGGATCAAAGGAGGGATAGAGATAGAGGAGGAAATTGGGGAGGGAATGGGATTGGAGATGGTGGTGGAGCTCTAAGGAGCATTCATTTGATCAAGATTCATTTTACTAAGTAGCTCTTTTTTATATTCATTATATTAGCCAGAGAGCCACAAACTTGTATATGGATATTTATGGTGTATACTTCAATCATTATATATATATATATATATAACATAGTATAGATCATCTAGGCAGACTCACACAGGGTCAGTTACTACGGGGAGTGTATCCTACCAGAGGGATCAGAGGAGAGATAGAGATAGAGGAGTAAATTGGGGAGGGAATGAGATCAGAGATAATGGTGGAGCTCTAAGGAGCATTCATTTGAGTAGGATTCATTTTACTAAGTAGCTCTTTATTTATTCATTATATTGGCCATAGAGCCAAAAACTTGTATATGGATATTTATGGTGTATACTTCGATCAATACACACACACACACACTCATGATTAGGTGTTGTTATGTTCATATGGATTTTATTTATGGATTATAGATGTTGAAGGATTATGTTATCATGGATGTTTATATTTAGATTATGTGATTGTGGAATTTATTTAAATGATGTGATAGATTATGGTTTTTACATGTTACAGATTTATATTAAAATGTTTATGGATTATGGTTATTATGGATGTGAATTAGATCATGTATTATGGATTTATGGATTTTATGTGATTTGATTATTGGTTTAGATTATGGATTTGATGGATTTATATCTTATAAAATTTTAAAATGTTTGTGGATCATGATTATGTTATTATGGATGTGATTTGAGAAACTTAACTTGATATATAATGCTTCATAAAGACCTTGGACTTTCTAATTCTTAAAATATTTATCATTATCGATGATAATTTTATGAGGAACACCAAAATGGTAGATAATGCAATCATTAATAAAGTTGATGATATTTTCAGCCTTGGTTGAGATGAGAGAATAGCCTCCACCCATTTCATGAAATATTTTATCGTAGTGATGATAGAATGATGTCACTACAAAGAATGTGGCTCAATTTCACCAATAATATCCAGTCCCCATTAAGAGAAGGGCAAAATATCCTTGGATACTTGGAGTTTATGGCTAGGTGCACGATGTAAATTGGCATGTTTTTGACATTTAACACACTTCTTCACATAATCAAAACATTATTGGTTAAGGGTGGGCCAATAGTATTCAAGGCAAAGGATACATTTAACAATAGCTAGGCCACTAAATTGTCCCCCATAAATCCCATCATGTGTATCCCTGATAGCATGAGAAATTTCATAACTATGTAGATAATGGAAAAGGAGACCATCAAAACCACACTTATAAATAATTCCCCCTAGTATGGTATAATGAGAGGTACTCTAAATAAAGACTCTTTGACCATTCCTATAAAGGTTGGAAGGAACAATGCCTAGGTTGAGATAGTCAAAGATCTACTTATACCAAATATCAGATGGGCCTTCTTCCACACTAAAAATGGAAGGAAGGTCTTATTTGGTATAAGAAGCCTTGGTAAGATGATGGGTAATGATAAATATCCTATAATTAGATGGTTCGGATGGGATTTAGGAAGCAAAGAAAACCATTGTATCGGTGAACTTGTTCATAGATCACGAAGTGGCTTGGATAAGGTGATGTTTAAATGATGCTAAGAGTACATCAACTAGCTATTTATACTATTACAAGATGTCATTTTTATATTGATAATATCTATTGATTTTATTGACCAAGAGTTAGGAGTCACCAAAAATACTATCTTGACTCCCAAGGCTAAAGTTGTTTGGAGACTTATCACTAGGGATTTGTGCTCAACCATGTTATTGGAACAATCAAAATCAATCTTGAAAGATAAAGGAAAGGGTTCACCATTAAGGGGGATGACAATAACACCAGCACCCCCACCACATTTTCACTTTGATGTATTGAATAACATGATCATTTGATAGGTGATGTCTTCGTTAGAAAGAGTCACGATGGACTTGTCAAAAAACTCAAGAGAAGGTTGGTTGTCCATTAAAGGTGCTTTAGCCAATTTATTGACAATGAATTACCCTTTAATTGATTTTTGTTGGAGGAAATCAAGATTAAACTTAGCTAAAATCATGATCCATTTATTCATATGTTGGTTTTGGTATGGCTTCGATGTTGGTTATGACATAGGTCTTGTGGTTGAGAAGGTAGTGGCAAAGTTTAGAATCCATGAAGAGCAAGGTGAGGAAATTTTTTTTGGTATGGGTATACTAAGTTTTATACTCTATAAGCATTTTTATTATATATTAAATGGCTTACTCTTTATTCTTATCATCATGATGCACAATCATTGCCCCTAAGGAGTGGTCTATGGTGGAAATATAAAGGTAGAAAGGTTGATCTTCTTTGGGAAGAACAAGAATGGGTGCAGAAAAAAGGTATTCCTTAAGTGAATCAAAGGAATTTTAATAGTCTTTATTCACTTAAAAGATATATCTTTCCTAAGAAAGTGATGGAAAGGTTGGCATCTATTAGATAGCTGAGAGTTGAAGCAATGAATGGATTGAAATGTCCCATTCAAACTATGGAATTGCCTGATGTTGGTCAGAGGAGGCATGTCAAGGATAAATTTTACTTTTTTAGGATTGACTTTGATTCCTCAAATTGAGATGATAAATCTAAGGAGCTTTCCTGACAAGACCCTAAAAATACACTTCTTGGGGTTAAGGCAAAAATCGTAATAGATGAGGCATTCAAAGATAACCTTAAGAATTGCTAAATGATCTTTACAACATTTATATTTCCTAAGAACATCATCTACATAATCATGTATGGTTTTATGAATAAGTTTATGTAAGATGTGAGTCATAGCATGTTGGTAGGTTTCCCCAGCATTTTTCAAACCAAAAGGCATGACCCTATAGCAAAAATTTCCCTATGGGGTGATAAAAGCAATTTTATATTGATTTTTAGGGGCAATCAAGATCTAATTACAACTTGAGAAACCATCCATAAGAGATATCATCTCATGGCTATTTATAAGATCAATAATTTGGTTAATGCTTGGCAAAGGGAAACCATCTTTTAGGCAAGCAAGTTTTAGATCATGGAAGTCCACACAAATGCAAAGTTCCCCTGTTGCTTTGGTGATAGGGATGATATTCAAGACCCATTGGGGATAATCAATGGGTTAGATGAAATTTACAAATAAGAGGCATTGAAGTTCTTCTATGACAAGAAGGGCTATACGAGGGTGCATCTAATTAAGCTTATGCCTGACTAGCTTGGCATCATGGATAGTAATGATATTATGGGTGGTGATGGAAGGGTAGATTCCTGGCATGTCACTATAAGACCAAACAAATGTGATGCTATGGTCTTATAGGAAGGAGGGGAAATCCTAATGCTCTAAAAAATCTAGTGATTATCTGATTTTGACAATATGTGAGTTATATTGAGTACCCAAGTTGACATCCATGGTGGATTTAGTAAATATGGTTAAAGTCTTAAGAGGGAGATATTTGTAGATAGAGGAATCTTTTACACCAAGATAGGCAAGAAGGGAATCATAATTTTGACATCAAAAAATATTAATGGTAGGAGAGTCATCTTCTACCATCTTAAAATGATTCAAAGGAATGGTTACGGTCTCTTCATCCTTTTGATAAGTCAAGGGTCCTAAGTTAATCACGTTGATGGAAAAAAAATTAGATGGAATGATTTTAAGATCGTTAGATTTTGATGGTGAGGGGGTTGGTGAGGATGGATTCCTCATCAATTATGGTAACAAGAGGTGAATTGGTTGGCTCTTCAAGCAAAATGAATTTGAAACCAAATATCTCATGAATATTTTGGATCTTACATATAAATAACTCATGTAGTCCATGTTCATAATGTCATATAATGAATCCCTTCCAACCACACCTATAGAGGTATATCTTGGTGAACTCAAATTTATCCAAATAGGAGAAATCAAAGGTGAATGGTCGAGGAGAAGAGGAGGCAAAAAGTGGTTGGTCAAGTCCCCCATAGACAAGATTAGTTTAGAGATTGGGAAGCCTGAAAAGAATAACAATTCCCAAATTAGAATCATAATCAATATTTTGGTCAAGGTTTTCATACTCTTAGGGAGTATGGAAGGCATCCAAGGTTAAGAGGTGATACTCCCTAGATGAGATATGTTAGAATGTTGATTCCAAAGGGTCCATGGGGATTTCGGTACAAGGGATGGATGAGCTCGTCAAGGCTTGGTTAATGGAAGAGGTGGAGGCATCTTTGGTTAGTAAACGTTTATTTGATGGAAGATAGAGAACATCATTCAGTTGGTAGGTCACATTATATGATGTAAAATGACTTGGCTTAGCTCGTATAGTAACTACTTGACCTTCATGCTCAAACTTGATACACTAATGTAGGTTGGATGGTACACAACCCATGCAATATATCCAAGGGCATCTAATCAAAATATTAAACTAAAAATTACCTTCTATTACATATAAAATCTTGAGAAGAGTGTGAGGTCCTAAATGAATGTGGAGGATGACTATCCCTAAGGTTGTGGCCATAGTGTCATTGAATAAATGGAGCAACATTTTAGTTTATGACATAATGTTCTCTAGAAATTTTAGCTGGTCATATGTGTGGGAGGAGATAATGTTGATATTATCCCCTCCATCAATCATAACCCTCGTAATGTATGTTTTATTGATGTATGTGGTAATGAAAAGGGGAGGATCTAGATTATCAAGATAAATAGAGTGTATTTCTAAATCCTTGAAGGTAACAAGGGTAGAAAGTTGAAGGGCTCTGATGAAGGCTACTAGAGGTTGAGGATCTTCTAGTTAAACCTCTATGGATTTAAAAACCTCTATCATCACCTAATGGTGATGGGGTGAGGTATTGATTAGTTCATATAAACTCATATTCATCAGTGTTTGGTGAAGTCATTTTAGAACTACTCTTTGGATTGACTCGAAAGGTTTAGATTGGGAGGCTCCCAAGATGGACACCTTGTGTTTGAGTGAAGGTGAAGGACTTTTGGTTTGGTTAGGTGATTGGGTGGTGGAATAAGGGTATGTCCATGGAATAGACACATTTTCCTTCCCCTTATCCTTTTGTTGGGATTGTGACCACAAGGATGGTATAGATTTAGTGAAGAGTTGGACTAGAGGATTGCTTCGATTCCTTCTCACTCTTAGATGAGAGTGTGGGAGTAGGTAAGTGTTGGGTGGTTAATTTTGGTTCTCAAATTGGTGGTGGGCTCATTAGAGTTTCATCTAATAATAGGTCATCTTCATCACATAGCCGGTGGACTAGGACTTGGAGAGCTTTATAATTCTTCATATTGTGCCTAGGTGTTCTATGGTATGAACATACCATATTATAATTAAACTAGGATGGTTTAGGACTATGGGGTTCAAATGGTTTGATGGGTGGTAAGGTGAAGAAAGAGGCTTGTAATAACCTTTGAAATATGAATGAGTAAGACTTGAATAATAGTGACAAGGGAGTGGAGGTTTTGGCTTTGATAGTTGGAGTGGAAACCTTTGTAGGAGTAGGCTTGATGATAGGGGCTTTGGGTGATGGAATATTCTTGGTGGGTGGCATTGGGGTAGATGGTTTGGAATTTAATGGCTTAGAGGTAGAAATTTTAAAATTATAAGTATTGGTAGTGGATGGTTTATAAATATAAGTTTATAAGTAGAAGGCTTGGTAGTGGATGGTTTAGAGGTAGAAGGTTTAGAAGTAGAAGGCTTGGTAGTGGATGCTTTGGAGGTAGAAGGCATGGAAAGAATAGGTAAAGATGTAGCTAAAAGAGGAGGTTGGGTTTGGGTTATCTTTGTAAGATTTTGCCTCTTAACCAAAGTATATGGGTGAGGTCCCAAGATAGAAAAAGGATGTGGTCATAAAATGGAAGGCAAGGTAGAAATGGGAGGAAAGGTTTTAGATTTTGGGATCCTCGGTGGTTCCACTTTATTGATTGGTTTAACTTGGAGTTTATTTTATGGGTTTGGTTGAGTTAAATCCAAATTTAATTATAGGTGAGCAAGGCTCTGAGTAGGGATCACACCTAGATTTTTGATGGGCTTGGTTGGGATGATAGAAGGTACTTGGGCTACTTTGGGTGGAGTTGGTTTGGTTGGTTCAACTATGGTTTGAGAGGTACAATTTTCTAATGGTTTGGTTTGCATGATGGTGGTTTTAATATATAAGTGAAAGGTTGGGTTGGCAATGATATGGTTGAGGGATCTCACTTGTTTGGATAATAAATCCCAAGATGGTGCCAAAATGTGGCCCGATCCATGTTGGGTTGGGATAAGAACTCTAAGTTTTGAATGAGTCTAGAGAAAGGCTTATAGATGAGTTTGGTTCCTTCAGTATTGGACTCAAAGGATAATCCCATGGGTTGAGAGATGGGAGCTGTTACCTTTTCCTTTTCCTCAATCAAAGGCTTCAAGGTTTTGGAAGGTGATTCCTCCATGGGAGGGGTAGGTAAGGTAGCCTCTTCCTTAGGAATTCTTTCCAAAGGAAGAGTGGATTTCCCTACGATGGAAGAGAAAGGTATGGTGGTAATGGTTGCCTCCTTTGGTATGTCTTCCAAAGGATAGGTTGGAAGCTCCACTACCTCAATAAGTGGAGAAAGGGGAATAATTGCATCCTTTGTTTTGGTTTCCGAAAGAATAGAAGGTGACTCCACTACCTCAATAAGTGGGGGGAAGAATAAGTGGTTTGGGCAATGGTTTCCTCAACAATGAGCTCACTAAGAACCATATTAATAGTATGGACCTTATATTTGTGAGAGGATTCCACTTTATTATTTTCATTGTTCATGAAAGGGCCATGGTTAGGGAATGGCTGCCTAAAAATATCAAGTGACTGATTTGGGGGTGCATTGGGGTTATCCAACACAAGTTCCCCCTTGTCAATCAACCCTTTGATAATGCTTTTGAAAGTATTGCATCTACTAACATCATGTCCAATGACACAGTGGAAGGCACACAATTTTTTCTCCTTGTACCAACTAGGTATAGGATGAGAGGAATGGAATTGCAATGGGAGTTTAATTGGAGGAAGTTGTATGATATTTTATTTCAACATTTTTTTCCAAAATAGAATCATATGACTCCCCTGGTAGAGTGTATTACTTTTGGTCATTATAGTTTTGGTTTTAGGTATTTTGGATGGAAGAATTACAAGAGTTAGGTTGGTTAACAATGGGTGGAGGAGCCATTTTTAGCACTACTACATTCATGATTCCCTTGGTTTTGGTGTTGGTGTTGGTTTGATTATTGGTTTTGGAGGAAGAATCCTCATTTGATTTGAAACTAGAATTCTTGTTTCTCAATTTTAGCTTCCTCTCATCAATGGATCTAATCTTTAATTTTTGTGACATGGTAAAAGCCTCATCAAAGGTCTTAAAAGTTTCAACCTATAAAGTGGAGTAAATATGTTTAACACAAGCCCAAGAAAAAATCTCAATCAACTCAGTTTGGGGTAAATAGAAAGAGATTTGGTTTATCAAACTTCTCCAATGGGATACAAAATCAGCAATTAACTTGTCCTCAAATTACCGAATAGAGTAGAGTTTGGTGATGGAAAATTTCCTATATATATTTATGGAAAAATGATCTAAGAAGTTTTGAGCTAATTGGGAAAAATAAAAGAGGGAGTGCTTGGTAATAACACTGTACCAATATAATGTTAGACTGGATAAGGATATGGGAAAGGTGCGAAGAAGGAGAACATCATCATAAGCAATAAAATAGCAAGTGTGTCTAAATGCTCTAAGATGTTACTGATGATCTTCTTTGCTCTAAATTTTTGAAAATTTTAGAATTTTCCATTGAGGAGGATAAGGTCAGATTGGGATGGATGGATGAATTGGCTCCTTTCAAATTTGCTCATATGAGAAGAGGTTATGGGAACCAAAAATAGATGACTCAAAATTGGTCATCTTGTCCATTAACATCTTAACTAGATCAATTTTAGGTTGTGCACTCTTATAGTTGTATAGTATGTTCTATAGGGGTTGAGTATGTGCAACATATGGATAGCTAGTGGAAGGTTGAGAGGATGCCACATATTGGTATGTGGACATGGATGGTTTGGAAGATCCCATGTATGGGTAAGTAGATATAGGAGGTTGGGTAGAAGGTGGAGCCATATACCCTTATGGGTTAGGAATATACCTTGGGTTGGGTGCAATGGGCACTTATTAAGGAATTGATATGGGTTGTGTTGAAGTATGGTGGGGTTGATAGGTTGAGGATGGGTGGTAACCTTGGTACTAAAGGGTGGAAGGTATGGAAACCAACAAGCTTTGGAATGGAGTGGAGGTTGGTGGGTTGGAGATAACAAGAGGAGGGGTGGCAACACTAGTAAAGGGTACTCAAATGGTAAGTGGAGTATAGGTAACCAAAGGTTTGGTTGCTCTTATACTAGAAGAGTTATTGGTTGGGGTGGAAGGTGTTTAGGTGTTAGTTGGTTGGATGGGTTGTTTTTGTATGGTGGTATTGGAGGGATTGTTGGTAGAAGAAGATGTTTGGGTGATTAAGGGTTGGGTGGAAATGGTGTAAACAGAGGTGTTACCCATATTATGGGATGGAATACCATAGGGTGGATCAATAGATGAAACCAGAGTAGGGGTACGTAAGACATGGTATTAAGGTAGTGTTGGAGGGCTATAGGGTTGTTATCCAAAATGGTGGCAAAATTTGTATCACTTTGGGAAACTATCTAAGGAATACTAGGACTTCCAAAGGATGGAGAGAACCTTCTATGTCCAAGACATACTCCATGGATGAATAAGAAGAGGAAGATGGGTAGTTGGGAGGTAGATCTTGATTTTCTTGGTTTCTTAATTATTGTCTTGTCAACACCATGCAAAGGAGGCAAGAAAGGAAAAAGTGATCTCACAAAATCAAAAGAGAAGCAATCAAAATAAAAATATCTCAAAGAAAATAAACATACACTAAAGTACGTTTAAATCCTAGAATATATTTTATCTCTCTTTGGGCTTATGCCTCAATTTTAAGGAGTTATGAAGATCAACTTGGGCTTATAGAGCGGGTACTAGAAGAAGATGTCTAAAGATGGTTTTAGGTAGTTAAAGGCTCTCAAGATCTATACTAAACTTGGTACATGGATTGATATTAGGTCCTTCCCCCTCACTTCACACACCATAGTAATAAGGGTATCAGGTGCTTAGCTAGAATATACCGAGTTGCTTAAGATTATACTTAGCCAACAAACTGAGTTGGTTTTCCCCTTAGTGATGAAATCCAAGTAGGATAGACAAGGAAAGGTGACTACTAGGTGATGAAATCAAAGTCAAGCCTTATGTCATTATTTATATGTTTGATTGAATGTGTGGTTTGGTATTATGTGTGTGATAGGAAGTGAGACTATGATTTATTTACTTGATTAAATTAAGTTATGTGAGCTAATCAATATAAACAAACCATGAATGCAATGTTAAATTTACTCCAAAGAAAAGTTTAGTGTCTTTTAAAATGAATACAAAATAACTGAGATGAATGTAAATGTGATATGATAATGTGAATCCTAAGCCTAAGATGAGTTCTTTTGATTTTCAAAAATGAAAGCAAAAATGACAATTTTTACTTTTTTCTAAGAAAGTAAAGGAAACTAGAACTTATGTTTTGGAAAGGAAGAGAGGAAATAAGGAACATTTAATTTTCAGAAAAGAATGAAATGAATGACTCTTCTCTAATGCAACTAAATGTCTAAATAACTATAAACCCAAGAAAAATCTCAAGGGTCCCACCAGGTGTGCCAGAATGTTTCACTATTTTTTTCATTTTATTTTTTGAGAAGAAAGCAAGAAAAAACTTAAGAAGGGTGTGGTATAAAAACCTGGTGTGTTTTACACATGTGAATCTACATGATTGTCGATACTCCTTTTGTCTAGGGAGGATGACCTATAGATAAGAAAGCAATCTAGAAAATGGTGGATTAGTGTAGTAGGGTGGACTGCCTAGCATGAGCTAGATCCAAGAAGCACAAGATTCCTTGAAGGATATCAATCCACACTTTTAAAACACTTGAGTTATAATAAAATGAAAATAGATGCTTTCATGAATAACAAAGGGTATTGAAATTCAATACAAGAAATGCTAGAAAAGAGACATGTGATTTTGACTAAAAATAGCAATAAATGATTGAATACTAATGCTAAATTACTCAAACTTGATTCAAAAAATAAGTTAAAGTTTTGTGATAAAATAGAAACTCATAGACTGAGATTTGGGTATGAGTAGATGGGTAAAATTAGCTTGTTATTGTAAAATGATACACTATGACCATCAATGGTTGGGTATGACTGTCGGTGGTTAAGGCCAACCATCGATGGTTAGGTGACCATCGATGGTTACTGTTGGATTTGGTTTTGGAAAATAAGCTTGTTTGGGAGGTTGTAGAGAGGTTCTAGAAGTGGTGTTTGGGTTAAACATTGTTTACAAGACATAAATTAAATGCTTAGAGGTATTTATTTTTGGAGTTGGGTGTTTGGATGGTTGGAATAGGCTATGGGTGTTTTTAGGTAGGAGATAAAGTGTTTGGAGTTGAAAAACTCCAATACAGGGAATGAAGTGCAAAGAATGGGAATGACCCACACACTAAAATAAATAAATCTAATTACTTAATCTTGATAAAAAAAACATAGATACTTAGTTTTTAGGTATTACTAGTCTGAGGAATGTTAAGGTTGGCTTAAATCTATTGTGGATCCTGGAACAATGTTAGAGAGTAACGGTTCCTGAGCTCAAGATAGTGAGTTGCAAAAGCACCCTAAGTTGCTAGCCTGGTTCCTAGTTTGTTGGGTAGCTTTTGGATTCACCTAGGAGTTATAATCTCTCACACTTACCTCTCATTCAACCTCCTCTTCATATCTTAATATAGATAAAATGAACATTGAAATGAAAGAGTTTAACAAACAGTTCAACAAATAGTCTAACATGCATTGATCATGTGAACAACAAACTAAAATTAAATAGCTAGTAATTAATGAGTGAGTTGCAGTCGATTTACAATTGACTCATTTGATCATGCACTCTTGAGGTAAATTTTAAGTAATTATTGATGGTATGGTTCAACCATTGGTGATCGAGGGCTGACCATCGGCGGTGAAGGGGACATAGTCAAAATTAGCTAAATTTAGCCAATTCCACTAATGACTAGAAGTTAATTCTCTGAGAAATGGTCCAAGGTTAATAATGGGTAAATCTAAAGATTTTAATAGGTAATCCTAACCCCAAGGGGGCTAAAGGGGGACAAGGGGTGTTTTGATGACTAGAAATGCATTGTGTAGTTTTTAAGTGTCTACAGATTTAGATGTTATAAAATTTTAAAATGTTTGTAGATTATGATTATGTTATTATGAATGTGATTTTTATTATTTGATGTATGGATTTATATGATGATTATTTATATTAGAATGTTTATGGATTATGATTACTATATTATAGATATGCATATTGATTATGGATTTAATTAGATTATGGATTATGGACTTTTATGTGAAAATGTTTATGGATTATGGATTTGTGGATTATGGATGTGAATCATAGATTAAAAATTTCATGTTATGATATTTATAGATTTTTGGATTACTAGATTAGGATATTCTTTGATAAATGTGGCAAATTTGTCTTTAAGTAATTAATTAGCACAAATTTGATTTAAAAAGGGTTTTAATGCTCGTTATTGGCTCATGTCATAACCCAAGAAAACCACTTGAAATAAATGCATGTGCATCCTTAAATGACTACTAATAAATAGTCTAACAACCTTAGGTCGACTAAGTTCAGGATCTTATTGGTTTGAGATGGAAATTTCTAAGAATTTGCTTTGATAGAAAGTTGATTATTTTAAGAAGAAGATGTTTTCATCTTGCATACCCAAAACTAAGGTCAACCCTAGAATATTTTTGTGTCAATCCATGTAGAATGATCAATGTAAGAAGTTTACTAATTTAAATAAATTTGATCAATACAAGAAGATTTTTTGGGATATTTCAAGCATGATTACATCCTTTGAGGGAGTGGTCCATATTTTGAGAGATATTTTTTGAAGCAGATGTCCTTCAAGGGAGCAATCTGCACTTTTGATATATATATATATATATATATATATATATATATATATATATATATATATATATATATATATATATATATATATATATATATATATATATATATATATATATATAGATTTTGTAGATTTCATAGTTGTCCTTCAAGGGATCAATCTATTATTTTTGCACATTTTTTAGATGTTTTTATTTTTATCCTAGAGTTATTATTTCTTTATGGATTGGCCTTGGCATCCTACAATAATTTCCCAAATATTTTTTATACAAGATAATACTCTTATTCTCAAAATAAATTAGTGATATGTAAATAGATAATATCCAAAACTACACCAATTGCTCTGTTTATATGGATGCTTTATAAATTCTTAACTTCTCATTAATTAACTTGAAATTGGCATATTAATTAAAAATTAGCATTCAAAAATGATAATAAACCAAAAGAAGAAGCCACAAAGATAATATGCAAACTAGAGTTGATAACAAAGTTCACATGTTCTAGGCTACGTCTCTAGGTCCTACTCAAAGGTGGAATTGATTGATTATTAATGCAAAATCACTTTGTATATCATTTATCCCCAGTAGGGGTTCTCAATCTACAAATAAATATTTTGACATCCTCTAGCTCTAGGTCTAGCTACTGGCTACTATATTTGGGTCTAGATCTAGCTACTAGATCTGGCTCTAGCTCTGGCTCTGGCTTTAGATGTCTTTCACAAGTTTGATGTAATGTATATGCCAAAATAAGTTTATCTAATAACCTTAGGCCTATAATTGATACTCCAGCATTGAAGACATACAAACTTATTTACTATGCAAGGGATAAGCTTCAAGCTTTCTTACTCTTTGTGCAAAGGGCTAAGCTATAAGCTTTCTTACTCTTTGTACAAAGGGATAAGCTATAATATTTTTTACTATTTTTTCAAATAGATATCTCACCAAATTTTTCTAAAGAGCTCTCAATCAAAACCCTTTTTCCTCCTGAATGGATGTTTGGCTCCAAAACCTTAGAATAGAAGATTTGCAATGCAAGTGAGAGCTTGCTTCTCAAATACTTGCAATGTAAGTGAGAGTTTGGAGTGATCTTGGAATTCTCTTGGAATGAGTTTATAAATGAGGTTCATGGGTCTATATAGTTTTTCAAAACCCACCAATTATGGATTTCTTCATTATCCATCCCCATGTACAAACCTTTATTTAGGCTTCTTAGCTTTATCACCCAAAATGGGGCATGGTAAGTTGATGAAGTTAAATGGGTCAAACCACCCTTCATATCTTGCTCTTTTGATACACCTCCCATGTATTTATATGGTATATATCCCAATTTCTATGAGAAATATCCCAAATTTGTGTGAAAAGAGATATTCATAGAGTTAATCCCATTTATCCAGCCTTAAGAAGTGGGATTTATCTAAAATATTGGATAATATTTTGGAGCTATTGTGGATACTCTAAATATGAGTATTTCATTGATCTACGTGTCAATAATATATTGGACCATGTGCATGTCTAGTCACCATACTTACACATTGTTTCCCTATTGCCTGAAAACTTCAATAGTCCATAACTTCTGCATACGGAGTCCATTTTTCAAACCATAAAATGCATTGGAAATATCTTGATGAGATATTCACTGTGTAAATAGTTTATGGAAAATTTGAGACCATATAATTTTTTCACTATTATAAATCCTCCCATATCAAACCTATTCACTAAACAAATTTTGGTCCACCAAAAAGTCTACATCTTCTTGGAAATAAGTGAATGTATCACTTCTTCACCCTTTTGGTTTCTATCTATGCTTGCCTTAGGCACATTTATCCTCTGGAGTCTAATTTTTGTAATCTCCTTACTGTTCAATATTAACACAAGGATAGAAAACTATGTTTCATGTTAAGTAATGTTATGATAGGTCATCATTTTTACATTTTTTCCCTTCTTGGGGTCTTACATGCAACTGATGTATTGCCTTTCTTGGGGTCTTACATACAACACACATGTGTTACAAACATTTCCCTTCTTTGGGTCTTATATGTAACATACGTGTTTTAAAAAAAATTCAATCATTACAAACATTGCCCAATTTATGTAGACAATGATTATATACATACATCAAAAGAACA
The DNA here is from genome assembly GCA_037957365.1 of Torreya grandis. Lineage (NCBI taxonomy): Eukaryota > Viridiplantae > Streptophyta > Pinopsida > Cupressales > Taxaceae > Torreya > Torreya grandis. The sequence continues at coordinate 5,792,303 of JARHVA010000143.1, forward strand.
CACTTCAAAAATGGATGGCCACATACATCCATAAACAATATTTCTTTAATTGAGTGCTACTCACCATGGAATCACCTTTCATGTTGATGCAACTTTATCTCCCTCTTGGAAGTACACCTTGACTCATGGGCATGCTAATGATGCCTATCAACATGTCTATTGTTATCTTAATCTATATCTCTTGTCTTAGGTTACTCATGCATATTTCTCAACTTGGATGGCTACTCCATAGTAACTCTCAATGAGTGATCTACCTTCACACTTGCTCATATAAATGGTTAGTTTCCTTAATGCTTATCAAAAACGTAAACCAAATAAGTGAATTTAAAGTTTTTTTAAGCATGCTAAATAAAACTTAGCTATGCAAAAATTCTATCCATTTCTTACCGATTCAATCTAATGGATGCTTCCTCTTGATGGAATCTTCTTTGGATAGGTGGGATTCTTCATGGGCTACTTTTTAATTAACAACTTCATTATTTGTTACCTTTTAATAGGAGCATAAACCATCTTATTATTACCATATTTAGGATGGCATGATGGATGAAGTTTCCAAGTGTCAGGATGTGAAACACCGGAAGCACACAATTGATTACCAAACCAAGCAACTTAATATGCAGAATTAACCAGAATCAACAAGTAACTAGAATTCAGAATAACACAAAATATGAGAGACAATACACAACTTGTATTAATAACTCTTTCAGAAGGAAATACAACAAAGAAGACTGCCACAGTTCTTCTTCCTTACACACCTCTAGGGCTCCCACACCTCTAGGACATAAACAGTAAATCTTCCCTCAAAGCTCTCTCTACTAGGTCCCAACACCCAACTCAAACACAGAGTTGGTGTTCACCTTACACATGTGCTCCATGCACTCCACAAGTGCTCCACGCACTCCACAAGTACTCAAAGTACTTTAAGTAGATCTCCCATGAACCTGCAACAACTGCAATTCAACAGACCATACTTATGGAAGGAACTGCCTTGCCTTCCTCTTAGCTCTCCATGTACTCCACGTACATACCAATGAGTACACACCGTACTCCAAGTAGATCCTACCTGATTTTGCTCCCTGTTGTGTTGTTGTCCTATCTGATCTCCAACCTACAGATCAATATTGGTTCTACACACCTGTGAACCTTGACCTTGCACACACACACACCTGCAGATCAACGATCTTACTTACCATGTAGATCTCCTATAAGGGCCATGCTCACCTGATGACCAAGATCATACATACCTGAAGAATCCAGCTGACTCTCCAATCCAGCACCCACACACCTGGTACTGTGGCACTAGGAGGAATGCACCATTGCTCTACCTCTCTCTGAAGGAGCTATTTGCTCTCTTACTCCCTAGCACTAGCTTACAGTACAACCATGAGTCTATTATATAGATCTCATCCAAACAATAATTAGACATCTAATTACAATAATTAGATCCGTAGCTATGAGTCTAAAATTAGCTCTCATCATGCAAACACTTGGTTCGTTAGCTAACTGCCCGTAACATCCGCAGTCCGAACCACACAGGTGACCAACGTCGGTCCCTGTCTACCTAGAGGTGACCAACGCCGGCTGATCCCTGACCGACGTCAGTTGCTTCTCTTCACAATCCTACCGACGTTGGCTGATCAGACCGACGCCAGTTGCTCTGCAACTTAGCAACCCTCAACAACCTCCTCTCCTGTTTGCATCAGTGAAGCTTTTAGCTCCACAACCTAACACCAAGAAGTTTTAACCATGTGCCTACTCATACGAGAATGAGTGCAATAGTTTCTTTTGTCCTTCTTTTTAGATGAGGAAACATATTTGTCATTTATTGCTTATGGATTATGAGATTGATCTTTAGCACCTACCTTGTTTTTCACAAAATGTAACAAATTCTTCATAAAAATTTTCCTTTTCCAACAATTAGCCATAGAATGATTACTTAACCCATAAAAAGTACATGGGAAAGCATTCCACATTTTTTGTATGTGATAGCCATATTATTTAAACTAAAAGAGAACATCATAAGTTTTACAATTACCATGGTGTTTAGTGATATCATTTGTGTAAGTACAAGGAGATGGTATTGCATTACCTTTTTTATTTAATTTATTACACACTTTCTCATCACCCTATGATTGTGTCACACTCCTTTGCATGGAAAAATTATGCAAAGATAGTGGCATCAACACTCGGCTATTGAAAGCTTGTCCTCCAGTAATTTTGGAACTCTCTCTAGTTTCCATCTCTGCACTAGCATAACCCAAACTTGCAAAATAAGGCTAATCCTCTCATTCTTACCAAGGCCTTTTCTATCATATCCCATTTAAAATAGTAATCAACATCCAATGCCTTTAGTGTGTTTTTCAAATGAACCAAAAGCATCATTACCTAAATCTGAATCTGAATGGGAGGAAGAATAATTACGTAGTGAATAACTTACAGTGCACTCATCATTCATGGTTTATGCATCTGAAGTGGAAGGGAAATCATTCTTTGATTCACCATACTTTAATTTGATCAAGATTTCATCCTTGGATTCGAGCTTGGAAATAAAACATGCAACTTGTTCTTTGAGGGAGTAGAGCTTGCATCTCAGGAAAGCATTCTCTTCTTTAAAATTTTTTTTGATAATTTCTAGCTCTTCCAGCCTCTCTCTCTTCAACACTTTTCCCATTGTTTCATACAAATAACTTGTACTTCTAACATAATTGCAAACTACAAATGGAAGATCAAACAATCCAATAAGTTTGTAAATAACCCAATGGAATAGAATATTAAAACTAATTTCAAATATTTATTCAAGAGTATATCATGTAATCAAAAGCAAGTCCAGCATTCTAACTACTCTAATACTAACTTAATATGTAAACAGGCAGTGTCCAAAACTACATCAATTGCTCTATTTTTGTAAATGTTTTATAAATTCTCAAGTTCTCATTAATTAACTTGAAATTGGCATAATAATTATAAATCAATATTCAAAATTTATAATAAACAAAAAACATGAGCCATAAAGACAATATGTAAACCAGAGTTGATAATGGAGTTCACCCATTCTGGGCTACATCTCTAGTAACTACTCAAAGGTGGAACTGATCGATTATTGATGTAAAATCACTTTGTACATCATTTATCCCCAGTAGGGGTTCTTGATTTGCAACTAAATTTTTTGATGTCCTTTAGATCTAGTTCTAGTTATTAGATATTGGATCTGGATTTGGATCTACTTGTCTTTCACAAGTCTAATGTAATGTCTCTACCAAAAGTGATTTTTGCAATAACTCTAGGCCTGTAATTATTTCTCCAGTAGTGAAGACATACAAACTTGACTACTATGCAAAGGGATAAGCTTCAAGATTTCTTACTCTTTGTGCAAAGGGTTAAGCTATAATATTTCTTGCTCTTTGTGCAAAGGGCTAAGCTATAATATTTTTCTCTTTGTGCAAATAGAGCTCTCACCAAATTCTTTTGAAGAGCTCTCAATCAAACCCCTTTCTCTCTCTGGATGGACGCTTGGCTCCAAAACCTTGGAATGGAAAAGTTGAAATGAAAATGAGAGATTGTTTCTCAAATACTTGCAATTTAAGTGAGAGTTTGGAGTGCTCTTGGAATTATTTTGGAATGCGTTTACAAATGAGGTTCATGGGTTTATATAGTTTTTCAAAACCCACCAATTATGGATTTCTTCATTATCCATCCCCATGTACAAACATTTATTTAAGCTAATTAGCCTTATCTCCCAAAATGGGGCATGGCAAGTTGATGAGGGTCAATGGGTCAAACCACTCTTCATATCTTGATCTTTGGATAAACCTCCCATGCATTTCTATGCAAGATATCCCAATTTCAATGGAAAATATATCACATTTGTGGGGAAAGAGATATTCATGGAGTTAATCTCATTTATCAAGCCTTAGGAAGTGGGATTTATCTAAAATATTGGAGAATATTTTGGAGATATTGTGGACACTCCAAATATGAGGATTTAAGTGGTCTATGTGTCAAGAATCTATTGGACCACGTGCATGTCCAGTCACTGTACATGTACATTTTTTCTCTATTGCCTAAACACTTCAATAGGCCATAACTTTTGCATACAAAGTCCATTATTCAAACCATAAAATGCATTGGAAATCTATTGATGATATTTTCACTGTGTAGATAGTTTAGGGAAATTTTGAGACCATTTAATTTGGTCACTATTAGAAATCCTCCCAGATCAATTAGTGATAGGGGGATTTCAAGAAATAATGATTTGAAGCTCCTTCCCATTATATGTAAAGCTTATCGAATTAGAGCATGTTATGAATAGATCTAGGGTATTCATATTCAAAGTTAAAATGGAAAATGATTTCAAATAAACACATGTATCTATATATCATTATTTGGTATAAGAATAATAAGGATATGGTTTTATCGAATCAAACCAAAAGAAAAGAAACTAGGCAGACTAAGGTGATCAAGACTTATTAATAGTGGAAAGAATGCAAATGCAATGCATTAAGAGGCTCTGGTTATAATTTTCCATCAAAAGAGGCCAGATTATATGCCCCAGATCTATATTTATGAGTGATAATATATGGTCTAAGCCAATTTGGAACAAATTTTCCTTGTTTGCTTTTTTCCATATTAATGACATGTTGATTTTATTTTAAGACAAGGTTGCCAATATTAAATTCACATTCCTTTAGATATTTATTATAGGCACACATTATTCATTCTTGATATACATGGAGATGGTCAAGGATAGTTGATCAATTCTCATCCAAGAGTTTGATTTGGACTAATCATTCCTAATGGAAGTCATCCTTAGAAATGATATCTTTAAGGGAGATGCAAAGGGAAGGAATTTGAACTTTGAGAGGAAGTATAGCTTCAGTACCATAGACTAGTGAGAAAGGATTACCACCTATAGGGGTTTGAATACTATTTTTATAATCCCATAAGGCCAAATGAACATGAAGATGTCAGTTCTTTCCTACTTCATTAATGACTTTAGTTAGGTCTTTGATAAGGGTTTTATTGGATGCCTCGGCCTATCCATTAGCTTGAGGATAGTAAGGCGAGGAGAAGCTTAGATTAATGTTAAAATAATCATAGATCTCATGAAATTTTTTATTTTTAAAATATTTTCAATTATTTTTGGTGATTTTTTTAGGAACACCAAAGCAACAAATAATATGCTAAGTAATAAATTGCACAATTCTCTCTGCCTTAGTTGAGATAAGGGGAATAGCCTCCACCCACTTAGCAAAATACTCTATGGTATTAATGATGAATCCATGACACTGAGAAGATTTAGGAATAATTTTACCTATAAGATCAAGCCCCCATTGGGATAATGGCCAAAATTCCTATGCTACGTATAATGTTTGACTAGGGACATGTGATAGATTAACATGCTGCTGAAATTTTACGCATTTCTTAATGTACTCATAATAATCTTGATTTAAAGTGGGACAATAATAGCCTAATCATAAGATTCTTTTAGCGATGGTGTGACCTCAAAAATGTCCACCACATGAGTCATCATGAGATTATTTGATAGTGAGGGTAGACTCATGATTTTGGAGATAATGAAGAAAGATACCATCAAAACCATGCTTATAGAGAACAACCCCTAGTATGACAAAATGCATGATGCAATATTGGAAAGCTCGCTTGCCATTTCAAGATAGATCTGAAGGAATAATCCCCCTTGATAGGTAATCAAATATCTACATGTACTAGAGATCTAATGGATGTTCCTCTACACTATAGATGAAAAGAAGTTCAATTTTGGTAAAAGAAGGTTGATTAATCTTGTGGATAAGGATAAATAACTTATATTCCTGAGATGAAGATGAGATAAATGAGGCCAATGAATCCATGGTATTTTAAAAAAAATTAGTTGATTGAAGAGTGGCTTAGATAGCATAATGCTTGAAATTATCTCATAACTGATCAGCTAAGGTCTTATACTTTTGAAGGGTATCATTCTTACATTGATATATGCCATTAATCTGATTGACCACAAGCTGGGAATCACTATACATATTAAGTGTTTGAATACCTAAATCTAAAGTGGTTTGGAGACCTATGATCAAAGCCTCATAATCTACCATATTATTAGTGTAGTCAAAATCAAGCTTAAAAGATAGGGGTATAGGTGTCCCTCAAGGAGGGATTATGATAATTCTAGCTCCCTCACCATGCTCACATTTGGATCCATCAAAGAATAGATTCATTTGATATTGTGGATCTACTTGAGATGTGGAGGCTATGGATTCATCTAGGAATTCATAATTAATTGGTTGATTATTAGCAAGAGGTGTATCAACAAGTTGATCAACAATGATTTGACCTTTAATTGATTAAATACATAGGTTTTGTGATTGAGTAGATAGTGTCAAATCTTAGAAGCTACAAAGACCAGATCTGGGCATAACTTCTTTGTGTGATAATATCATATCTCTTATTCAACAACTATGTGACTGATATCGTAAATTGTTTGCTCTTTATATTGCTCATCATGATGGGCAAGCATGGCTCCTAGGGCATGATTCATAACATAAATATACAAGAAAAATGGTTTCCCTTAATTTGGGGGAATGCGAACTGGTGGTGAAAGAAGGTAGCTTTTAAGATCATCAAAGGCCTCCTAATAACTAGAGTCCCAATTAAAATGAATATCTTTCCTCTGGAGGTGATGGAATGGTTGACATTGATCAGATAATTAGGAGATAAAATGATGGATAGACTATAATTTACCTTGTAAACTATGAAGTTGCTTAAGATTAGATGGGGATAGCATTTCTAAAATGACTTTGATCTTAATAGGGTCAACTTCTATCCCTCCAATAGAGATAATAAATCCAAAAAGCTTACCCATCAACACTTAAAAAATGCATTTCTTGGAGTTTAGACGAACATAAAACTAGATTAAGCGAGTGAAGATTACCTTTAGGACTAAAAGATGGTCTTTTCATAGTTTTGACTTACTAAGAAGATCATCCACATAATCCTAAACAATTTTATGGATTATATCATGGAATATATAAGGCATGGCTCTTTGATAGGTGGCCCATGCATTCTTTAGGCCAAAAGGCATAACATGATAGTAGAAGATTCTCTAGGGAGTAAAAAATGAAGTCTTATGTTGATCTTATGGTACAATAAGAATCTGATTATATCCAGAGAAACCATCCATAAGTGACAACATTTCATGTCTGGCTATTAAATTCACTAATTGGTCAATAGTAGGGAGAGGGAAATCATCCTTAGGACAAGTGAGATTAAGGTCATAAAAGTTAGTACAAAGGTGTAGTCCCCCTATGGGCTTTGTGATAGGGACAATGTTAGATACCCATTGAGGGTAATCGATAGGTTGGTTAAAGTTAATGGATAAGAGATGTAGTAACTCTTCCTTTACTAAGAGCATAATGTGAGGGTGTATTTCTCAAAGCTTTTAATTTATAGGATTGGCGTTAGGGAATGTGACAATGCTATGGATGATAATAATAGGGTCTATATCAGGCATGTTACTATAGGACCAAATTAATGATTCACTATTATCTATTAAAAATTTAGTAAAATATTTGTGCTCTTAAGGATGTAAAGATATGTTGACCTTAACTATTTGTGGAGTCTCATGAGATCATATGTTAATGTTAACAGTAGCCTCATTTAATAAACTTGAGGTTTCATATGGAAGAGATTTGTGTAGATGGGAGTTCTCTACACCTAAATGAGCTAATATTGACTCATCACTTAGCATTGAAGAATAGGGATGGTGGGAAAATCTTACCCTATCATGTTTAGGTAGGATAGAGGGATGGTTTTGACCTCTCCATTGCGGTGATAGATGAGAGGTTCTATGGTAATGGCATTGACTAAAAAAAAGTTTGGGGGAATGGATACGATGTTGTTTTTCAATGAAGGGGTGCTAGATGGTGAGGATGATGGGTCCTCTTCAAGGATAATAAAAAGAGTAAATTTTGGGCTAGTTTTAGGGTTATTGTTAAAACTGAGGTTGTGTTTTTCATGGGGTTTCCTAAAATCTCCTAACATAACATCATATGGACCTTGTTTATAGATTTATGCTAAAATCCTTCTAGGCACATTGTTGTAGGTATGTTTTTATAAAGTGGGGTTTATCTAGCAATGAAAAGTTTGAGGTAAATGGTTTAGTATGGGTTTGGTTACCAAGATCTGAAGAAGGTTGATCGTTCCCCCATAGATTAAATGAGTGTAGAGGAAAGGTGAACTAAAGGGAATAATTTCTTTGAGATAAGGATAATATGCATGTTGTTTATTCAGATACCCATATTCCTGGGGAATAGGGAGAATCTTGAGTGTCAATAAATTATACTCTCCAATTGATAGTTGATGAAATGTGGAATCAATCGACTACTTGCCAATCCTTGATGTAGGGATTGTCATACTAAAGGATGCCTCATTGGATGATGATGGGGTAATGTTTTGTAATGGAATTAAAATGTTGTTTAGTCAAAAGGTGAGATTGCAAGTTTTAAATGGATGGGGATCAGTTGGGACATTGTAGATTTTACCTTCATGTTTGAATTTAATAAATCGGTGCAAGGTGGAGGGGATGCAATATATAGTGCATATCTAGGGACATCTTAGCAGGATGTTGTATTGAAATTCCAATTCTATTACATAAAATAATTTAGGTAGAACACATATGCCTACTTGGATGTGAAGGATGATTGTTCTTAATATAGGGGCCACAATATCATTAAATGTTCTTAAAATAGTTGGGGATTAGGCTAAAACCATTTTAGGTAACTATAATTATTTAAATGCATGAGAGGAGATGATATTTATACTTACACCATTATCAATCATTACTCATTTGATTTGAGTCTGATCAATTTGGGCAGTGATAAATAGTGGGGGATCCTGGTCATCAGGCTATAATGATGATATTTTTGAATCATGGAATGTTATAAATAACAACTTTTAAAGTGATGCAATGAACATTGATAGAGGCTACGGTTCATCAGCTTGTATCTTAATGGCCCACAAGGCTTCTATTGTAACCTCGTGATGTTGTGGAAAATTTTGGACAAGTTCATATAAAGACATCTCGATTGGGAGTTGATGAAGCTATTTTAGAACAAATAACTATAATAATTTTCAATCATTATTGTTTTGTGCTTTCCCTAAAATATAAAATTTAGGTTTCAAAGTGGACATTATAGGACTATTTATGGTAGGAGCTAGGGATTTCATAATAGTTATTTTGGCTTCATTACGATTGTGAGTCTTATAACCCTAGGTCTGGGATCACGTAGCTATGTGGATTGCATATATCCAAAATAAAAGGGGATTTTTTGTGTTTTCAAACTCATCCACATATAGAGGGTCTAGGAGGGGTTGATATTGAGCTCTATCAGAGGTTTTATCTTCTTTTATAGCCCATTTTGATACTATTTCTAGTATACTAGTTTCTACGGTTGATGTGACCCTAGTAGTTTGACTATGGGGATGGTCATGATTTAACTATTCAATTAGAAGATTGTCTTATTATAATAAGTTTCAAACCATAACTTTAAGTGCATTAAAACTTTTTGTATCATGACCAATTATTTGATGATACATGTACTTCCTATTTTCTTGATACCACACTAGTCTCTGAATATGAGGGTTAATGGGTTTTATGGGTGGTAGAGTGATAAGGGAGGTTTGGAGAAGTTGATCGAGGATCTTAGAATAAGACCCCTTCAATGGATCCTAACTAGGTTTTTCAATCCTCTGAGGCATTGGTAGGGAACTTTTTTTTGACTTCAAACCTTGATCTTTCTAACTGGTTATCTGAATATTCCCTATGATAGGTACCTTACACTTAGGATAAGCCCTTACACAAACCTTATGGATAGTAAGTGTTTAAAGGATTATGTATTGGCATTATCATGGTGGGAAGATACCTTTGTGATGTTACATGATCTCTAGAAGATGATTCTATGATGGTGGCTTTTAGTCTTGCTGAAGGATGGGGTCCCAATATAGACACTTTAGTTAGAATAGGTGGCAGAGGTGTTTTCCCTTTTTGAATCTAATTAGGGGTAGCAGAGATATTCTCTTTAGGGAGTTCAATCCTAATGGGAGGATGCAACAAGAATTTTCCTCATGAGGAAACAAGGTTTTTGTTTTTGACACGTATATCCTTTCCCTTAATTTCTTTAAGATTTATCTCTTCTTGAGTAATGAGGGGAACTGGTCTTGGGTTGGTTTGAGGCAACATGATAGTTTCCTTAGGGGATACTAAGCTAGAGGGGATGGGTATGCTAGACACAAGTATCGAGATGACATGAGGAATGGTATGTCTACCTAGTAGAATGTTAAATAAGCTTTTTCCTTGACATCTCCTTCCTTCTTTATTTTTATTGCATCATCTTGAATGTTTTTAGATAATGTTTCCTCAAATGGATCCCAAATAATGAGATTTAGAAATCTTGAGTGAGCTTTTGGGATAACTTCACTTAATTTAGATAGTTCAAAGGCATCTCTTATAAGGAGATTAGGGACAAAAGTACCACCAACTTCTTTAGGTAGAAGTTGATCATGGATCGTATTGATCACATGGGTCTCATGGTCTGAGGTAGATCTTGAATTAGCCTATAAAAAATTAGATGTGGAAGTATGATTAGGGAACAACTACCTAAAGATGTCTATAGATTGATTAGTGGGCACATTAAGGTTATCTAATTTTAACTCCCCTTGATCCATAAGGTTCTCTAATAGACCCTTGAAATAGTGACACCTATTGACATCATGACCTATTACATGGTGGAAATTACAAAAGCAATTTTCTTTAAACCACTAGGCTCAGGTTGAGAGTCTTCAAGAGGTCTCATCGGAGGAAGTTTGATGAGAGATGCATTTAAGATCTGGTCTAAAATACTATCATGGAGGAAAATGTGTTAATGGTTTTTAGGATTGTCCCTAAGAGGAAGATGGTTTAGATTGGCTTTTGCTTATGGTGGTGTTGAGTTTAAGACTATGGCATTAGTATCTCCTTTGGTATTAATATTGTTAGTCCCTTTAAAGGGATCAGGGTTGAAATTTTTACTACGTAATTTTGCTTTCCCTTCTTCCAACACTATAATTTCTAATTTTTAAGCCATCAAAAAGGCCTCATCAAACGTTTTGAAGGATTGTATCAGTAATGTTGATGAGATATGTTTAGCACATGATCTTATAAATAATTCAATTAGTTTGGGTTGTAGAAGGGAAAAAGTGAGTTGGTTTATGAGACTACTCCATCTAGCTATGAAATCAATGACAAATTTGTCATCAAACTATCAGATGGCATAGAGGTTGGTGATAGTTACTTTTCTTTAAATGTTGATAGAAAAGTGTTCTAAAAATATTTGGGCTAGCTACCCAAAAGAGAATAGGGAGTGATGATGGATAGAAATGTACTAGTCTAAGACTGGTCCAGCTAGTGACACAGGAAAGGTCCTAAGGAGAAAGGTATCATTGTGAGCTATAAGATAGCAAGCATGTCTAAATGTTCAAAGGTACTATTGAAGATCCTCCTTATTGTGAAACTTTATAAACTTTAAAATCTCCCACTATGAAGGGTATGGATTAATGGGGATATCTAGGTTAATAGGTTCATTACAAATTTGCTCATAAGTGAGCATATGTTTCTGACCAAAAATAGAGGCTTACAAATTATCCATTCTATTCATAAGGATACTCATAAGGTCTAGTTGGGTATTGCATTGAGGAATACCTCCCAAGACATTCTATTGCATATGTTGGTAGGTAAGAAGTGGAGTAGAAAAGGGATGGGATAAAGGATAACCAACTAAGGTATTCATAATTGGTTGGGATGCCACCACATACTATGGGGCTTGTAAGGGTATATAAGTAGACCCAAGAGCTTGTGTGGGAGTTATGTACTGGGTGGTAAATGGGATATATTACTAAGGAGGTTGAGTCATGGGGGATTCTTGTAAAGGCTGATTTTAGGGATTCAAAGGTACTCTAGTTTGGATGGGTGGAGGGGTTACGGGGATTGATATAACTATTTTCTAAGGTGTTGTGGTAAGAGGTATAATAGACATAGGTTAAGTTATAGTGATATTTTGAGCTTGGGTACTAGTTGGGGATGGACCACTAAACACTACTAGAGGTGGATTGCTTAATGGTTATGTAGTGTTAGTATTAGAACTAGTTGGGGGAGGATTCTTGTGGGAGGACACCATAGCTGTAGTGAACCCTTCACCTTATTCTAAAGGCATGCCAAAAGCATTCCCCAAAAATTATATGTGGGGAGAAAGTGGAATGCAAATAGCTTAGGTACTAAGGTAATGGCTAAGTGTGGTTGGATTACTATCCAATATAGTGGTGAATTCAGGATCACCTTGAGTATAATACTAGGGAATACCCTCCCCCATGGACTTAGGGGAGGTAGGAGGACTAGGAGAGGTCTCCATGGATTAAGATGATGTTGGGGATTTAGTTTACTTTAGCTACTACTATCGCATTGAAACCATATAGCGATGAAGGAAAAATCAAGAAAAATAAAACAAAAAGCACATGATAGTCTTTTTTATTATCTCATTTTTAGTGAAAAATAAAGGAACATTGAAATAAGATGTACCTAAAAGGATTTTACTTTTTAACTTTAAAGTGTGATTAAAAAAAGGTTATCAAAGGTCTTAAGAAATGACAATCTATAGATGGTTTCAGGTTTGTTTAGGCTCAATATATTTGTACTAGAATTGATACATGGCCTGGTATTGGGCCTACCCCTCACTTCACACACCACATCATAAGGGTGTTGGGTACTTAGCCAATATATATTGAATAACTAGGGTTTATACTCAGTCAATGTACTGAGTTGGTTCTCCCCTTGGTGATGAAATCCAAGTATGATAGTCAAGATGAAGTTTACCACTAGGTGATGAAATCCCAGTCAGTTCCCTTGTGTTTATGTTTGATGAGTTAATTATGTAAGTGGTTTGGTATGTGTGTGAAAGAAGTGATTACTATGATAATTTAACCCACCTAGAATATTCTATATGGATTACTTAGGGAAGCAAAAATGGATACAATTATTTTAACCTTTGAAAAAAAGGAAATTAAAAATAATTTTGGATTTTCTTCTGAATGAAGATGATAATCAAGAGAAAGGGAGAAGAATGGATAAATTCATAATGAATTATAATAATAAAAATGAGACCTTAAGGGTCCCATCGATGTGTTAGAATGTTATAGTAGTTTTTCATTTATTTAATGTAATTAACTTACTAAAAACTTAATGAAGTACATGATTTATGATTAATACCTAGAGATATGAAGGTGGTTATATACCACTTGAATCTAGCAATTGAGGGAACTTATTTTTGGCTTGGAAAAATAAACTACACATAAATAAATAACATGGACAAAAATGGATCAATAAATAGCTGGGTGAGCTGCCTGGTTAGTAACTAGTCTCAGGAAGTTATGAACTTCCTCGAGTGGATGTCAGCTCACTTTTTCCACAATTAAGTGGATAAATAACACTTGAAATTACAAAATATAAGGATGTGATAATAATAATTATTATGATTTAGTCTTTGTTTAAGTTATCAATGTAAGTAAAGTATTCATCCCAATAAGTCATAGTAGTATTCACATCCTCTTGTATAACATCAAGTTGGTTAGCAGTGGCTTCAATAGAGGGAGAGAAAATAATGGCACAAAGTGCTAACTCAAAGGCTATGTCACTCTGATCAATGAAAAAGGGTTGGGATACTATAGGCAGATTAGTGATAGTAATGATGTAGTGCATAATGTTGGATAGATTCATTTACATAACAAGGCCATGTTTAAAAAGATAGAAAATTAGAATGATTTAAAGACAGGGTTCTAAGATAAAAGGCTCAGGTTTTAAAAACCAAGTATAGTGGATCGATGTCGATCCTAGAGGATCAGTGTCGATTTAGAATGAATCAGCATCGATTATGTTCAAAACTATACTTAATTACAAATAGAGACTTAAAAGATGATAGAGGATAATAAAAGGAAAAAAGGGATATAGATTGTATTCTAAGGGTTGGATAAGCAGACATGAACAAAGAAACTAATGAGAAATGAAATAAACAAGACAACTACTTACCTTGAGCTAAGTTTCAGGCATAATAGATTTCTCCCCATAAATGCAAGTAGTCCTTCAAGCTCGAGGTGGTGGATGTGGATTGGGTGCAGTAAAATTTTGGTACAGTGGTGTTATAATCTCCTCAATTCTCTAGAAACCTAAGCAATGTTTCAAGGTTTAGAGCTCATGGTTCCTAAGATAAAGTGTTGGTTGGGTATAAATGGATTGATGTCGATCTAGATAATTGGCACCAATCAAGGGAGAATTGGCAATGATTCACCCAATTTGGCAGTTGAAGGTTTTATCCATGTTAATTTGTTCCAACCATAGGTGAATTTGGGTTTATGAGCATGAGGTTATTGGTGATGGGGTTATATATGGGTAAGGTGGTTAAGAGGTTAGGATTCCTTAGGTTATAAATAGATTTAGGTGGTTAGGGAGGTAAAAAGATAATTTGTGAAAATAAATTACTAGGCGGTTATCAATGAATAAATTAAACCTTAGGATAGGGATATTTAGGATATTAAAATAATAATAAGGGCCTACAACACCTTGTTGTAGAAAAATAGGAGCTTAGGTTAGGGGCCTAGTCATGCATTTTTATATTTGTTTAGGTTGGATTTAGGCTTGTTCTAATAGGGTGCAAGCCTCGACTAATCCTATGAAACTCAACATTTGACACTTGACTATGTTGGCATCACTTTATATAAGGTTCAAGCCTTATGTTATCACCAAAAGTGTAGTGGAGAAGGGACTAGGGTCTGTGTTGGGCTAGTTGTGTCATGGTCCAACTCTATCTTTTGGGGCCTTGGTTAGAAAAAAAATGGTTATGGAGTCATGGGCATAAGCCTTTGGTAACCTTGACTTAGTGGCACTCAAGTGTTTGAAGGGAAATTGGGTATCTGGTTGAGGTACTTAGGCATAGACTTCTACTTAGGCATAGGTATCATTTCAGGGTACTGGGTCTTACTCATACTTAACGCATTCCTTTGTCAAGCATGGGAGTCCTCATGCATTACAGACACACCATAGAAGCATTAGGTTATAAGGTCATAAAATCTCAACACATATAGTACAGAATTAAACATTCAACCATTTAAACATTTTACAAAGCTTTCATCATTACTGGAGTATAAAAATACATATATAATTTTATATAAACTAAGAATATACTCAACTTAAACCGTTAAAGTCTCAGATGCTCACAGGAGAGCTTAGGCATTACAATGGGGAGCGTTAAAGGCATCATGTACTAAGTTTTAACTCTAATGTTAACATAACATCTAGAAACACTCTGTTAGAGCTTCATTACTCCAATGTCTCCTCCTTTTTTCCAACTAAACTCAACTTGCTTTTATAGAGCTTTAGAGCATCTTAGGATCATGGGGAATGGGGCACACCGATCACTGAGCTGGCATTGAAAGTACTCATTTTTTCATCTATACTACACTTATCTTTAAGAGTAGTCATTATCTCATGCACCCACTTCCTAATGATGATTGATCCAAAAAAGAGTTGTTAGCTACCTATCAATTGGTGCCAGTACATGACAAAATAGTAATCATGGAAAGTTATTACCTCACACCCAAGTAACCTCTATGTTGGAAAAGATCCTATATTTAGATATATTTGGGGCTAACATTACCCCATATAAAAACATTATTCCATCCTTGGACTATCCTTATAGTGCCTTAGGTGCATAAAAATTAGGTGCACACTCCTTTAGTTTAGCCTCGAAATCCTCAAAACCCTAAATTGAGAGCTTGATTTATTTTGTGATGCTATCTACCTCTATAGAAGTGGAGTTGAGCGTGAGCACATTTATTTTTTCTAATTATCTCGTAAAGGCCTACAACATTTCCTTTGCCTTGGTTATGCTTCCATCAAGGATCTCTCTTTGCTTGTAGGCCTTTGTTTCTAGCACTTGAAAGAGCTCTTTTAGGTCCCAGTCTTGGGTTTTAATTTGAGCACTCAAAGTGTTGACTTATGCCATTATCTAAGTGCACTTATCCCTATTCATAGTGGATGCCTATGCTATTAGTGTTTCCTTCTCCTATTTTGCCTTTTTGAGGTATGCATTGATGACTGATGCTTAGGTGGAAAGGTTGTAAAAGATTGCATTGGTTGTTTATGTACCCTCTTCTAGCTTCATGAAGAGTTATTCCACCTCTTTGAGTTTTTTGGTGAGCTCTTATTTAATGTAAACACAAGGGTCCTCTTATTATTTTGGTTGTGATCTTGCCTTTAACCTTGGGAGCATCTGCTCTACTAGTGCACACACTTTATTGACCTTAAAAAAACATGAAATGTTGATGCTATCTAAGAGTGATAGCCCAAATTCCTCCATACAATCAGCTAATTGATGTAATTTGAATCTGATGGCCTTATTCTTTTCCTCTTCTTCCATCATGATCTTCTTTTAGATTGAGGCTCTAATATCATTTATGATGTTCTTGTGTGCTACCTTAGAATGCATTCAGAGGAGGGAGTTAACCAACCTTACTAGATTCATTACATAGGGTTTGACAAGAGGTGAGTCCTACCCTTCCTCTTATTGTTATGTGCTGATAAAATCCTTTTACAGTAGCTTGAATTTAGGTTCATCGATGTAACTATCAAAGGCAAAGGATAGTTGTTGGTGCATTAATGTCATGGAAAATCTACTAGGCATATACTCCATCATGTATTAGTCTTCATCCATGAACCCCTTTTGTGCCTTCTCTCACAGGCTCAACTCAACTTCCCCCTCTTGGATGACCAATTTTGTCTTCTCTAACTCTTCTTCATTAGATATAGCACTTCGTCAGTGCTTCCCTATGATGTGTCTTATTTTTCTAGCAAGGGTTCTTCCTTGGACATATCCCCTTTATCCAATTCTTTCTTTTCTTCAGCACTAGCTTCACCCTCTTGAGTTCACTAGATTTCAACTGCACTCTTTATTTGTTCCTATAAGGCACCAATATCACCTTCCTTGTCTCTTGGGACCCCTTCACTACCTAGGCATGCTTGTGGTGTGGATTCCTCCATTATGCTAGTAGAGGTGCTAGGCACCTTTGTTGCTTTATCCTTCATGGGTTTTGTGTTTGTAGCAACCCTCTTTTATTCCATATTTTTCTTATCCTTCTCTTTTTTATCCTTCTTCATCTCCACCTTTCTCTTTTTCATGAGTGTGACTATCTTATATTCCTTTGCCCTTATCTCGTCGGCCTAAGATTTGTTAATTTATGCCTATGTCATGACCTTGACCTTCATGGCCTCCCTTTTAAATTATAAATACAACTCTATTTCTCTACGATCTTTATTGAGGACCACTTTCATCCATTGGTGCCTCCTCTTCTCTTCAGATTATAGAGGCTATGTCACAAGTTCTAAGGTTGCAGTGCTTGACATTTTTGCTTCCCCAAGTGCGATAGCAATGCTGCCTTGGAAAGCCTCATGAATTTATTTAGTGTTAGGCTCTTCCTTGGTTTCTTCTTCGTAGATGATATAAACCTTAGTCCCTCCTCCTCCTCCTCCTCCTCCTTCTTCTTCTTCTTCTTCTTCTTCTTCTTCTTCTTCTTCTTCTTCTTCTTACACCCATTACACTTCTGCTTCTTCTTGCACCTCTTGCACGTCCATCTCTTCCAAGGTTATTGTGGCCATCACCACTAGCCCTTTGGACCTATTTTTCTTCTCCTTCACCCTTAGGTGAGGCAATTCTTGGTGTGAAGACCACGTGCTTCTTCCTTAAAATGGAGGGGGTAACTTCATCTTTGGAGGTTATTTTCAAATAAAGGCATTCATGTATTTCCTCAAAGGTTTCTCCTACTTCCTCTGAGGGGACTTTCTTGGTACCACTGGTGTCAACTCTCCTTCTTCATTGACCTTAAGGGGGAGGTCATCATCTTTGCTTGCAGGTGTAACTTTCTTCCTTCACTTCATCTCATAGAAGAGCTTTTGGATGTGCCCCGAGATGGATTATTTCTCAAGGGGATAGATATCAGTGGCATCCTCCTCATCCTCAGTTGCTTTTCTCCCTAAGCATGCTTATTACCACCTCAAACTACATATTTATACATCCATGATATTTACTAGGATATCCACTTATTGCACGTTGGGGATTCATTGTATCACCTATTTGAAGTACGTGGCTAAAAATGCATAAGGTAGTTTCAACTAACCCGAGCGATTCCTATCTATGAGTGCCAATTGAATGATGTATAAGTGCTTCATTATAGTGAAAATTATCATTCTAAATAGACTCTTTTGGATTTTTTATAGGATACACCATTCCTCTTTAAAAGCTTTAATGTACCGAGTGCATCATCCCATTATGTGTGTTTTAAACTTTGGGGTAAAAGTAGGGGAGAAAGTGAAGTTTTGATACTTGAGTATCAGGGAGTCATTATGCACTAAGAAGACCCACAAGTTATCTTCATCACCATCAAGAATGTTGATCTCCTCCATCACAATTAGGATCAACATGGAACCCTAATGGAAGGTCTCTTTCACCATGTGGCATTTGAGCACATTCTTGATCATGTCCTCTATAATGAACTTGGTCATGTTAAACTTCATCCCCTATGCAATGTTGTACATGATGCACATGTATGTTTTTATCACATCCACCTATCATCTACCTAGGCACAATTTGGAACTCACCAAGCATGCCACTACCCTCATCCTAAGATTATTGATGTCCTTGATCAAGAATGTAAAGTCTTCTTTTTAGTAACCTATGAGCTTCTTGACCCTTTAAACTTCATCATCATCTGCCACCATCTAATGGATGTTTTTACTAGAGCTTGAGAGTCTAGTGATTCAACTAATGAGGTTTGTAGAAAGCTTCATGTGCCTCCCTATAAAATAGAATCTATCCTTGTGGATGCATGAGAAAAGGAACTACACGAGTTCCTTCAGCTTTTCAAAACTTGTCAACTCATAGAGTTGTGTCACACTAGTCATCGTCAGCTTGTCTTAGATAGATATATCAAAGATCATTACACCTTGTGAAGTCTTTTACCCTATGTCTACCAACAAGTCTTATGCTAGGTCATTCACATTGTTCAAGGTTTGGTGATTGTACTCTTTTAAGTGGTAGTTATGCATGATCGATGCCTAGTTTTCTCTCATCAACACTTCTTTGAGAAACTACATATCCCAATAGAACATCTTCTCAAGCACCTCTAGATTGACTTGGGTGATGCTTACCCCTTATACTAGCAGTGTTGTTTTTGCAATGGTAGCTTTTACTGCTAAACAATCTCTCTTGGCATCTTTTTATGCCTGCTATAAGCCCAAACTCATCCACTTTTTACCCATTCTAAATCTTTTGGTGTTAAACCTTGGTTTGTTGATCTTGCCAAAGCTTTCAATCTTTGTTGGTACTTCACATAACCATGAGGTTTGTGATTATATGTTTAAATCTTAAGCTTCATGTGCCACTAATAGCAGCCTCAGCATCACCTTAGTTTATAACTACTCGCTTATTGCCCCAATCATGCCCATTTATCTCTTTTATCAATCTCATAGGGAACACAATTTATTCCTCTACATAATCATCCACTTTTGGCATTGAGGGGTAGTTAGGGTCTTATTATAGGAAGGTTTCTTTGGTTCAACTCTCTAGTTTACTGGTTGCTCTAGTTTTCTATTTAGATTTCAAATTAACACATGTTTGTAACCAAATGTAGTCAATCTTCCACTGCTTTATACCTCAACTTCTTATCTACTACTTTAATTTTAGTTCATTAATGGTGTAGAAGTGCCTAAACTCCTTAGGATTTTTTATGCCTCATAGAATCCACAAAAATCTTCTATTATATTTGCATTCAATATGGATCTTTGTGGCTCTACCACCACCACATTAACTTCTCCTAACAAATTTTTAGTGAAGTGAAGTAGTTCAAATAGTCACTTCCCACCTCACTTTGGGTGAATTTCAATTTGTCTTAATTATGTTCTCTTATGTCTTGTTCTCTTGGCATGACCTTCACCTTCAATATGGTAACCTGGTGTAATGCTTCACATGCACGTGATTCAGCCTCCTTGGTCCCATTTCCTTTTCTAGTTGTGCTTCTATTTTAAGTGCACTTGTCTACCTTGGTCAATTTCATTGTGCTTTCTCTTCTTACCTTGGCCTTTCCCACCCCATACAAATCCTTTGTGTTGGCCCTCCAGTGTGGAATCATTATTGATCTCTTACACATGATCATATTGTGCATCTTCACTCTACCTCTCCATGCACCTCTTGTACACTTATATATTATGTCTCTCTTAATTCACATATGCTCTAATTTTGGTGAGTTTCAAGTGCCTAGAGACTTGGGTGTCTAGTTTAGGTACTCCAAAATAACCTCATTCAACTCACTCGACTAGAATTATGTGTGGAAACACTAAACTAGCCCTTCTACTAGTCTAAACATACCTCACTTATTGAATCTTACAAAAGAGGATATGGTGTACTTTGTGTCTAACTCTAGAAAACTTCACACACCTGTAACATAGGTTTCTGGCCTTAGGTGCTTAAAGAGCATCTGTACTCAACTCACCCAACTCGAATTATGCATGAAAATACTAGAAACATTGCACTTATGACCTCAAAGCATCACTTATTTACTACCACAACAAATAGTAATTTGTTTAGCTTGTACCAAACTTTATTCTAGTTGCTCAATACAATTAACTTATAACCAAGAAGTTAGTGTTTGATTGCACAAGTGCTGCCCTGTTATCAATATAATTTCAATTAGTTGTCATTGAAATGCCTAGGGAACATTTCACTTGACAATGTGTGCAGCTTGCATACGCTAGTTTCTAAGATGTTATGGATGATATAAGGGCCCATCCACCTTATCTAATACTTTCTTGGGTTCTTGATATACTTGGAGTCATAGAGAAAAATGAATGTTCCTTTTGTTATCACCTTATAATTTATATACTTGTCATGCTAAAGATTTTGGTGCACCTTTTCTATTTGTTAGCTCCACTT
Source organism: Torreya grandis (assembly GCA_037957365.1). Taxonomy (NCBI): domain Eukaryota; kingdom Viridiplantae; phylum Streptophyta; class Pinopsida; order Cupressales; family Taxaceae; genus Torreya; species Torreya grandis. The sequence goes on from JARHVA010000143.1 coordinate 5,813,368, forward strand.
TGCTTGGGCACGTGCCTCATCTAAGTCCTCTATGTCCTCCAGCCTTACATTTAGTGATTTTTGGTCATCTAACTAACCAATATATGTGATATGTAATGATGGTACCAATAAATCCATCAGTAGGATCACCTCAGTGCCAAACACTAGTTGAAATGTTGTAGCCTTATTCAGGTAGTTTTAGGTTATGTGATATGCCCATAACACTATCGATACTTGACCATCCCAATATTTGTGACCAACATCATATATATTTATGAGGCACATCCCCATGATCTTATTAAATGCCTTAGATATACTATTCACTTGGGGGTGTTAAGGAGTTGTCTTGTGGTGCACCACCATATATTATGTTAGCAAGATTTGTATAGTTTCATTAATGAAATGTGTGCCCCTATAACTAGTAAAGTTGAGTGTGCACCAATAATGGCTTAAGATATTTTCCCATATAAACCTTGCATTTTTGGTGGTTGTGTAATTTTTTGTTGGTCTGGCCTTGGCCCACTTGGTGAAATAGTCAGTGGCTTCTAGAATGTGCCTCATGCCTATGCACCATGTTGTGGGGATAATGGGTCCAACAAAGTCAATGGCCCATTTCTCAAATGGATCCTGGGAAATAATGGGAATGAGAGGCAATATCATCTTGATGGTTGGGCTTCCCTATGTGCTGGCATATATCACATGCCTTGGTGCAATCCTTCACATCTTGAAACAAACTTGGCCACCATAAACCTAATTGTAACACCTTACACATTGTTATGTCTACTATGCAATGGCCTCCTGTTATCCCATCATGTACCTCATGTAGGATGGGGTCCCTTTCATGCTCAAAAACACACTAGCATAAAACTTCACCTCATCCTAGTTTGTATAGTTCCTCTTTAATGAGCTAAAAATGGGTGACATAAATTGTGAGCTATTTCTTTTCTTTTGTTGTCATTGTTTGGGGTATAGATCCAGATGTTATAAAGGTGGTTATCTCTACCAAGTCCTCAGGGGCATACTATATTTTGTATAGTTTCACATCTAACATATCATCCTCAATTAGCACTGCTAGATCACCTAAGTCTATACAGGGTAATGATCTAGCCCCAAGTTATATTTTCCAAGCTTGATAACAATGGAGAACTGTAATTCTTGGAATAGAATGATCCATATAAAAAGGTGCCCATGGAGAATGGGCTTATTCATGAGGTACTTAAGTGCTTCATGGTCTATGAAAAAGATGAATAAGGTCACCAACAAATATTGTCTAAATTTTTATTGGGCATAGACCATGGCAAGCACCTCATGTTCAATTGTGGTATACTTCTACTTTGCCTTTATTAACCTTGGCTTAGAGGCACTCAAGTGCTTGATGAGCAACTAGGCATCTAGTTGAGGGACTTAGGCATAGACTTTTGCTTAGGCATGAATATCATTTTGGGGGTGTAGGGTCTTACTCATACTTAACATATTCCTATATCAGGTGCAAGAGTCTTCATGCACTATAGGCACACCATAGAAGCATTAGGTTAGAAATTCTCAAGAGCTCAACACGCATAGTACATACTTAAGAATTTAACCATTTAAACATTGCACAAATCTTTCATCATTACCAGAGTATAAAAATAATACATATATAATTTCATAAAAACTGATCATATACTCAACTTAAACTATTAAAGGACTAGAGGCTCACAGGTGAGCTTGGGCATAAAATGGGGAGCGTCAAAGGCATCCCAAACTAAGTTCTAACTTTAATGTGAACATAACATCTAGAATCACTCTGCCAAATCTTTACTAATCCAATGTTTCCTCCTCTTCTCCAACTGAACTTAGCTTGCTTTTATAGAGCTTTAAAGCATCCTAAGATCATGGGGAATGGGGCATGCCGATTACCATTATGGCATTGGAGGTAATAATTCTATTGTCTCCACTATGCTTGTCTTTAATGAGTAATCATTATCCTATGTACCTGATTCCCAATGATGATCGATCCAAAAAGGAGTTGTTAGCCACCTACCAATCGGTGTCACTAGATGACAAAATAACAATCATGGAAAGTGATTACCTCATGCCCAACTAACCTCTGTGTTGGTATGGATCATATATTTATATAGATTTTTTTCCCAATACACCTAATAAATTATATGTAGTATATGAAATTATAGTGTCTACACCAATTTATAAAATGATGTCTCATAGTCCAGATCATGGTGGCCTTGGTGGCCTCTTAGATGGTTGATGCATGAAATGAGAGGAGGTGTTGGACCTATAAGATAGAGCTCATTGATCCACTGGTACTACACCCTCATTCAACCCCCTATAGTATTAGGCATCTCTATTCAAATGTGATATATAATGAGTTACAAGACCCAAACTCTATCTCTATAATAATGTAGCCCCGTCATACTTGGTTCACTCAGCTACCTATAATTCCACTTCCCATTAGCTCACTCAAGCTTGAATCTGACCTATTTGGCCCTAAAGGCTATTATTTATGCATCTTTAGATTCAATATATCCCAAAAAAGTGGTCAAGTGAGCTAATATTAGGCCCATCTAAATATCCTATTATGTTATCTGACATTGTAAATTGATAACCTATAGGCAATGTCTATTTCTTTTGGCAATAATATTGCCTACCTCAGCCACCCTCACCCTCACCTCCTACTAAATACTATCAATCTCAGCTTGATCTATTGTACTAATAGGTGGCCTAAAAGGCCCGACAACATCTAGACCTATCCCCTTCACTTCTTGACCCCATTCTTTGATCACCCCCAGCTACCCCTTGATAACCTCCATCAAGGCCTAATCAGTCTTGTCATCTTTACTATCTCCACCATCTCTCCCTACCTCTAGTTATAGCCTATGTTCTAGTTGTCTCCTTAATCATGCCTATGCTTGTAAGAGCCTCTGCATGACTCCTTTCCTCCTAGTCCCCTATACTATCCTCAAAAGTCTCTGTGATTATTTTTGATATTACCATCTTATGTAAGTTATAATAACTCTAGGATCTACCATCATTGTCTAAAAATCCCACACCATAAGAACTATGCTATAATAATCAACCCATGCTAAAGTCCTACCAACTATATGCCCCCATTAAGGCCTCTCTATATCACTCTTGATAAATAGGTGTTCCTCTCTCAAGACATCCTACTAATGTCTAAACAACCTCTACAGTCTATCAAGTAAGTATATCTCTATGATGTAATCTCGGTGTCCTATCAAATAACACTCTATCAGCATATACCTATTATAATCAACATCCTCTATGTACCCCCATTGTACCTATCTATATAGCATCCGTGTAATATGATCCTCTATCAAATTATCCAAAGAGTGTCTATAAAACCTCATGTTACCTACATGATCTCTCTGAACCCCTAGAATGACATACCACCTAAAAATTAGTGGTTACTTAGGCTCATAGCCTACTCACATGCCTAGTGGCCTCTCAATCACCACGTGCTCCCAACACCAGATTTGTAGCAATAGTGAGGGTCCAAAGCTCGTCACCACTTATATGCCCCTATATGTAACTCCCTATATAGATGGTCTAACATAATAGGTCCCCATGAAAACACTCAATAATCCTACACCATGTCTACCACTACAGAAGTTATCACAAGTGTTTACAAGTTTGAGAGATAACTTCACATAGAAGCTATCACAAGGGTTTACAGGTATTTCTTTATTTTGGGTTTTGATTCAAGAATTATCCAGATATAGATCTTTTGTATTAGCCCATAGCTCTACAGATCAGGATCAAGCATACAAGGTGTGTTATATCAGCGACCGTACGAAGTCCGTACATATCTGTGAAAATTCATACGCATCGATAGAAATATCAGACACCAACATCGGTGGGCAGAGACCTACAGAGACTGACATCGGTCGACATATCACTGACGTCGGCAGGTTAACGACTCCAGTCGATCGACGACGGCAGTATAACCGACGTCGGCGACTATGTTTTTTTTACACAGCAAGCCGAGACATACCAGATCCAGTTTTCATTCCCAGTTTGCAGAATATTTAGGCTATTAAGGCCATACTTTCAATCTTCTTTGTATACTTGATATAGGACCTCTATTGTAAGAAAATGAGCAAATAAATAAGAGATTATACTCTGATTTATTTATCTATTTGAGGATATTTTGCAGAAATATAGATAAGCAATTCAGAGCTTTTGTTTTGGTATCTGAAGGGATAGTACAGTGGTATCAGAGCTAAATCTTGCCATCCTGAGGGTTTGATAGTCTTATGCAGCCACAAGAGTTGGGACCACACAGGTATAACACACATAGTAGAGCCTTGCTTGAAGGTACCCATTTGTTACAACAGCAGCCATTTATCATGAGTGACAGACGTGAGGGTAGCCCACCCAGGGGCCACCGACATAATGATGATCTAGGTACCATAAAAACCTACCATGAGATGACACAGGCACTACAGGCACGCATTTGATAGATAGAATGGGGAACAAGGAGATAACAGGAGTGCTACAGTTAATCAGAGACCCCAGCAGGCCCACTCTAGGACAGTGGATAGACCTACACATCCTATGTTTGTTCAAGAGGAACCAGAAGTTCCAGTAGAGGAGGAGGCAGGAGATTCCTCATTTGTAGATGTTTACATGGCTGTAAATGATGAGTGGGACTTATTACCTCCTCATGTTCAAGAGAGGACGTCTTTTGATCATTTTTTTAATCTAAGGAGAGAGCACTACAGATTGGTTAGACAAGACAGGAGACCTAGACACCAAAACAATGATCTTAAGCATGCTACGAGCAGGCTCACACTCACGATGTTCGACGGTAGTGGTAAGGTGACAGCACAGGCCTAGGTTAGTAAACTTGATACATTTCTCACATCATGACTGATGGCTGAGGAAGATGCTATCAGATATGCGACACTACATCTTGAGGGAGTAGCTCACGATTGGTGGCACCACGGGATGGTGACACTCCATCATGATCGGATCAAATCTTATCAAGAGTTTGTGGATAGGCTGGTAGAGCTTTTTGATAGGAGGGATCCAGAGTCCTATTTTCGAGAGTTGGCACAGTTGTGCCAAAGTGGCAGTCTAGAGTCTTACATTGGTGACTTCTAGAAGTTATAAGTTATGGTTCCTAACATTTCAGAGAGGCGACTTGTAGTACTTTTCATGGAGGGATTGACAGAACCATTGAGAGGTTGGATCAAAGGCTTTGATCCTCCTTCATTATAGGAAGCTATGAAGAAGGCACGTAGTATGGAGATGGCAGCCCCAACAAGCATATCTAACTCCAGATGTACTTCTTCATCCAGGGATAGTAAGGGCTTCAACAGGAATAGAGAAAGACCAGGTTTCAACATAGATAAATTAGGTGTTAAGAATGATTCAAAGGCCAATCTAGCAGCACCACCTTTGGATAGAGAGGCTCTTAATGATCTATGCAGGAAGAAGCTTTGTTTTTACTGCAAAGGTCCATATGATGCTAATCACGATTGTCCTTTGAGGCCTAAGGGCAAAGCAAATCGAGTGATGTGGGCCTATTATGAGGATGAGGAATTAAAAGATTCTGAACATCATGATTGTTCCAGGGAGCCAGAGGCTGAGGCTTCAAAGCCTAGGGTAGAGGCAGAGTCAGAGCTCCAGATTCAGGAGGCACGTCTATCTAGCATCAAACACGAGGGATCATTCAGACTCTATGGAGTTTTGGTAGGACAGAGGGTCATCACCCTTCTTGACACTGGAGCCACACATAATTTTATTGATACTAGATTTGTGGAGAAGCGTGGACTCATCATAGAAGATTTCGAGGGCATTAGAGTTAAGGTAGCTGATGGTTACACCCTCAGGTGTGAGTAGATGATCAGAGATCTCCCATTGCACTTGAACAACTATGAGTTCAAGGCAGATTATTATGTGGTCAACATGGGGGATATAGATTTGGTCTTGGGCATGAAGTGGCTTCATTCCCTTGAGGTAGTCACTCTTAGTCTTAAGGATATGGAGATCCATTTTGATGTTGATGGGAAGACTCACATTCTTAAGGTGATACGAGACGGCAACATCAAAACTATTTCTTTACATCAGATGGAGAGGCTCATGCGACATGACATGGTAGAGTGGGCTACCGAGTGCACATTAGCACCAATGCAGGAGGGACAGCAGAAGACTGAGTATCATCCTGACATTCAGCAGTTGAGAGTCAAGCATGATAAGGTATTTAGTGACATTCCACTAGGGAGACCTCCAGACAGGGGCATTGAGCATATTATTGAGCTTGAGGAGGGCGCTAAGCCCATTATGATTACTCCTTATCAACATCCTAAGCGGTTGAAGGATGAGATCGAAAAGACAATTAAGGAGTTACTGGCTATGGGTCACATTCGGCCTAGCAAATCACTGTTTGCTTCTTCAGTTGTTCTGGTGAAGAAGAAAGATGGCACCCTACGCATGTGCATTGACTACAGAGCCCTGAATAAGAGAACCATTAAGAACAGGTATCCTATACCTTGTATTCATGAGCTTATTGACGAGCTCCATTGTGCACATTACTTCATGAAGATAGACTTAAGGTCAGGCTATCATCAGATCAGGGTTCACAAGCAGGACGTGGAGAACACAGCTTTCCATTGCCATTGTGGACACTATGAGTTTATAGTGATGCCATTCGAGCTCACTAATGCACCAGCAACATTTTAGTCCACCATGAATAGAGTCTTCCATTCACTGCTGAGGAGGTTTGTACTTGTTTTTTTATGACATTCTTATATACAGTAGGACTTGGCAGGAGCATTTGGCTCATCTGGAGACTGTACTCAACATCTTGGAGAGGGAATCCTTGTACGCCAAGGAGTCCAAATGTGATTTGGGGATGACCAAATTGTTATACTTGGGTCATATTATTAGTGCAGGGGGAGTGCAGATGGATCCTGAGAAGATCTGCGCTATCATAGACTGGCCTATTCCGGCAAACCTTACACAGCTACAGGGATTTCTAGGTTTGTGTGGATTTTATAGTAGGTTCATGAATGGTTATTCACGACATGTAGCTCCTATGACATATTTGATGAAAAAGGGTGCTTTTTGTTGGACACCTGAAGCACAAGAGTGTTTCGAAAGGTTTAAGGAGTTGATGACTATGTGCCCAGTTTTGGCACTACCTAATTTTTTGAAGCCTTTCAAGCTTCATTGCAATGCTTCAGGCGAGGACATTGGAGTGGTGCTTATGCAGGACAAGCACCCCATAGTATATGAGAGTCGTAAGCTCAGGGGACCAGAGAGACTGTACAGCATTTATGATAAAGAGATGCTTGCTATCATGCATGCCTTGGCAAAATTTAGGCAATATCTCGTGGGCAGCAAATTTTGCATCAAAACGGACCACAACAGTTTGAGACATTTCTTGGGGCAGTGAGACCTCAATGATCGTCAGCAGAAGTGGGTGAGTAAAATACAGGCATATGACTTTGACATCTCTTTCATCAAGGGCACCCAGAATGTTGTGGCTGATGCTCTTTCACGCAGGCCGTATTTGAGTACCATGGTCCACATTACAGAGGATTGGCGACATATGATTGTGGCAGAGTATGCCAAGGATACATGGGCATCCAGCATTGTTGAGGGATCGACGGTTGACACTAGATATACTCTTGTGAATGACTTGATCATTTACAAGAACAGGGTTTATTTGATCCCAGGATCATCGATGAAGAACATTATCATGCGAGCCTTTCATGATGTACCCACTGCAAGACATCTCAAATATTTTAAGACTTATAGACAGATTAGGGAGAGATTCACATGGAAAGGCCTCAAAGTAGATGTTCTTCAGTATGTGCGTGAGTGCCCGATTTGTTAGTAAAACAAGCAGGAGAACACGTACCCAGTAGGATTGTTATGGCCACTCCCAATTCCTGACAGGAAGTGGGAGTGTTTGTCGATGGATTTCATTACAGGCTTGCCTAAAGCCCAAGGACGAGATTGCATATATGTAGTTATGGATCGGTTAATGAAGTATGCCCACTTATTTCTGATTACCACCACACACACAGCTACACAGGTAGTAGAGGTTTTCTTTTGAGAGGTATTCCGACTGCATGGATTGCCTCGGAGCATAGTGAGCGACAGGGATAGTCGGTTCCTGAGTCACTTCTGGTAGGAGGTGTTCCGACTCTATGGGACCGAGCTTACACCTAGCACCAGCTACCACCCACAGACCGATGGACAGATGGAGATAGTGAACAAATGGGTGGAGGGATACCTCAGGAACTACATTGCAGGGCAAAAAAAAGCTTGGGTCAAGTGGATTCATTTGTGCTAGTATTGCTATAACACGACTTTCCACATGACCATTCAGATGTCTCCTTTTATGGCATTGTATGGGTATGAGGCACCGAGTTTTCAATATTTGCTACTGAGCGACAGTAGAGTGCCGAGTGCTGGAGACTTATTGCAAGAGAGTCAGGATACTGAGGACTCTCAAGGATAATATTGCTAAGGCGCAGAATCAACAAAAGTAGTATGCAGATCAGCGGAGGACCGAGAGATCTTTTGATGTGTGTGACATGGTCTATCTTATGCTGCAGCCTTACCGTTAGTCTACTCTTCAGAAGAGTGGGGAAGAGAAGCTTAAGCCACGTTACTACAGTCCTTTCAGGATCCTGAGACGTGTTGGAGAGATGGCTTATGAGCTAGAGCTTCCGACAGAGAGCAAGGTACACAATGTCTTTCATATATCACGCCTTAAAAAGGCGTTAGGACACCGTGTGATACCTTCTACAGTTTTACCTCCCTTAGATGATGAGGGAAAGTTGATTTTAGTACCTGAGTCCATCTTGGAATCTAGAGAGAGACAGTTGCGTAGGAGGACTATCAGGGAATATTTGGTAAAGTGGAAAGATTTTCCAGTGGAGGATGCGACATGGGAAAGCGAGGATATTCTATAGCATCCAGAGTTGAGATTGCTTGAGGACAAGCAATTTCAAGAGGGGCGGACTGTCATGTCCCCTTCTAGTTGACATCTTTCCAAGCGAATGATTAACCTATTATGTGACCCTCGTAGGCTGATGGGATGGATAGAGGGTCTTGATGGAGATGGGCTTGGATTTCGTTTGGGCTCTTTCGGACATGAATTAAGGGAGATATTAATATTTGATTGATTTAATCAAATATTAATTATTTGGTCTAATTTTAATTAATTATTAATTATTAATTATTAATTATTAATTATTAATTATTGGGTCTAATTTTAAGATCCTAATTCTAATTTAAGAATTGGTCTAATTTTAAGACCCTAGTTCTAATTTAAGAAGCCCTAAGTCTAATTTAAGGGAATCTAATTTTAGCAAGCACACCTTTGGAGGGGTATAAGAATTTCTCATGGGAGAGAGTATGTATTATGATTGATTATTGATATTGAGTTTTGTTAAGAATTCTTCTGTGAAGACTGAGCCAAGGGTTCCAGGATTCCATTTGCATTGAAGAACGTCAACTCTTCATTGTGTGCAATTCAGAGGTTGTGAAAGACCAGCCGATCTATTGCCAAATTGAGAGATAGCTTCATACAGAAGTTATCACAAGTGTTTACAAGTTTGAGAGATAACTTCACATAGAAGCTATCACAAGGGTTTACAGGTATTTATTTATTTTGGGTTTTGATTCAAGAATTATCCAAATATAGATCTTTTGTATTAGCCCATAGTTCTACAGATCAGGATCAAGCATACAGGGTGTGTTATATCAACGGTCGTACAAAGTTTGTACAGATTCATGAAAATCCGTACACATCAAAAGAAAGATCAGACACCGACATCGACGGGCAGAGACTGACATCAGTTGACATATCACCGACGTCGGTAGGTTAACGACTCCAGTCGATCGACGATGTTTTTTTTACACAGCAAGTTGAGACGTACCAGATCCAATTTTCATTCCCAGTTTGCAGAATATTCAAGCTATTAAGGCCATACTTTCAATCTTCTTTGTATACTTGACAGAGGACCTCTATTGTAAGTAAATGAGCAAATAAATAAGAGATTATACTGTGATTTATTTATCTATTTGAGGATATTTTGCAGAAATATAGATAAGCAATTCAGAGCTTTTGTTTTGGTATCTGAAGGGATATTACAAATAAAGAAACAAAATGACAAGCCAAAGTAATATACTTATCATTAGTCCTACCTCCACTGGTCTCTATAACTCTTAAACTCTCTCTATGATGGGAAGCACATGGAATTCAGTCCATTGTCATTAACTCCAGATCACAAATTTACAATAGCCAAGATTGAAAATGAATCCTTTTTACACTTGATTTTCTATTTTACCCCCCAATTGTCAAGGACCTAGAACAATAAACATGCTCCGATGCCTACTTAGTCAGGATCTTGCTCCCTCAATAAGAGCACAAATATGATTACTCTGTATAAGCAACTAATCACGAAATTTAACTAGAATTAAAAGTAACTAGAAATATGAAACAACACAGGAATTGAGAGACAATAGACAATTATATTAATAGTCACTCAGAAGAATATAAATAAAGAAGATGCCACTTCTTCTTCCACCTCAAAGGTTCACCACACCTCAAGACCTTCTTCCCTCTCTCTCTTGGTCACAACAATCAACTCCAATATAGAATTGATGTTCACCTCTCCAACCAGTCAGTAACACGCTGCCAGTACACCAAGTACACAACCATACTCTAAGTAGATCTCCTGCTCTCTGCTGCTACCTGCAAATCACTAGACCTTACTCACCATTGTAGATCCCCTATAGAAAGTCATGCACACATGCTGACCAAGATCATACACATATGAAGAACCCTATTGATTCTCCAAACCATTACCCACCTTGGTACTATGGCACTAGGAGGAACGCACCATTGCTCTCTTCTCTCTGAAGGAGCTTATTGCTCTCTTACTCACTAGCTACAAGTTTACAATACAGCCTATGAGTCCATATATAGATCTCATGCTTACAATAATTAGACTAACCTAATTACAATAATTAGACACGTAACTCAAGACTAAGACTAGCCTTTGACATGCAAACAAATAGTCCAAAAATAGAATCTCTGGGATCAACATGCAAACTGCCTATTCTCGCACAGGCTGCCGACGTCGGCTCCTCCATGACCGATGTCAGCCAACTGGTGACTGACGTTGGTTGCTTCCTCACTGCCATCTGATCGATGTTGGTTGATCAGACTGATGCCAGTTTCCCTACAACACATTCAGCAACTCTCTGCAACTCTGCATCCTCCATAACTTCTTCTATTTGCATCCTGGTGAAGCTTTTAGCTCCACAACCTAACAATCTCCCACTTGGAGATAAATAGCTGCACCTGTACCTATACCTGTACACCATCTAAATTATTCCCTGGCTTGTATTCCTCTTCAAGATCAATCCTAAAGACCAACCACCACACAACCTGTGATGTTACGCCTGTCATTCAAATAACCTGCCACATCCGAACCTACATATCCATGTAGTGAAGAACTTGACCCTGCATAACATGTTAACCTGCTGCTAGTCCCACTGGACTACCCTCCAGTACTCCTTTCCTGAATTGGCTCCATACTTTCTGACAACCCCCACTGCTTGGGAAAATATAGGTCTACACTAGACCTCATGTGATTTTGAACCCTGTTCTAAGCTCAGCTTGAACTGTTCAGCCCTTGGTGTGCTTTTCGATTCTGCATCCTGCATCATGAACCCTACCAACACCGTCTTCACATCAGCTCCCACTGGAGATAAAATCTCCATGTCTCTTATGCCAAAGAATTTCATTGCTCCAAATTCTTCATGACACACCTCTGAACTAACCTTACCTTTAGCTCAGTAAAATCTTGTATCTCAGAACCTATAACTAGTATACCATTCACATACAGTAACAGAATAATGTTGCAATCATTATCCACCTGGTAAGATAAACACAATAGTTACACTGACATTGACTGAAGCCATGCTTAGTCATCCACCTGTCAACCCTGTACCACTGTCTTGCAGCTTCCTCAAGACCATATACCTTGGCCTTCCGTCTTACGTATCCATCCACTCTCTTCTTTAACTTGGGAATCCATTCCATCTCTCAATGCTTACTTCCAGCTGACAACTTTACCAACAAATACCTGTTTGGTTCTTCTTCAAGGACTCACACTCCTCATCCATGCCAAGCTCCCACTGTATCTGGATTCTACCTGCATTGCCTCTTCACATCTTCTTGGTTCTTAACCATCAATAAGCAATATAAAGAAGGTGAACAATGAATATGAGGTTCACTTACCCTTTTTGACCTCGACATGAACATTTGAGACCTGTTGGCAGCTTGTTGTCTGCCTAATATCCGTTCCAGTGACCGATCTCGGCCATCTCCCAATCTGCTCTCGACCGATGTCGGCTCCCTGTACTGACCCTGACTGCCAACGTCATTTCCCTGGTCGACGTCGGTATCCTTTCTACCGACGTCAGTTCCTTCATGATCGACATCGGTCTTCCTGTTACCGATGTCAATTACTATCTGACTGACATCGGTACCTGTGTTCGTTTGTGAGTGATAACTTTTTACCCGCAAGCTCTCCATGGATCAAAACCCTATTCAAATCAACATAGCTCTGCTCAAAATAATTCAGTCTCCTCACCTGATCTCTGTCTGTCATCTCCTCCATGAACACCAAGGCTTTCCAGTTCTTTAGCTTGTCAAAGACATCTGACTTCCACTTCAAAACCTGCATTCTCCTTCTACATATGTGACTAAGCCTATGAAGCCACATCTCTACAACAGAAGGTGAATTAGCAATATAAGTAGATAGATAAAGGATACCTACTTTATTACCACCATCTAATTCAAGTGTATCTCCTGTGAGAGTTACAATGCATCTCTCATCACCCAAATTTCCTAAATAAATTAGACTCATCTCCAATACTGGTACCTGCATGACTTCCTTCAACCACTGTGTGTCATCCGTCTGCAATTTCAGCTTCACTTCCCCTTCGTCAATAATCTGACAAGGTTTTCCAACCCCTAAATAAATCTCTCAAAAGTCTCCAAAGACATACCTATCAAAAGATGCTCTATTTCGAGCTACATGGAAAGAGGCAAAAGAATCTGTAAACAAAGATTCCACTTTATCCAGAACATCTTGTGCAACATCACCTGCAACATATGCTTCTACGCGCTGATCTTCTACTGACCAACAATCTCTTTTTACCTGCTCTTTCTTTCCATCAATCAGACCATTCGTGCTATTCAATTTCTCCATTCATAGCTTACTTTCTTCTGCCATTGCTATACTCCCACTCAATCTGAAACCCCTATGAGTGACCTATAATAAAAAACACTATCAGATCTGAAACCACCTGTTAGTCAACCCAACCAAAAGCTTTGATACCACTTGTCAGGGACCTAGAACAATAAACATGCTCTGATGCCTACTTAGTCAGGATCTTGCTCCCTCAATAAGAGCACAAATATGATTACTCTGTATAAGCAACTAATCACAAAATTTAACCAGAATCAAAAGTAACTAAAAATATGAAACAACACAGGAATTGAGAGACAATACATAATTGTATTAATAGTCACTCAGAAGAATATACAATAAAGAAGATGCCACTTCTTCTTCCACCTCAAAGGTTTGCCACACCTCAAGACCTTCTTCCCTCTCTCTCTTGGTCACAACAATCAACTCTAATACAGAATTGATGTTCACCTCTCCAACAAGTCAGTAACATGCTGCCAGTACACCAAGTACACAACCGTACTCCAAGTAGATCTCCTGCTCTCTACTGCTACCTGCAAATCACTAGACCTTACTCACCATTGTAGATCTCCTATAGAAAGTCATGCACACATGCTGACCAAGATCATACACATATGAAGAACCCTGCTGATTCTCCAAACTAGTACCCACCTTGGTACTGTGGCACTAAGAGGAACGCACCATTGCTCTCTTCTCTCTGAAGGAGCTTATTGCTCTCTTACTCACTAGCTACAAGTTTACAATACAGCCCATGAGTCCATATATAGATCTCATGCTTACAATAATTAGACTAACCTAATTACAATAATTAGACACGCAACTCAAGACTAAGACTAACCTTTGACATGCAAACAAATAGTCCAAAAATAGACTCTCTGGGATCAACATGCAAACTGCTTGTTCTCGCACAGGCTGCCGACATCGGCTCCTCCATGACCGATGTCGACTGACTGGTGACCGACGCCGGTTGCTTCCTCACTGCCATCTGACTGACGTTGGTTGATCTCACTGACGCCGGTTTCCCTGCAACGCATTCAACAACTCTCTGCAACTCTGCATCCTCCATAACTTCTTCTATTTGCATCCTGGTGAAGCTTTTAGCTCCACAACCTAACACCAATAACCCTATTCTTTTCCCCCTTTCCCCCTATTTACCCTACCCTTTCTACTTAAACAACTAATTTTGATTCTTGGATTCATTTATCCATCCTTTAATCATGTATAGTCCCATTTACAGTAACTATTCTCCATCCCACAAGTCATTTTAATCATTTTTTGGGGTATTTTCATCTCCCCACTCTCTGTCTAACATTCTAAGTTAGAACTACATTGACCTAAGGTCTTTTCAGACTATATAGGTAGCACATGGTCAATTTTAGTACCAAAGGATAGCTTGACCACTAAACCCCTTCGCTCGTGGTCACTCAAAATTATTAAAACATGTTGAGCTACCAATTGTAATATAAAATCCCCTTATCATCATAAATCACTTATATCATCTTATTAGCCCGTAACTCTCCCTTACATGTGTCCTTATTTTGGAAATGTTGATAGCTCATGGCCTTATTTATCTCTATCTATCCATTCCCTAAACATATATCTTTGTTTCATTATTATTCATATTATCTGATAAATCTACCTATCTCTTTACTTAGCATTGATATGTGCCTAGTACTTATCTTAAAAGGCTAATCATCATTTTTAATGTGTGTTCCCCCTTGAGACTAGTCTTACACCTGTAACCTTATTCCCTCACATTTTTTATTGGGGCATCTTATCACTCAGAGATCAACTATCATCTAGGGCATCATAACCCCTCATCATCTTGATTACATACCCACCCTAGGATCTCTTTTTGAGTGGCCATCTAGTTCGTTCTTCCCCGTATGACCCCTTAAGGGGGCATCATGCAACCTTGTTAACCCATCACGTAATGGTTTTTCACTTCCCACTTCATCACTTGCATTGCCCTTTCAAAGAGGGGTAAAATGTATACATCTAAATCTACTCACCCTAACTATTCCATTAATCCCACTATTTATCTTAATTAATCCCATAACCATTGACCTAATATAAATAAATAAATCCCATTCCCTATTATATATTTCCTACATCATGTTAACCTTATTACACCACTCATGCTATATTAATCCCTTTATTATCCCACTAACATCCCATTAAGCCACTAATCCCACCTCATTTATTAACCACTTGCCCCACTTTCTAATTTAAAACTCAAAATATTCTACCTACCCCCTAGCTAACCTATCCATAGCCTCTCCTAAACACCTAGATCCTTTAACCTTCTTAAAACCCCTAAACTAATCCCTATTAATTCCTAATTAAATATAGAATACTCTAAAATCTAGAGCCTTCTCTATTTCTCTAGAATTCTCTAAAAACTAGAGAATTCTTGTGAATTTAAATTTCATTTTAATCTTCCCTGCCACCCTATAAATAACCAAGCATGGAACTTGGTTAGACCAATTGGAATTGGTATCAAATATCATATAAACTTTCTTATAGCCTTCATACTCCCCTTTCATAGATATATCCTTGCATCCAAAAAGCCATTGATCCCTTTTGTATCCACCTTAAATCTTGAAGCCACCATTATCAAGCAATCTAAAAAGCAAGTCCATAATCCTTGGAGAATCCATTTGACGATCTTGGAGGGAAGACAAGAGAAGTAAGGTGATGGAAAGAGTCTTCTTATAATTTTTTATTGCTTTTATATTCTCTCCCTTTAATATTTTTGTAGATTTTAGTTTAAGTTACTATATATAGTACATTGAATCCATAGCTCAAATTTTACAAGCATAAAATAATAATAATATAGGTTGTGTCATCTCATGGAGGAGTGATAACATGGACCTATTTAGAGGGAAAGTAGTTATCACCCTCATGGAGATGAGGAGGAGAAAGAGATTATTTCCTCTGCATACGATATGACATTAAAAATTAAAACATGGTTATTAGGGTATTAAATTTATGGATTAAATCCAATAAACTATATTGTAATTAATCCTATATGTATGTAAGGATTTGTTTCTTAATTGAGTTCCACATAAGAGAACAATAACATGCTAGAGATAGAATGAAAAATAACATACATTTTAACTGATATAAAGCATCATGTACATATGTGTTTATGTCATATTTGAATTCATTCCAAATGAAAGGAAATAAGCATGCAAAGGAAGATATAAAACTTTGTATTAAAAAGTGATAAACTTCATCTATCATTATTATCAAGATTATATGAAATACAAATCAAAAAATACAGGGATCTAAAATTTGATTGTGGGTCTTAAAATTTTGGAAATAGAAACTCTAGGGTTATCTAGGGTTAGGGTTTGTGTAATATTCAAAGTAAGTCAAGTTTATCAATTTAAATTTTTAGGGTTATGGAGTTTAAGCCCTAGGTTGTTTAAAGGTTTAAGTATAGTAAATCAAGGTTAAAATATGCAATAAATACAACCACTGATTTGTAATAGAATTGACTTAGTCTGACCTTTCTAAAAATAGAAATAAATAATATAAACAAGTACTTAGCTAGAAATTGACCAAAATAGGAGATCTAGAGGTTACAAACTATAACAAAAGCTAATATGAGTGTCATGAATAGGATACAATAGTTAAAACCCTTCCTGGACAATAGCTCCCTGATTTGATAATAGTGCCATGTGGTGCTAGTGTCCCTATTTTGGTGATAGTGTCTTTGTAGAATTATTTTGAGTTTCCAGGTGCACCTGTGTCTGGGTTTGTTAAGCCTCTTCCTATGTGCATGAGTTTTGGATCATTGTAGATGACCTATTTTGACAAATTTTGTATGCAAACCCTAAACTTCCATGTTATTAGGGCATCCAATTGGCACAAATAGAAAAGTGTGTTGTTAGTGGAGTAGGATAGACATCTTTAACACCTTACTATGATGAGAGTTGCCTACATACCAATAATATGAAGAGGAATCAAGCTTGATGTAGTTATCCTCACCCAAGTGCTAGTCCAAGTACAAGTGATGCTAGTACAAATGCTAGTTTGAGTGATTTGAATGCACTTGAGATTAGAAATCTGAGTAATTTGAGCTTAGGAATAGTGTATATGGTTATATGTAGAAGTAGGGCATAATAGAGATTGAAAACCTTGATTATGTACATCGTATTTTGAGTTTGTTTATGTAATTTGCATCTAATTTTCATCTAGTGGATTAATCCTAAAAGTCATTTATATATAATGTTTTAGTGCTTGTGTGAGTCTTACAAGAGATATATGCCAACCATAGGTGGTTGTTCATTTAAAAAGATATCTATTGGAGATAAAAGGATGGAAAATGACAATAGTGCCCAATTTGGGACACTAATGCCATGGGGCACTACTATCCAAATTATGGTGCTAGTGTTCAGGTGGAAGAACCTGAGGCATTAAGGGCTAGGATGTTAATATGATGGTTTGGGACTACTTTAGGGATGTTTAGGGATGCATGTGGCTTATAAGAAGGCTGGATAAGTGTCTAAATAGGCCCTAATATAGGTTGAGGGCTAAGATAGGGATAGGTGGTCTAAAGTAACACTCTTAGCACTCAAGTGTCATTTTTAGGTGATTATAGATAGTGATAATGGATATCTTATAACACATCATTACTTTATAGATTTAGACACATATACATTAGATACACCTAATATATGGTAGTAGACATTTGTATCACCCAATACAAGACCTACACATGGTTTATTTTAGTGGACCAACACATAATCCATTACACATAGCTTCCTAATGTTTAGTTTGATTATTTATTTCATCTATTCTCATACTTTTTTTAGGACTTATCCAAAGTCTTAACTTAGATTAGGATTTTGTTGTGTTAGGTTAATTTAATAATTATATATGGGGCATACATCTTTTATAAAGATACCCCCATAAATAAATTAGATTAACTTTATTTGGGTAGTTTTTATGTTTAAGTTAATAATGTTTCCCATAGGATTTAGTTAATAGGTTAGTTGGTTTTACCCATATTAGGTGAAATGTTATAAATAAATGTTTATTTCATGTAAAAGGGTTAACAGAGTAAAGGCACCCTTTTTATGTACTTGATTTTTGGTGATTAATAAAATGCTTGTGGACCCACACTTAGTGGGCACAATATTCAACCTATTTTGGTTTTTTGTTATTAGTGGTATTAGAGCATGGTTTTAGAAAGCACGGTGAATATGGGAAGCTTGGTGAATTTGGGAGAAGGCAAGGTGAAAAGATAATTCACGTGGAATTGAAAGTCTCATGTGAAATCAAATTTTGGAGTATAAGGTAAGCTTTTTGAAATAAACTTTGAAGTGGCTTAAGATTGAGAAATTTGAAAAATTATTTAATTATTTAATTTTTGAAATGTTTTTTGGCATTGTTTAATGTTAGTTTGAAAGAAATAAGCTTGTATATTGGTCTTGTAAGGACATATAATTGATCAAGTCTGTCATACTAATTAAATTGCTTTCAAAACTCTTTTTTAGCATTCCAGATTGAATATTGAAGCTATAAATGATTCAAACTTTTCTTAAAACTCTAAAAAATTGCCCAAAATCCATTTGTATGGTCTTTTTCCTCTGGATATTCCTATGACTAGTTGAAATGGCCTTCATTTTTTTTAACATCCATTTGCTCAGTATATATTATCTTTTTGAGTTCCTAGAGATCAATTATCAATTCTCAAACCCTACTAGAAGTTTTTCAAGCTATAAATTGTAGTGGTACGGCACATATTTGTAGAATTACAGCATTCCAACATCTTGTATAATCAAAAATGAGCTTTACTCAACCAAAATTGCTTCTATCAGTCTCAATCACTGGCAAATAAATAAAGATTCAATCTTGCAAGGTTTTATATATCCAGGTGAAGTATCAGAGGTTTTCCAACTTTCCCAAATCAGCCATGGCATTGAATTCCTTAATATGGCATTAGAATATTGTAGGCAAATAAAAAATTTCATTTTGGAAAAGTTAGATATGGTTTTGATATAAATTTAGGGTTTGGGGAGGCCTACTTAAAGGTTGAAAGAATTGATGTTTCATTTTGGTCAAAAACTTTCATGGGATTTCTTAATTTTACTCACCTAAGTAAAATATTTTTTATTATCATAGATCTAAAAATCAAGTTTGTATAGAACATTCTATCTTTATAAACTTGTAAACATTCATAGAGCACTTTGAAGGACATATTTTGGATCAAACTTTGTAACAAGGAGGTCAAGGGTTCAAATCTTATTTTTTGGAAGAATTTTATTTATGAAGATGCTTTCTTAAAAAAGAATATTCCCATTTTGGAATCTTTTAATATGCTTTGCAAGCTGTAAATAGCATATTTGATTGTAAAAAATGCATACTTGTTGAAAATTTGCATGTGAAGTTATCTTTTGCTATTGCATATCTTGGTGACATAAGGGTGTATCTTGGTGAAATAAGGTTGTTTTTGGAGACATAAGGGTGTAATTCTTTAATTTTTGGTATGGTTAAGTTTAAAACCCATCAAAAATTCTTTTTTTGCTCTACGTAGAGGTTAAGTGCAAAAACCCCATAGAATCAATGTTTTGAGTAGTGAGTGTGGTATTATTCTATTTTGTTGCATTTCTTTACATTTTGTCACACTTATTTTTCCTTGTTGCACTTGCATTTTATTCAAGATGCCAAAGATTCTAAATTTGCTTTTAGATGGTGATAGATTAACAATTTCTAATTATTCAGATTGGAAATGTTTGATAGAAGCTTCATTAGTTTTTAATGAATTATGGGACATTGTTAAGAATGAAAATCCCATATTGCCAATAGAACAGGTTAAACTTGATGCATTAAATTTGCATGATTCTAAGGCCTTATCATTGATCAAATGTTATTCTACTTGTGATAATTATATTCATATTAAAAATTCTCCTCATAGTTACATTGCATGGAAAATAATATATAATTTGTATGATAAGAAACCTAAGCATAAGAAGATAGACATTAATATGCAGTTGTTTACTTTGTCATTAGATGAAATGGGGATATGGGAGAGTATATGTCTAAGTTGAAAAATATTGCTACTAAGTGCACTAAGGTTGGCTTTGGAAAACTAGATGATGATCTCATAGTCACTGCTACTTTGAAAGGACTACATGGGTCCTATATAAACTTTTTAGAAATGTTGCATGTCTCTGACAAGATCACAGGCATCACTTTTGACAAGTTGGATAAGTTGTTCATCCAACATGACCTCTCTCTACCCAATAAAACTAAGGAAGCCCATGTTTTAGAGTCTAAGCCTAGTTCATCATCATCTGGGCATCAAAACAATAGAGGGAACAATTATAGAGGAGGTCAAGGTTACAGAGGAGGTAGATATCAAAACAAAGGTAGAGGTTATTCAAATAAATAATAATCTATCCATTCTCATTCAAATGAGACAAGTGATATAGTATGTGGTCACAACTCTTATAAGGGCAGAGGTCGAGGTAGATCAGACATTCAGTGTCATATATGTGGAAAATTTGGTCACATTGCTTCTCAGTGTAGGATTCCTTTTGACAAAATTCAAAGGCCACAAAAAGTGACTAAGTCTAATTTTACTCAATATGTTTATCATTACTATGATGAGTCTAGCAATGTTTCTCATGAATTTGTATTCACTACTTTGGGAGACATTGATTATATGGAATATGAGGCTAAAGACAAGCTCACAGATGTATGGGTTTTAGACACATGAGCAACCAAACACATGATATTTAGGTGAGGCTTATTTTTTACTTTCAAGGAAGCTTATCTTTCTCCAATTGCTTTGGCAAATAAGTCTATGCATATTCCTTTAGGACTTGGGTCTATTCAAATTCTTCTTCCTAATGGTTATATAAAATACTTAGAGAATGTTTGGTATGTTCCCACATTGAAGAAACATCTTCTTTTCTTGGTAGCTATTTGAAAGAAAGGTTATCAAATTATGCTTGAAAATGGGCTCATCCATATCAATTTAGTGAAGGATGGTTATAAAACCATGTATATAGGATATGAAAATGTAAATTTGGTTAGATTGTAATGTAAAGTGATTCCTCCCATAGTGTAACTTGTAGCAGTTATTAAAATAGGTACAAGTACTATGTATACATATCAATTATGGCATCTCCACTATATACATTTTAATATCCACTCTTTAATGGACTTGCATAGATATGGTATGGTGAATGGGTTTCCCACTTTTCATAAAGATAGTATTCTTTGTGAATCATGTGTTTTGGGCAAACAAAATTGGGAAAATTTTCCCAAAAACTCTTCATGGTGAGCTAATAGATGTTTGCAATTAGTTCATAGTGATGTATTTTTATTGATGATTTTTTTAGGATGACTTGGGTGTTTTTCATGAAAAAAAATTAGAAGTTTTCACTAAGTTTGTTGATTAGTTACACTTAATTGAAAAAGAAATAGGTTCACACTTAGCCACTCTTCATTCAGATAATGATGGTGAGTATACTTTGAATGAGTTTTCATATTATTGTCGGTAACATGGAATTCATTGACAATATAGTAATGCTTACACTCCACAACAGAATGGAGTATCTGAACAAATGAATAGAACCTTAGAGGGTATATCATGAGTTATGTTTCACTATAAATAGATTGATGATAAGTTTTGGGTAGAAGCCATTGGTACTACAATGTATTTGAGAAATAGGTCCCCCATAGCAACTCTTTTAGGACAAACTCCATATGAGGCTTGATATGGGTTTAAACCAAAAGTTAAACACTTGAAATTTTTTGGCTGCCTTTATTTTACTTTAGTTCCCACTAAACATAAAAGTAAGTTGGAACTACAAAGTCTAAAATGCATCTTTCTTGGATATTTAGAAAATAAAAAGGGGTATCATTTGCTTTTATAAGATACATGTAAATTTATAGTGAGTCGGGATGTAGTATTTGATGAATTTGGGACTATAAACACTGCAGAGATTGATTCTCAACTTGATAGGTTAGAGAGGAAAAATGCAAAAAGAGTTAAGGGTTTGAATAATGGGGACAATTCCTCAAGTTTGTGATATGAAACTCAAATTCCTTCATTTTCCTCTCCTTCATCTACTAGTTCACAAGTTGATGACTTATAAATTGTTGAAAATTCTCTAATTCTCCCTTCGAATGGTGCACATGATCAGAATTCTAGTGTTCCTGATTTGAATAATTTGAATAAGTATCCAAAATAGACTCAAAGTAATTTTTTTGAATTGAAAGTAGATGAAGTTGATTTAACAGGTCCCAAGAGTTCTCATAAATAGGTGAATTATGTAATGGTTATTACTACTTCTTCCATTGAGCCATCTACTTTTGAGGAGGCATCTACTGAACATGTTTGGTAACAAGCAATGCAAAGTGAGTATGATGCAATACTTAATAATAATACTTGGGTTTT
The DNA here is from genome assembly GCA_037957365.1 of Torreya grandis. Lineage (NCBI taxonomy): Eukaryota > Viridiplantae > Streptophyta > Pinopsida > Cupressales > Taxaceae > Torreya > Torreya grandis. The sequence continues at coordinate 5,836,033 of JARHVA010000143.1, forward strand.
GGTTGATCCTCCTCCACATATTCAACCCATAAGATGCAAATGGTTTTGTAGGACTAAGTATAAATTGGATGGCTCTATTGAAAAACATAAGGCAAGACTTGTTACAAAAGGATATGCGTAACAAGAAGGTATTGACTATGAGGAAACTTTTGTACCAACTACCAAATGGCACACTATTTATATGATACTTGCCTTAGAAGCACAAAATGGTTGAAAATTCCATCAAATGGATGTTAAAAGTGATTTTTTCAATGGTGATTTACAGGAAGAAGGATACATGAAACAACCTCAAGGTTTTGAATAGGTGGGTGCAGAACACAAAGTGTGTAAATTGATAAAAGCTTTGTATTGGCTCAAATAGGCACCTAGGGCTTGGTACGAGAAAATAGATTAATGCTTGAAATCTATTGGTTTCAACATAGTGAATCTAATGATACTCTCTATTTTTTAGTGTAGGATAAGAAATCGGTGCTTCGCGTTCTCTATGTCGATGACTTATTTATCACAGGCAATGATGAAAACCATAACAAGTCTATGAAGAAAGAATTAAAAGATGGGTTTGAGATGACATATATTTGACTTCTTCACTACTATCTAGGCATAGAGGTAACTCAAAAAGAGCATAGTACTTTCATTTCACAAACTAAGTATATTTCTAAGTTATTAGATAGGTTTGGCATGAGTGATTACAAACCTGCCCTCACTCCCATGGAAAGTAACTTGAAATTATCTAAGGATGATAGCCGTACCTTTTTTGATGGCACCAAGTATATAAAATTGGTGGGAGGTTTGATATATTTAATGACTACCAAGCTTGATATATCATTCTCAATTAGAATTTTGTCTAAGTTTATGCATGAGCCTAGAGAAATTCATTAGCATGCATCAAAATGAGTACTTTGTTACCTTGAAGGAATGAAAACATATGGTCTTGAGTACCACCACATTAAGAAATTCAAACTTATTGGGTATTGTGATGTATATTTTGGCAGATGTGTGGATGACAGAGTGTCCACAACAAGATACACTATGCATATGGGTTCAACTGCCATTGCTTGGTGTTGTAAAAAACAAGATACATTGGCAAATTCATCAGCAAAATCAGAGTACATTGCATCATGCGATGATTCTAAAGAAATTATTTACTTATGGTGCATTTCTGAAGATCTTCAAGTTTCTCAAATTGCTCTTACACAGTTATACATTGATGATCAGAGTGCATTAAGATGTCCAAAAATCCAATGTTCCATGCCAAAATAAAACATATGGATGTCAAATATCATTATCTACGAATTCTAGTGGTGAATAAATCTTGTTATCTGATATATTTCCCAACTACTGATTAGATAGCTAATATTTTCACAAAACCCCTTGACAGAATCAAATCTAAAAATTTTAAAAAAATGCTTGGTATGTGTCCAAAGACCTGACTTTAGATCATAGCGGGGTTTGTTAGGACTTATCCAAAGTTTTAACTTAGCTTAAGATTTTATTGTGTTAGGTTAATTTAATAATTGTAAATGGGGCATGCATCTTTTATAAAGACACCCCCATAAATAAATTAGATTAACTTTATTTGGGTAGTTTTTATGTTTAATTTAATTAATAATGTAAACTACCTATCAGGAGGGATTCTCGTAGGAGTTAGTTAATAGGTTAGTTTTACCAATATTAGGTAAAATCTTATAAATAAATGTTTATTTCATGTAAAAGGTTTAATAGAGTAAAGGCACCCTTTTTATGTACTTGATTTTTGGTGATTAATAAAATGCTTGTGGACCTGCACTCAGTGGGCACAAGATTCAACCTATTTTGGTTTTTGGTTATCAAATTTTGCATACATGTGTACATATGACTTGAATTGATCATTTTTATAGCCTTTGATTTATTGTAATTTGGCCTTTGCCTCTTGATTATTTACCATGATTTGAATGCCCATAACGTCTACCTTTAAATGATGCATCCTTCATAGCAATATCATTCTAGTACACCTCCTTTGTAGCATGTTACATGTTCATTACTACATATTGAATACTTCTATATGCTATGGTCTCCTATGGGTTTACATAATAACATATGTTTATGGGCATATACACTGATTCCTCCTCATCCCCACCACTTTTGGCATACTATATTAATTTGCAAGGTTATGACTCACATTTACAGTTGGGGCACATTGATTGTTTTCACTCGTTCCACATCACCATGCTATCACATTTGCTGCATATTATGCCTTAACATATGTTACAAGTTACCCAAATCCCTCCCATTCTTCTATTTTTGAAGCCTTCTTACTTAGTTTTGCTTGCCTATATCGATGTATGTCCAGATTTCAATTTTTAAAAAAATATAAAAAAATCAAAAAAAAAAAAAAGATCTAAGCATAACATGTTTGCAAGTTACATTTTTCATTTATGTTATTTATCACATGTTTGGTATATTACATATCCTTTTAATATGCACATGCATTTTATGGTATACATAAGTGAGATGGTGGACATAAAAATTACACAATACATAGATGCATATATGTAGGACATTCCTATACCCAAGGGCCATGCCAATGCTAAGGTTATCTCATTCCATAGGTCACATTGGTATAGGTTATATATTTCTAAGACCTTTCCATGATTGTTTACACATATCTTTCTCTTTATTATATTGTATACAATGTTATATTTCATGGACATGTTATTTTGATATGTTGTGACATTGACATAAATTGATAGTGTATACTACTTTCATTTTTTTTATGCTTCATTGTTGTTATTTCATTTTCAATAATCTAATCTTTGATTGTGTTTGTTTACTTCTTACTTGGTACATGATATTGTTTGGACTGAGTGTATCATCGTATGTCTTTTTCTTTGGCCCTTGGCCTACTTCCATGATTATTATTTGATCAAATTTCATTACACAACTTTCTCTTGGGTGCTTACTTTCTTTTACAATTATTAGTCATCGAGATTTGTATTTTATGACTTCTCTTTATGTGCATCCCTTGGCCTTATGCGACGTTGAGTACTATTGTGTGTGTGCCATGGCCATGACATTGTGTTCTTATGAGTGGATAACTCTAGGATTGTCTATTGAGTTTTTTAATATGTAATGCCATGATCCATATTCTATGCCCTTAACCTTTGGCATGTCTATGGATATGTGTGGCCGAAATGTGGCTTACATATCTCTTTTATATTTTTGTTACATTTCTCTATGTTTTTAGTTAGGTCAGCCTATGGAATAACCATGACTAATCAGACTATATATATGAGGTAGTGGTTAATGTTTGATCATCATGTTACGTATTCTACTCTTAGTGCATTGTTGTAGATTTTACCCCCTCAAAGTGGCTTTGTTATATTATCCAGTATTTTATTTTGTTGTTAATTATTGTTGTGTGATCTCTCATATTTTCTTATTATATGTGATATAAAATCATTATGTACGAACATCTAAGTAATTTTATTACAAGTGGTATCAGAGCTTTGATTTGGGCAAGTTTCCTATGGCATTTTTTTTTTACATCAAGTGAGGCATGACTTCTGTGAGGGGAAGGAGTGAAAAACCATAATTTGTAATCTAGCTAGAATTATTTTTTTCTATTAGCATAGTATTGCTTGAAACACTTTTTTGAAAAAAAAATATTTAAAAAAAAGTCTGTAAATTGTTTTTTCACCTTGCATAATTACAGTCATTGGATTTATCTCGATGAGACGATCGCAATGGTATATTCCACCAGTACACTTTTTTGTGCCAAAATTTTTTACCATAGTGCACAAAGGTAGTCATTGGATTCATCTTGATGAGATGATCAAAATGATACCATCCCCTAGTACACTTTTTTTAGGTAAAAAACCCTCCTAGGGTTTGTATATGGTTGGTCCTTCTACATGAAGATGAAAAGGGGTACAAGAAACTCCTAAGACTTCTTTTGTCAGTGACATAGAATCTAGAACTTTAGATCTGTTGATCTCTCAACTTTAGGTTGACATAAAGGTTTTGGTGTGGCATGATGACTTTATTTTAGTTTAAACTAATGTTTTAGGGATGCATAAAGAGATTAATAGGGTTTACAATTAATTGAATCAGATCACTGCTTCATTGGCTACTCTTTCAGCTCATTTACAGTCAAACAACCCTCTACTTCATCCTTCAGGTCTTCCTCCTCTCAACACTAACAATTCTAATTTTGATATGAAACTGATGTTGCTCAAAGTGGATATGCATAAGTCTAATGGTAAGGATCCTCTCACTTGGATTACCCAACTTGAGAATTTATTTGATTTGCATCAAACTCCTAGTTCTCAGAAGGTGATAGTGGCATCTCTATATTTAGAACCTGAGTTATTCATTTGGTATCACTAGTTATGTGCTCAAAATAAAAAGAATGGTGATCTTGTTACATGGTCTATTTTCATTGATGATTTATTGTCTCATTATCAGAATAATGTCTCTGAAAACTACTTCAACTAGTTAGCCAAACTATGGCAAATAAAAACTGTGAAGGATTATATTTATCAGTTTCAAAATCTATCCTTACAAATGGAAGACATCACTAAGGAAAATTTGACTAATCTATTTTTGGGTGGTCTCAAAGATAGTATCTAATTGGAGGTTTGTATGTTTGACCTATCATATATATCAAAAGATATTCCATGGATGTGCATAGTAGAGGAAAAAGAGATGGTCAAATAGAAAACCTTCACTATTGGTCATGATTGCTCCTTTCCAACACCATCATATCCTCAACCCACTAGACTAACACCTCAATAAATTTAGAAGTGAGCTAAAGGGTTGTGTTATGGTTGTGATAGAAAATGGAGCAAAGACAATCATTGTGCTAAAAAGAAGCTATTTTACATCGAAGGTGCCAATGAGGATGATAATGATGAGGCACTTGAAAAAGATGAATAAGGCCCTGAGAAGTAATCTAAAGACTCTCAGCCTACTATTTATTGTCATGCCCTTTCAGGTATTAATACTCCCCAAACTCTTAAGATGGTGGGTTTCCTACAAAAATAAGGTCACTATTCTGATTAATTTTGAGAGCACACATAACTTCAATAATAAGTTGGTTGATTACTTGAATTATTTTATTTATTCCACTCTAAAATTTTAGGTTATGATTGCAGATGGTGGTACTATCAGTTTCTCAAGAAAATACCATAATATTAAGCTAGCCATGGGATACTACTTGTTGGATTCTCCTATGTTTGCTATTCCTATGGGGAAGTTAACATTATTCTGGGAGTATAGTAGCTCACCACTTTGGGCACTATTGAGATAAATTTCTAAGAATTATTCATGTATTTTCATTCTAAGGGAAGGACATTTAAGCTAAGAGGATTAAGGGCTAAATCTCCACAACTTGTTATCTCCCTTGAAAGGACAATGATTCTTTGAAAGGGTGTTAAGGGATTTGTAGCTCATTTGTTTTCCATGGAAGTTCATCCAACTCAACCATCTACACCTCCTGATCTAAAACAAGTGATTGATGCCCATTCAATTATTTTTGGTGACATGTTGAAAGGACTTCCACATGGTTGTATGCATGATCATGCTATCAAACTTATTCCTAGTAGTACACCACTCAACATCAGGCCATATAAGTATCCATATGCCCAAAAAAGTGAAATTAAAAATATGGTATAATAAATATTAGATGCAGGAATCATTCATAGCCAAATCAAATATTATTCACTAGTTATCATGGCATGAAAGAAATATGACACTTAGAGGATGTGCCCTAACTACAGGGAACTCAACAAGTACACTATAAAAGATAAGTTTCCTATTCCTATCATTGATGATTTTCTAGATGAATTAAATGGTGCTCTTTATTTTACCAAGTTAGATATGTGTTCTAGGTATCATCAAATTTGGATCTATGATGAAGACATACCCAAAACTACTTTCAAGACTCATGAGGGCCACTATAAGTTTTTGGTTATGCCTTTTGGGCTAACAAATGCACCATCTACCTTTAGAGTTTGATGAATACTATTTTTAGGCCATTTTTGAAGAAATTTGTTTTGGTATTTTTTGATGATATCCTCATTTGTAGTAAAAATTAAGAAGACCATTTACACCATGTGAAATAGGTACTCTCAATTTTGGAACAACATCAATTGTATGTCAAACCTTCCAAATGTAATTTTTGAGCTTGTGAGATTGAGTATTTGGTTCATCTATTTTTACATACAGGAGTAAAAATGGATCCTAAAAAAATCCAAGCAATGGTGGACTAGCCAATTCTTAAAACACTCAAACAACTAAGAGGATTTCTAGGGCTAACTGGTTACTATCACATGTTTGTCAAAAATTATGGTAGCATTACATCCCCACTTACATTGTTGTTGAAGAAAGACTCATTTTAGTGGATTAATATAGCTACCAGGGCATTAGAATAATTGAAATTGTTGATGTGTACCACTCTAGTTTTAGTTACTCCTGATTTTTTCAAGATTTTTGTGGTTGAATGTGATGCATCTGGGTATGGTATGGGTGTTGTACTCATGCAAAAAAGTAGACCACTTGCATTTAAAACTCATCAATTGAAGGGTAAAAATTAGTACAAACCCATTTATGTGAATGAAATGATGGCTATTTTACATGCAGTCAAATAATGGAGGCCTTATTTGATGGGTCATCACTTTTAGGTAAAAATTGATCATGACAGTCTCAAATATTTTTTGAAACAAAGGTTATCATCTAAAGAACAATAAAAATAGGTAACTAAGATGTTAGGCTATGATTTTGAAATAGTTTACAATAAAGGCAAGGATAATGTAGTGGCAAATGCACTATCTAGGAAGGATGAATCAGTTGAGGCCTTAATATATGCTATGACCATTCTGCAAGTAGATTGTCTAGAGGAAACATGATCAGAATGGGACAAGGATAATGCTATCCATGATTTGATTCAGAATCTTGAGCAAGGTTTGGGTGTATTTTTAAAATTCACATGGAAAGGTAATGCATTATGGTATAAAGATATATTATACCTATGTAAGAATTATCTTCTTAAACAAAAAATCCTTCGGGAACTTCATGTAAATCCAATTGGGGGTCTTTCAAGATTTTTGAAAACCTATCATAGAATCAAGTAGGATTTTTTTAAGGAAGGACTCAAGGGGGATGTCTAGAAATATGTGGTTGAATGTATGATCTATCAACAAAATAAAGGAGAAACCATCAAAACCCTAGGTCTTTTGTAGCCTTTATCCATCCAGACCTAACGTTGGGAAGAGGTGTCTATGGATTTCATTACAGGGTTACCAAGATTTGATGGTCAAAATGTTATCATGGTTATGGTAGATCATCTCAATAAGTATGCTCATTTTTGTTCTTTATTATATCTATTTTTTTGCTAGTACAATAGCTTCTACTTTTTTTAATATAGTTCAAAAATTACATGGCACCCCTAAGATCGTTGTCAATGATCAAAATCCCATCTTCACTAGTAGTTTTTGGACTGAGTTATTTGCATGTTTGGGTACCCATTTGGCTCATAGTTCATCCTATCATCCTCAATCTGATGGACAAATTGAGGTAGTCAAAAAATTATTGGAAGGATATCTTCATTATTTTGTTTCTGATACACAGGATAAATAGGTTCATTGGTTACCACTTGTTGAATGGTGATATAATACTTTATTCATAGTTCCTCCAAAATGTCTCCTTTTTAGACACTATATGGATACCACCCATTATACATCACTTCAACCTTGAATGTCAATCCTAAGGTTCATGTAGTTGAAGAACATATTCACCATTAATAGAAGGTCCTTGTCAGTTTGAGTGAAAATTTAGCCATGGCATAAAATCACATGAAACAATAGGTAGATCAACATAGGAGTGAGAGGCACTTTGACATTAGTGATTGGGTTTTTGTTCACTTACAACCATATAATCAGATGTCCTTAAAGTAATAAAAAATAGATAATAAGTTGTCCCCTAAGTATTATGGGCCTTATCAGATCTTGCGAAAAATTGGTAGTGTGGCCTACAAGTTAGAGTTTCCTTCCTCCACTTGTATACATCCAATATTTCATGTATCATGCCTAAATAAAGTCATTAGACACAAAGTGGTTACCCAAATTGAGTTACTAAAATTAGATGAGAAAGGAAGAGTTATTATTGATCCTAAGGTGATCCCTCAAATGCGCACTAAGCAGTTATGATCTTGAGCAATTAAGGAGTACCTAATCAAATGGAATAATTTGTAATATGAATATGCTACTTGGGAGGATGAATCCTTTGTGAGACAACATCTAGAGTTGACTCAATGTTGAATATAATGTTGTTTTGAAGGGGAGGGGCATGTTATGCCCTTAACCTTTGGCATGTCTTGGGATATGTGTGGCCAACTTGTGGCTTACATACCTCTTTTATATTCTTGTTACATTTCTTGATGTTCTTAGTTAGGTCAGCCTATTGAATAATCATGGCTGAGTAGACTATATATAGGAGGTAGTGGTTATTCTTTGATCATCATGTTAAGTATTTTGTTCTTAATGCATTTTTGTGGAGGTTTCCCCCTCGAAGTGACTTTGCTATATTATCCAGTATTCTAGTCTACTATCAATTGTTGTTATGTGATCTCTCATATTTTATTATTTTATGTGATATAAAATCATTATGTGCAAATATCTAAGTAATTTCATTACACAATATCACACACTTTTCTTCTTTTATGTGTGTCATGATTCATATCATGCACATTCATGAATATTTCAACATTTAATACTGATATCAGTGATGGTTACTTTTGTATGCCTAATTTTTATATCTATCTTGACATGACATTTGTATTCCTTGCATTATATGCTTCATATATTCTTTGATGATTTTTTCATTGTTATGATGCCATATTCTCTGCATGCTAACACATGCTTCTACATGATTACATTTTTTTATATAACATGATGTGGTTAACTCTTTTCTTTTGAGATGAGTAATTTATAGGGTACATCCCTCACCTAAAAAAGGGGAATATTAAGTGAGTTTGTCATAGATATTTAAGCCTTGATGAATAGAAAATTTAGTTTTTGGGTATAGATTACATGAATCAAAGAATTCCAAGTGGTTCAGATTAGCACTTAAATCTAGAATTTGGAATAGATTACAAGATTTAGATATTTTAGAGTGGTTTATATTATCGGTTTGACTTTGATATGGGACATATATATTCAAAATATATCACAACCCAATTTATCTTTAAATTGAATATTCTTTTTATCCATGGATATTTTGTGGTTAGTGTTTGATTTACTACTATTTAATTAAGTTTTATTTCATATGTTGATTATGGGATAGTTATATGTTGCTTAGTTACATGATTTATTGGCTATGAGTTAGTTGTACTTTCATATTTTATACTTAATGATCAGGTATGTTGATTTATGTAGCAGTATTTTATAGATATATATTGTGATTTAGACTAACTACATTTACTGTTGTGAGGTGGATGCAGAACAAATCCATCCCTCAAAGTGTGATGGAGGGAGGGCATAATTGGAGAGGGTGGTGTAGATGGAGACATTAAGGGAATACAAAGAGAGAAACTAGAAACCCACACACACACCATAGTAGACTAGCATGTTTTTTATTCATTGCTTAAATTAGATAGCTATAGTATGTTTTGATTATTGTTATGATCTTATTTTCTATTGATGATCTTGTTTGTTGTTTGATAATCATGTCATTTTGATTTCACTAATCTGGTTATATTAATAATTTCATATTTAATGATTATAAGGACTTTATTGTGTTTGATTCTTATATGGTATGTGTGAAGGTTATGATTATTTGCATTAACATTAAAATACATGTAATATTGATCACTTGTTGCTAATATTTTCAATGACTTGTTAAGATTGTCTAGGGTCTTTTATTAGGCATATGCCATATTACCCTATCATATGGTTAAGACTTGTAATATAGTAGATAACTTTACAATAAGTATATAGCATTTTATGTAAGGTCATTATTCTCATGCATAATTTAACTAGGTTTTGACTTATTGTTAATCATACCAACTGAGGAAAAGAGAGGTTCTATTTGATTTTTACATGAAGGAACGGCTAGTGTTCTGTGAGTTGGTTGATCATGGAAGAATGTTAGGAGAGTTATATGGCATATAAATAACATGTGAGATGAATTAAATAGAAGGAAGAGAGGCCAAGGAGGACACAACTAGTAGGGAAAATATTAGAAAAAGGATTTAGAGCTTGTAGAGGAAACAGAGACTTGAATCATTGGCATTAGCATTGGAGGGTTTGATTTCCAAGTCGGTTATGCCTTAAGATTCATTTGTTTGTTTGATTTTGGTAATAAAAATTATAAAAAGTTCTAGGTTATTTTTATTGCTATGACAGTAATTTATTAAATGGGATATGTGATGGGCCCTATGGATGGTTTGACCATCCACAAAACCCATCACATAACCCTACCCCCTAGTAATTTAACCCTAGCTCAAAACCCTTGCCATGCACAAATAAATTAGAGTAAAACTAGAAAGGATAAATTTTATTATGTTGTGAATGCAATATAAAGATTGGTGCAACTATGTAAAGATTGTGTAAATAACATGATGAAACCCTAGGTAAAACTATAGGGTTGACATTTAGTTTTAATAGAGTATACACCAAGATATCTAAGGGGTTTATCTTTATTTGTTAATTTAAAAACACACACACACATATGCAAGGGTGTGTATATGCACTCTATAGAAATTTGATGATCTAAGGTGTGTGTGTGTGTGTGTGTGTGTGTAAGGGTGTTTATATATACCCTACACAAAACTTTGATGACCTAAGGTATATATAAACATCAATGTGTATCTATTATATATATATGAACATGCATTTAATGTATGTTGACACTGTGATTGTAAATTAACCTTAATTTTGTGAAATGAATTTAATGTCGATTGATTTTTATGTATAAATAAAATATAAGGGAATCCAGGTATATACTAAAACCTATATTGACCTCATACTGCATGTAGGAGTTTGTTGGTATATATAAACTCGTGTTGAAATATGATATACAGTCATTTAGGTAGAATTATGTGCATTAATATATATATATATATGTATGTATGTATGTATGTATATATTCATGTGCATATATACATACACACATATATATATATACATATACACATATATTTATATACATATATATATATACATATATATATATAACATATATAATTTCTCTAAACCATTCTTCACGTAATATAGGAGACATACCTGAGTGGTGAGCTTTAATATATAATTTTTGAAAACATCATCAAAGTTATATATATTATAATATATATAGACAAATATTAAAGTTTCCGAAAATATCATCAAAGTAATTATATACAAAAATTTGTGTGTGTGTGTGTATATATAGCCTAACTTTGATGATGTTCATATAGTCATCTAGTCTATACATACATACATATATGTGTGTGTGTGTGTGTAAAGTCTATATATATGTATAGTCTATATATTTTTACTTAATGTTATAATATTAAAGTTTATATTTTTTTTTTTGTATTTTCTAAAAAAAATTATATTTTTGTATTTTTGAAAACTTTGAAATAAGTGCTCATAAATGTGAGAACTAATGTGAATTTAGAATAAGTCAAGCAAATAAGTGATATATATATGTGTGTGTGTGTGTGTGTGTGTGTGTGTGTGTGTGTGTGTGTGTGTGTGAATATATATATATATGTGTGTGTGTGTGTGTGTGTGTGTGTGTGTGTGTGTGTGTGTGTGTATGTATGTGTGTGTGTGTGTGTGTGTGTGTGTGTGAATATATATATATATATATATATATATATATATATATATATATACACATATACATATACATATGTACACACATAGGCATGTGAATACAGGATCGATATTTAATGCACAAAGGATACCAAAGATATTTGAGATAGACTTAAATAGACTTGATGGGCTTCCTAAAAGAAAGCTTTTAATTTGCAAGATCCTGAAAGGGCAAGCAAAGAGCATACACTTCCTTAGACACAAACTAGAGTCAAACTCAGATCTCTAGAAATACTTGAATGAAATATGAAGAGCCTCCTCTATTTATAGATTCATAGAGAAGAGATTAATGGTTGTCTTCAAGATGTGAGATCAACGAACATAAATAAAAGCAATAAATTAGTTGGGAAAAGGGCCCACTACGCATTGCTAAACACTACAAAGCATCTATCAACATGACTGACAAAATACTACCTTTAGATAGTGGTGAGTCCATAAAAGATATAGAGGGATATCATGCCCATGTTCATGCCTACGGACAGACCCCGTAAGTATTCATTCAATTGCATTAGTCATCATCAATAAATTTATATTCTCCTTGTAGGGAATAATGATTATCTTCAAAGTCATAATGATGATCTAGAAATGGAGATATATATATATATATGCACATAATTTTACCTAAATGACTATATATATATATGATTATATATGTGTGTGTGTGTGTGTGTGTATATATATAGTCATGTACATGAATATATGAATATATATATATATATGACTGTATAGATCATATGACTATATATAGTCTTATACACACACACACACATTCATGTGCATGAATATATATATATATATATATATATATATATATATATTCATGCACATGAATGTGTGTGTGTGTGTATAAGACTATATATAGTCATATGATCTATACAGTCATATATATATATATATATGTATATATATATATATATAGTCATATATATAAATTATATATATATATATATAAAAATATTCATGCACATGAATATGTGTGTGTGTGTGTATATATGAGATTACACACACACACACACACATATATTCATGTGCATGAATATATATATGCAATTATATATATATATATATATATATGAATATATATAGTCATTTAAGGAGAATTATGTGCATGAATATATATACATGTATATACAGTCATTTTTAGTAGAATTATGTATATGAATATATATATATAGAATTATGTGCATGAATATATATATTAAATGAATGTATATATATATATATATATATATATATATATACATATGCAGTCATTTAAGTACAATTATGTGCATATATATTCATGCACATAATTCTACCTAAATGATTGTATATGTATATATATTTATTTAGGTAGAATTATGTGCATATATATATATATATATATATATATATATATATATATATATATATATATATATATATATATATATATATATATATATATATATATATATATATATATATATATATTCATGCACATTTAGGTAGAATTATATGCACATAATTCTACCTAAATGATTGTACATGTATATAGTCAGTTAAGTAGAATTATGTGCATGAATATATATATTCATGAACATAATTCTACCTAAATGACTGTACGTGTACAGTCATTTAGGTAGAATTATGTGCATGAGAATATATATATATATATATATATATATATATATATATATATATATATAATGTGCATGAGAATATATATATATATATATATTCTCATGCACATAATTCTACCTAAATATATTCTCATGCACATAATTCTACCTAAAATGAATATATATATATATATATATATATATTCATGCACATAATTCCACCTAAAATGACTGTATATATATAGAATTATGTGCATGAATATATGAATATATATATATATATATGCACATAATTCTACCTAAAATGTACAGTCACTTAGGTAGAATTATGTACATGATTATATATATTCATGCACATAATTCTACTTAAAATGACTATATATATACTCATTTTAGGTGAAATTATGTGCATGATAATATATATATTATAGTCATTTTAGGTAGAATTATGTGCATGAGAAAATATATATATATATATATATATATATATATATATATATATATATATATATATATATATATATATATATATATATATATATATATATATATATATATATATATATTCATGCACATAATTCTACCTAAATGATATATTGATGCACATAATTCTACCTAAAATGATTGTATATATAATCATTTTAGGTAGAATTATGTGCATGAGAATATATATATATATATATGCACACATAATTCTACCTAAATGATTATATATATACACTACCTAAATCATTATGTGTATATATATATATATACATACAATGATTTAGCTAGTGTATATATATGAATTACGTACATGAATTATATATATATATATATATTCATGCACATAATTTTACTTAAATGACTGTATATATACAGTCATTTAAGTATAATTATGTGTGTACATACATATATTCATGCACATAATTCTACTTAAATAATTTTATACATATACACTACCTAAATCATTATATATATATATATATATATATATAAAATTCATGCACATAATTCTACCTCAATATATATATATATATATATATATATATATATATATATATATATTGAGGTAGAATTATGTGCATGAATTTTATTTATATATATATGTAAATAATTTTACCTAAAATCACTGTATGTGTATGTATGTGTGTGTGTGTGTATATATATATATATACATGCACATAATTTTACTTAAATTGATTGTATATATACACATAAATACATATAATCATTGCACACAATTCTACCTAAATGATTGTATGTATGTATGTATGTATGTATGTATGTATGTATGTATACAATCATTTTAAGTAGAATTATGTGCATAAATATATATACATACAGTGATTTTAGATAGAATTATGTGTATATATATAATGATTTAGGTAGTGTGTATATATACATACAATCATTTAGGTATAATTATGTGCATGAAAATATATATATTTATATATGTATATATATAATGATTTAGGTAGTGTGTATATATACATATAATCATTTAGGTAGAATTATGTGCATGAATATATATATATATATATATATATATATATATATATATATATATATATATATATATGATTTAGGTAAAATTATAGTGATTTTAGGTAGAATTATGTGCATGAATATATATATATATATATATATATATATATATATATATATATATATATATATATATATATATATATATATATATATATTCATGCACATAATTCTATCTAAAATCACTATATGTATATATATTTATGCACATAATTCTACTTAAAATGATTGTATACATACATACGATCATTTAGGTAGAATTATGTGCAGTGATTGTATGTATTTATGTGTATATATATACAATCAATTTAAGTAAAATTATGTGCATGAATATATATATATATATATATATATATTTGCATAAAGATTATATATTTAGCCATTTATGTCAAAATATTAAGAATTTAGTGAAAATATAATTCAGTGTTTGACCACGTATATACACCTCTTACAATATAATATTAAACTAAATATTCAAACCTAGCATAATTGGCATGAGGCTCTCACTCATAATTTAAAAACCAATCTAAGTGTATATAATGTAGATAGAGAAAGATAAAAATTTCACTAATAAACTCATCTGTATTATTTACATACTATCAAAATCAAATTCTATAAGACTAAATAATCCATATATTCCTATGAATACTGTGTATTCAATCTTCTGTCTAAGACTTATAATTGCCTCATACAAGTAATTATACTAATAAATACCTAGGCATGTAGCATATATAAACATTATATATATACAATCATTTAAGTAGAATTATGTATATATATGAACATAATTATATCTAAATGATTGTACATATATATATATATGGTAGAAGTATGTGTGTGTGTGTGTATATATATATGTATATGTGTATATGTATATGTATATGTATATGTATATATGTATATGTATATGTATATATGTATATGCACATAATTATACCACATATATATACATATAAATAGATATATATGTGTATATAATATATATATATACATATATATATATATATATATTATATACACATATATCTATTTATATGTATATATATATATGTGGTATAATTATGTATGTATGTATGTATGTATATTCTACTTAAATAATTATATATATATATATATATAGATATATTCTACCTAGATGACTGTATATATATAATATATTTTACCTAAATGATTGTATATATATATATATATATTCTCTACTTAAATGATTGTATATATATATAATATATAGAGTCATTTAAGTAGAAATATATATATATATATATATATTTATATATAATATATGTATTAATATATTCATGCACATTATTATATCTAAGGGATTATATATATAATCCATTTAGGTAGAATTACATGCATATATATATATATATATATATATATACAGTCATCATACACATATTTCTACCTAAATGTATAGTCATTTAGGTAGAATTATGTGCATGAATATTTATATATATACACATATACAGTCATTTAGATAGAACATATACATATATACAATCATCATGTACATATTTCTACTTAAATATATATATAGTCATTTAAGTAGAATCTAGTGCATACACACACACACACACACACACACACATAATTCTACCTAAATATATATACAGTTATATAGGTAGAATTATGTGCATGAATATATATATATATATATATATACAATCATTTAAGTAAAATTGTGTGCATGAATATATTTATAATTCTACCTAAATGACTATATATAAAATATATATATAATTCTACCTAAATGATTGAATATATATATATATTTATTTTTATTTTTTTTCATGCACATAATTCTTATATTTAGGTAGAATTATGTGCATGATATATATATTGGCTGTATATATATTTAATTAGAATTATGTGTATACATATATATTCTACTTAAATATATATATGCAATCATTTAGGTAGAATTATTACATATTTATTTATATATATATATTTAGAGAGAGAGAGAGAAGAATTATGTGCATGAATATTATTTAAGTAGAATTATGTGCATGAATATTATTTAGGTAGGATTATATGCTTGAATGTGTGTGTGTGTGTGTGTGATAATTCTACCTAAATGACTGTATACATATTTAGGTAGAATTATGTGCATAAATATATATATTTATGCACAAATTCTACTTAAATGATTGTATATATATTTAGGTAAAATTATGTGCATATATATATATATATGCACATAATTTTACCTAAATATATATACAATCATTTAAGTAAAATTTTGTGCGCAGACACACACACACACATATATATATTCATGCACATAATTCTACTTAAATGACTGTATGTATATATATAAATATACACACATATACATTTAGATAGAATTATGTATAGAAATATATATATATATATATATAGACACATACACATAATTCTACTTAAATATATATACAGTCATTTAAGTAAAATTATGTGCATGAAAATATATTTATATATACATATAATTCTACTTAAATATGCATACAGTCATTTAGGTAGAATTATGTGTGTGTGTGTGTGTGTGTGTATATATATATATATTCGTGCACATAATTTTATCTAAATGATTGTATGTGTATATATACAATCATTTAGGTAGAATTATGTGCATGAATATTTTTTTTCCATGCACATAATTCTACCTAAATATAATTCTACTTAGATGACTATTTAGGTAGAATTATGTGCATGAATATATATATATATAATCATTTACATAGAATTATGTGCATATACATATATATATATATATATATATATATATATATATATATATATATATATATATATATATAATGACTATATATACACGTAATTCTACCTAAATAACTATATATGCACATAATTCTACATAGTCAAACTAAAATTATGTGCACATGCAGTCATATATATATAGTCATTTAGGTAGATTTATGTGCACACACACACACATATATATTCACATAATTATACTTAAATATATATATAGTCATTTCGATACAATTATATGCATGTATATAATTCTACCGAAATGACTATATATATATATATATATATATATATATATATATATATATATATATATATATATATATATAGAATTTTATGCATGTATATATATATTCATTCATATATATATATATATATATATATATATATATATATATATATATGCACATAATTCTACCTAAATATATATACGGTCATTTAGGTAGAATTATGTGCATGAGTATATATATATATATATATACACACATAATTCTACTTATTATGTATATATTATTAGTGTAGGTTTTTATTTTTTCCTATTTATTAATTAGGGAAATTATTTTTTTGTGCATACATGGAGTTTTCTTACATTTGTGGGATAGGCTAGCTTATGTTGAGATGTGTGTCATAGATGTGTCATAGGTGTCATAAGAATGTCATAAGTAACTCCCTTGATGGGAATTACTTCTCTATTCTTAGCACCTTGTCACCACCTTTCATGGAGGAGTTACAGTCTATTCTTGGGTGCCTTGACCACCTTTTGTGGAGGAGTTATTTATGTGCTCTCCTATATGTATTCTTCACTTTGGCCATCTCATGTTAATCAGATTTTAGTTTTCTCCATTTTGTCTTGTGTAATTTATCTTCTTGTATAATTTCAAATTGCTTTAGCATCTATGTGGTGTGCACTTACTTCATCTTGTGTGATCATGTCTCCATTGCATTCACATTATCCGGATTCTGGCAACAACTCCAATATGGTATCAGAGCCACTCCGGTAATCGTATGTCTGGTTATGCTATTAGTTTATTCTAAAATTCTTACTTTGCTTTCTTAGTAGTTTTTTTGTTTAACTCCGTTGCATTTGAGAGCTTTGGTAGAGTTTCTTGAAAACTCATGCAAATCCATTACTTCCGAGTTATAATTTGCCAAGACATCTTGTATAGATCTATTGTGGCTTCAGCAAAGGCAGTAGAATTCTTTTTTTTGTTCATTCTGCAGGAAAAGAGAGATCTTTTCACATCTAGTAGGGCGAGATACACGCCAAGCAAGACAGCGATGCCAAGCAGACATCAGCCACGCCAAGCAGACAGTCACGGCTTGGGCTTCTGGTCATAGCAAAGGTCTTCTCTACAGCAAGGCAAAATGCAGCTGTACGGCGTCCAGCATGCAAGAGGCGCATGGTAAGGTAGTGGAAAACTCCCAGGATTGTCTTTTTTTTTAAATGGCACTTTATTTTCTAGTTTGGCGTCCCATGTGGACCTTTAGTCACTTGGCATCCTTTTTTCTACACCTGGCATTTTTTTTCTACACTTGATTTATGTCTTCTATGATAAAGTTTGCGCTGGAAGTGTTAAGTTTGCGTTGGAAGTGTTATAGTCTGTGTTGGAAGTGCTAAAATTTGCATTGCGTTGGAAGTGTTGGAAGGGTGCATGTTTATTGGTGAAGCTCTGATCTCATCTTCTTGGTAGTGTCTATCAAGGCCTAAGACATCACAACAACATCTATCCACCTTTCTTTCCTCTTATAAAAAAAAAAGTAAAAAAAAAAACTAGCTGGAAATTCATTTTTTTGCCTTACTAGTTGTATTTTTTTACTAAAAGAGGAAGGTAAACTTGCTTTCATGCATACCGAGACAATTAGTTAAACTTGATTTCACAAAGACCTTTTTCTTTAGATTCCTCACTTCGTGTCGAATCCAATGAGTGGATGGAAGGCCACTTTCTCTCTCAAAACAGGCATTTTTTTAATGTTTTAGTGCTATTTTTTTGCAAAAACACTAGTTTACGAGAAATTGAACCTTTAATATCTTGCAAACGGTAGCTAAGATTTGGGTGCCATTTTTTACAAAAGTGTTTTTAATTCAATTCTCCATAGTTTAAGCTTGTTATTTGTCAAAAATACACTAGTTTATAAAGTGCCTAAAATTTGGGTCTTCTAGGATGCATTTTTGGCTGTGTCTGATGTCATGTTTGCTTAAAGTCTTGCACTAATTGCTCTAAAATGCATTCTCAGCTGATCTCAATGTCTTTTGAGTGTACACTTGCATATTTGGGGGCGGGGGTAGGGGGCTCAACATTTTGAGGGGGTGTGATTACTTTTCGCAACTTGCAAATCTTTGCTTTCATTTTCATTTTTGCATAATTTCACAACTTGCAATCAACACAACTTCAACTAAATTCAGCTTAAAATGGATTATTTTCAACTTAAACCCCTAACACCCTTCAACTATCATGAATTAAAGGTTAAAATGTCAATCATTCTTAGAAGCAAAGGGTTGTATAGGATCACCATGGGTATTGAAGTAGAACCTAGCACTGATGTTGAAAAGGTCAAGTGGTACAACCGTAGTGATGAAGCCTATGGGTTACTGAGCTTTTCCATGTCTCCAAAACTTCTCTTCCATTTAGAAACCTCCAAGACTCCCAAAGGCATATGGAACACCTTAGAACTCTTTTTTGGGAAGCTTGATGAGATGAGAGGTCATGAACTCGAAAACGAACGCATAAGTCTAAGTCCTAGCAACTTTGACACCCTACAGGACTTCTTCACTAAGTTTAAGGCCCTTAGATTGTAATTGAAAGAATGCGGGATAGATAAGAAAGATGATCGACTCATCCTTTCTATTCTCGCAAAGTTAGGTCCAAGCTATTCAGTCTTTGTCTCCACTTTCCATGCCACAAAAAGTGCCCTTGGCACTACATGGAAAATGCTTTCTTTGGATTCATTCATTGCCGACTTGACTAGGGAGCAATAAAAGCTAATTCAAATGGGCACAATGAAGTCTACTCAACCCCAAGGTTTGATAGCTAGAAATGGTAAGGATAAGACTTTAATAAAGGAGAAGAAAAAAAGAATAAGGACCAGGAGAAGAAGAAAGAAAACAACAATCCTGCCAAAAACAACACTGAGTCTTCCTCCTCAAATGCTAAACCTAAGAAGGAGAAGGTTAAGTGTGCCTATTGTAAAAAGACAAGGCATGATGAACACAAATGCATGAAGAAATAAATAGATCACCTAACTCATCTTCTAGAGAAGCACAACATAGGTGTTCCTGAGTCCATCAAGCAGAATTCATCTACCCAAGATTCTACCAAGGCAAAAGGCAAAGGTAAGGAGAAAGAAAAGGGCAAGGAACTTGTAGCTATAGCTACTTCTTCATCTTCATGGGTCATTGACTCAGGTGCTTCTCACCACATGGGATCTTCCCTAGTTGAGTTTTCATCTTTAGAGCCTTGTAGCATGACTTCAATTAGTTTGGGTGATGACACATCAGTTTTCATTGTAAGGAGATGGTTAGTTGAAATGGAAGGAGGAACATTCAATAATGTTCTAAGTGTTCCATCTCTTTCAACCAATCTCCTATCAGTGTACCAAATCACTCACATTGGTCAAGGCATGAGAGTTGAGTTTTCACCAAATTCAGTGGCTATCAAGGAGTTGCATAGTGATACTACAATAGCAGTGGCTAGGGCAGATCACCAAGCAAGGTTATACACCTTCTCACATTTTGCACCTAATTCTTCTCCAATAGCATTGCTGACTCATTTAGATGGAGTTAGAAAATTATGTCATGAGCGATTTGGCCACCTTAACTACCGCTACCTTGAGCAACTTTGCAAACATGACATGGTCATTGGCTTGCCTCGTGTCCAATTCTCAAAAGGACTTTGCGAGGGGTGCTCCCTTGGGAAGCATCTCGAAGAAAAATTTGACAAAGGCAAAGCTCGGAGGGCTTCACAACCTTTTGAGTTAGTCCACAGTGATGTATCGGGACCCTTTCCCAAACCATCTTTCACAAGGGCCAAGTACATCCTCACTTTCATTGATGATTTCTCTAGGTACACTTGGATATATTTTCTCAAACAAAAGTCTAAAGTGTTTGAAAATTTTCTAGACTTCAAGGCTCTTGTTGAGAAATAGAGTGATAAATCTATCAAGTTTCTTCGAACTGATAATGGAGGGGAGTATGTCAACAACAGGTTTGAGCAATTTTACACCACAGAGGGGATTGATTTACAGTGCACAGTCACTTACAGTCCTTCATAGAATGGGGTTATAGAACACAAAAATAGGTTCTTGAAAGAGATGGGTAGCTGTATGATTCACTCCAAATCTTTAGCACCACAGTACTGGGCCGAAGCCATTAATTGTGCTTGCTACATTAAAAACAGGGTTCCTCACAAAGCTTTGAAAGGGATAACACCCTTTGAAGCTTAGCATAATGGGAAACCTGATGTTGAGCACCTTAGGGTTTTTAGATCCCCAGCCATGGCCCATATTCCAAAGAAGAAATGCAAAGCTATGGAACATCAGTGCAAGCCTTGCATCTTTGTAGGATATTCAGATGGTATTAAGGGGTATCACCTTCTAAATCCAGTCACTCATGAGTTGTTCATTGAGAGAAGTGTCCACTTTTAGGAGAGTCCTAGAGACTCAACACTTGACACTTCTCCTTCATTGGATCTACTTCTTAATGATGATTCCTCATCATATTTAGATCAGCCACAGTAGGTTCTTGAGCCAAAGACATCTTCTTCTTTGAGTTCAGACAAGGAGGACAATGACGTAGAGTCATCCACCTCTAGTTAGTCAGAGGATGAGGAGTTAGCACCTGACTCACCCACTTTTGAGCCACTTTGGGCCAGATAGACACTTGAGAGTGTTGGCACTTGGGATAGAGATCCCACAGATGATAGACGTACTAGGGGGGATTTTTAGAGAGATCCACATGCCTTTTTTGCTTCAGTTTTAGATCCACAGACTTTTTGAGAGACATCGAGGGTACCTGAGTGGGATAATGTTATGGAGAAAGAATATTCTTCCTTAATAAAAAATCACACTTGGGATTTGCCTTCACTTCCTAAGGGAAGAAAGATGGTTCAATGTAGGTGGATATATCGGACCAAGTTTGCAGCAGATGGGTCAGTTGATAAGTACAAGGCATGATTGGTCACCAAGGGTTTCTCACAGGTGACAGGCATTGACTACTCAGAGACCTTTGTACCCATTGCAAAGATGACTTTTATATAACTCACCTTGGCTATTGCCACAACACATGGTTGGTATGTGCACCAGATGGATGTGAAGAGTGTCTTCACAGAGACCTAGAGGAGGAGATCTACATGGAGTAGCCATCAGGATTTGTTTAGGATTCTTCCTTAGTATGCAAACTTAAGAAATCTATCTATGGCCTCAAATAGGACCCTCGAGCATGGTACGCCAAGATGGATTCCTTCCTTCTCACAGTGGGTTTCACTAGGTGCCATTATAACTCCAATGTCTACTTCTTGCAGCAAAATGATTCGCTCTTGATTTTGGTTCTATATGTTGATGACCTTTTGATCACCGGGAGTTCTTCATCAGCTATTGCAATGGTGAAGGCATCTCTCTAGGATAGATTTGACATGAAAAACTTGGGTTCGTTGCACTACTTCCTTGGCATCAAGATCTCACAGTCAGATTCAAGGATTTCTCTTACATAGCCTACATATGCTCTTGACTTATTGGCTCAGTTTCACATGGCTGATTACAAGCCATCTCTGACTCCCTTTCTATCTGGAGTCAAGCTTGAGGTTGATTGTTCTTCACCATTGGTTGATGCCACTTGATATTGACAACTTGTTGGTAGTCTCATCTACTTGACTCACACCAGGCCTGACATATCATATATAATGGGACTTTTCTCTAGATTCATGCAGGAACCTCATGAGCTACACTGAAAAGCAGCTAAGAGGATCTTGCACTACATACAGGGTTCACATAGATATGGGATTCATTACAAATTTGGCATAGAGGTTGACTTGGTTGGATATATAGATTCAGACTGGGCTAGCGATTCATAAACTCACAAGTCCACTTCTAGTTACAGTTTATCTCTAGGTTTTGGTCTTATCAGTTGGTCTAGCAAGAAGCAAAATGTTATTGCTATATCATCCATAGAGGCAGAGTACAAGGGAGCTGTTAATGCAGCTACTGAGGCTATTTGGCTTCATGGGATTCTTTCTGAGTTTGGCATTCCTATCAGGCAGCCCACCATCATTTATTGTGACAACCAGAGTACCATTCAGATTTGCAAGAATTCAGTTCAGCACCAACGGACCAAGCACATAGAGATTCACATGCATTTCATTCGAGAGCTTATTCATAGTCGGGTCATTGAATTGATATTTTGCCAGTCTTTAGAGTAGGTTGTAGACATCTTCACCAAACCTTTCACCGAGAGCAAGTTCATTCATCTATGAGCTCTTATTGGGGTGCAATCTACATCTGTAGCAGCATCATCTTCAAGGGGGCCTTCTAGCCTCTTCATTTCTTTTATGTCTCTCTTTTGGGAGGGAGTTTTTTCCTACGGGTTTTCTCTTTTTCTCTATCTTATGGGAGATTGCATGTGTACATGGGTACCTCATCAAGCCTAGTTGTCGGGACCCATTTTATATTTCCACACTGCCCACCTAAGTTGCGCTTATGGGGGGGTATTAGTGTAGGTTTTTATTTTTCCCTATTTATTAATTAGGGAAATTATTTTTTTGTGCATACATGGAGTTTTCCTACATTTGTGGGATAGGCTAGCTTATGTGGATATGTGTGTCATAGATGTGTCATAGGTGTCATAAGAATGTCATAAGTAACTCCCTTGATGGGAGTTACTTCTCTATTCTTAGCACCTTGTCACCACCTTTCATGGAGGAGTTACAGTCTATTCTTGGGTGCCTTGACCACCTTTTGTGGAGGAGTTACATACGTGCTCTCCTATATGTATTCTTCACTTTGGCCATCTCATGTTAATCAGATTTTGGTTTTCTCCATTTTGTCTTGTGCAATTTATTTTCTTGTATAATTTCAAATTACTTTAGCATCTATGTGGTGTGCACTTGCTTCATCTCGTGTGATCACGTCTCCATTGCATTTGCATTACCCAGATTCTGGCAACAACTCTGATATATATATAGTCATTTAGGTAGAATTATGTGCATGAATATATATATATATATATATATATATATTCATGCACATAATTCTACCTAGATGATTGTATATATATTCATGCATATAATTCTACATATACATATATATATAAAAAGTAAAATTATATACATAAATAGTCATATATATATATATATATATATACAATCATTTAGGTAGAATTATGTGCATGTGTATATGTCTGTGTGTGTGTGTATAATTCTACCCATATGACTGTATGTGTGTGTGTGTATAGGTAGAATTATGTGCATGTATATATATGTATATATTCATGAACATAATTCTACCCAAATGACTGTATATATATGTGCATGAACATAATTCTATCTAAATGACTATATATATGTGTATAAAATATATATGTATATATATAGTTATTTAGATAGAATCATGTGCATGAATATGACTGTATATATATATATATATATATATATATATATATATATATATATATATATATATATATATATATATATATATATATATATATATATATATATATGTATATGTATAATTATGTGCATGAATATAACCTAATTGACTATATATACAGTCATTTAGGTTATATTCATGCACATAATTATACATCAATGACTGTGTATGTATATAACTTGAATGATTCTATCTAAATGATTGTATATAATATATAACCTAAATGATTCTATCTATCTAAATGATTGTATATATATACAATAATTTAATTAGAATTATGCGCATGAATATAACCTAAATGACTATACACACACACACAATCATATAGGTAGAATTATGTGCATGAATATATATACACAATCATTTAAGTATAATTATGTGCATGAATATACATACACAATCATTTAAGTAGAATTATGTGCATGAATATAACTTAAATGACTATATATATATATATATATATATATATATATATATATATATATATATGTATATAGTTATTTAGGTTATATTCATGCACGAATATATATATACACAGTCATTTAAGTATAATTATGTGCATGAATATATATACACAATCATTTAAGTAGAATTATGTGCA
This sequence comes from Torreya grandis, assembly GCA_037957365.1. Taxonomy (NCBI): domain Eukaryota; kingdom Viridiplantae; phylum Streptophyta; class Pinopsida; order Cupressales; family Taxaceae; genus Torreya; species Torreya grandis. Next base: position 5,861,964 of record JARHVA010000143.1, read on the forward strand.
CGAATATAACCTAAATGACTATATATATAGTCATTTAGGTTATATTCATGCACATAATTCTACTTAGACGATTGTGTATTTAATGAATATAAACTAAATGACTATATATATATATAGTAATTTAGATTATATTCATGCACATAATTCTACCTAAATGACTGTGTATAACTTAAATGAATATATATATATATATATATTCATTTAAGTTATATTCATGCACATAATTCTACTTAAATGAATATGTATATATATGCATAGTCATTTAGGTAGAATTATGTGCATGAATATAACCTAAATGACTATATATACACATTTAGGTAGAATTATATGCATGAATATAACCTAAATGACTATATATATACATTTAAGTAGAATTATGTGCATGAATATAACCTAAATGACCATATGCACATAATTCTACCTATATATATATATATATATATATATATATATATATATATATATATATAGAGAGAGAGAGAGAGAGAGAGAGAGAGAGTCATTAAGGTTATATTCATGCACATAATTCTACCTAAATGTATATAGTCATTTAGGTTATATTCATGCACATAATTCTACCTAAATGATTGTATGTGTGTGTGTGTGTGTGTACATAATTCTATCTATATGATTGTATGTATATATATGTGTATATATGGGTAGAATTATGTGCATATATATATATATATATATATATATAATTCTACCTAAATGACTGTATATATATGTGCATGAACATAATTATATCTAAATGACTGTATATATATGTGTATGAAAAAAAATTAAAATTAAAATAAATATATATATATATATAATCATTTAGGTTATATTCATGCACATAATTCTACCTTAAATATATATAAATGACTATATATAAGAGAGAATTATGTGCATAAATATAAGCTAAATGACTATATATATATATATATATATATATATATATATATATATATATATATATATATATATATATATTCATGCACATAATTATACCCAATCATTTAGGTAGAATTATGTGCATGAATATATATCATGTAGGTAGAATTATGTGTTTGAATATATATATACACATACATACAATCATTTAAGTATAATTATGTGCATGAACATATATATATAAATGCACATAATTCTACATGTTCATGAACATAATTCTACTTAAATGACTGTATATATGTGTATATAAATATATATATTCATGCATCATTCAAGTAGAATTATGTATATGCATAGGTAGAATTATGTGCATATATATATACTAGGCATAATCATGTGCATGAATATATATATATATATATAATCATGAACATATTTCTACCTAAATTACTATATATTGTTCATGAATATATATATATATATATATATATATATATATATATATATATATATATATATATATATATTCATGCACATAATTCTACCTAAAGGACAATATATATACTATCATTTACGTACAATTATGTGCATGAATATATGTAATATATTTATTCATGCACAAATTTAGGTAGAATTATGTGCATGAATATATATATATATATATATATATATATATATATATATATATATATATATATATATATATATATATTCATGCACATAATTCTACCTAAATCTGTGCATGAATAAATATATTACATATATTCATGCACATAATATATATATTCATGCACATAATTCTACCTAAATATGTGCATGAATAAATATATTCATGCACCTCATTCTAGCTAAATATGTGCATGAATAAATGTATTACATATATTCATGCACATAATTTTACCTAAATGATTGTATATTTATAGTTATATTCATGCACATAATTCTACGTAAATGATAGTATATATATTGTCCTTTAGGTAGAATTATATGTATGAACACACACACACACACACACACATATATATATTCATGCACATAATTCTACTTAAAGGATAATATATACACAATCATTTACGTAGAATTCTACTTAAATGATAATATATATACAACTATTTAGGTAGAATTATGTGCATAAATAAATATATATTTATCTATTTAGGTAGAATTATATGCATGAATATATTTCTATCTAAATGAAAGTATATATACAACCATTTAGGTAGAATTACGTACATGAATATATATATACATATTCATCCATTTAGGTAGAATTATGTGAATATATATATATATATATATATATATATATATTCATGCACGAATATATTCATGCACATAATTCTACCTAAATGGATGAATATATATATATATATATATATATATATATCCATTTAAGTAGAATTATGTGCATGAATATATATATATATATATACATGCACATAATTCTACCTAAATGGTTGTATATATACAATCATTTAAGTATAATATATACACATATAATTCTACCTAAATAATTGTAACACATAATACTACCTAAATGGTTGTATATATAATTATACCTAAATGATTGTTTTGTATATATACAGTCACTTAGGTAGAATTATGTGCATATATATGCACATAATTCTATGATATATATATATATATATATATATATATATATATATATATATATATATATATCATTTAGGTAGAATTATGTGCACATATATATATATGTACATGATTTTACCTAAATGACTGTATATATAATTATATCGAAATGATTATATGTATATGTATATATATAGTCATTTAAGTAAAATTATGTGCATAAATATATATATATATATATGTGTGTGTGTGTGTGTATATATGAATATAATTCTATCTAAATGACAATGTGTGTGTGTGTGTGTGTGTGTGTGTATATATATATATAAGTATAATTATACATATAATTGTTTAGGTAGAATTATGTGCATGGATATATATTTAACACATAATTCTACTTAAATAATTGTATATATAATTATACCTAAATGACTGTATATATATAAGTATATATATAGTTATTTAAGTAGAAATTATGTGTATATTTATATATATAGTCATTTAGATAGAATTATGTGTAATAATCCTAAATGATTGTGTGTGTGTGTGTGTATGCACATATAATTTTACTTAAATGATTGTAGCATATAATTATAATTAAATGATTGTATATATAATTATTCTTGAATGATTATATATATGTATAAATATAGTCATTTAAGTATAATTATGTGCATGAATATAGAATTATATAAATGAATATATATTAATACACATAATTCTATCTAAATGACTATATATATATATATATAGTCATTTATAATTACATCTGAATGACTGTATATATATGTATATATACAATCATTTAAGTATAATTATGTGCATGAATATAAAATTATATGAATGTGTGTGTGTGTGTGTATATATATATATGCACATAATTCTATCTAAATGACTATATATATATATATATATATATAGTCATTTATAATTACATCTGAATGACTGTATATATATGTATATATACAATCATTTAAGTATAATTATGTGCATGAATATAAAATTATATGAATGTGTGTGTATATATATATATGCACATAATTCTATCTAAATGACTGTATATATATATATATATATATATATATAATTATAATTAAATGATTGTATATATAATTATTCTTGAATGATTATATATATGTATAAATATAGTCATTTAAGTATAATTATGTGCATGAATATAGAATTATATAAATGAATATATATTAATACACATAATTCTATCTAAATGACTATATATATATATATATATATATAATAACATCTGAATGACTGTATATATATGTATATATACAATCATTTAAGTATAATTATGTGCATGAATATAAAATTATATGAATGTGTATATGTGTATATATATATATGCACATAATTTTATCTAAATGACTGTATGTATATATATATATATATATATAAGTAGAATATATTTGTATACATATACAGTCATTTAGATAGTATATATATAATATATATAGAGTTATGTAGAATTATGTGCACACATATATTCATGCACATAATTATACCTAAATGATTATACACACACACACACAGTCATTTAAGTATAATTATGTGCATGAATATATAAAATGATTTTGTGTGTGTGTATATATACATACAATCATTTAGGTATAATTATGTGCATGAATATATAAAATGATTGTATGTATACATATATATATATATACAGTCATTTAGGTATAATTATGTATGTATATATATAATGTGCATATATATAGTCATTTAGATAGAATTATATGCATGAATATATATACATACAGTCATTTAGTTAAAATTCTATTTAAATGACTATATATATCATACATATAATTCTACCTAAATGACTATATATATATTATATTATTTATTTATATATTTATATATATATGCACATAATTATATCTAAATATAAGTTCTTACATATTGGAGTTGTTATTATTATTGTTTTTCTTTATTTAGAAGAGGTCTAAATGTCAGTATTTTAAGATGTATATTTGATAATAGGCATACAAACTTTAGTGCTTGCTTACAGAATATTTTTCAAACTAATCTTCATGATGGTTTATTTTTTACAACTATTTATCTAAATTATCCAGTAACCATTCATCAAGAAGAAAACTTAAATAAAGTCTTAAATCTTTTTCTCCAAACTCATAAATTAGATATGATCTCTAGATCTTGTCCTTTTGCTATTAAATATCAGATCATGTATCACCTAACTGACATCCTACATCTTGCAGTAAAGCACACTCTTTTACAAGGCAAAAGCGTAGTGTGTCAATCCACAAAAAATAGTCAGATAATACCAGCTAAATCAATCTCTTGATCTGATCTTAAGTTTCTCAAAAAATGGGTTGTAGACATAGACTTTGTTCAAAATCTTAAGAAATCCTTGTCATTTGCCACATTTGTAAAAGACTTGCCAAATAAATCTATTATCAAGTTTGACTCTCATAATGATCTAAAAGATCGTATGTTAAATATACAATTGCAACAACCCTTGACTCCAATAAATCCTCACTGCTTGCATCTAAAAAAAATCCATGACCCTCAAGTAGATTCATATTACTATATTGATTGTCAAAAAATCATAAGTCATCCAAATCAATCCAGTATTCACATGGTTAAATGAGATTTAACTTTAGAAAAGTTACTTGAAAAAAATAAAAAATTACTTGCTAAAGCCAAAAGGATTAATATGGAAAGAACTTCTAGAGAAAAGTCTGTAAAAAAAGAAGAAAAAAATTATATATGAAAAACTCCTCTAAGAGATGAATCATACATAGAAAAAGGATTCTCAGAACTTATTGATTTTAATCAATACTCATCAGATAGAAAATATAGAGCATAGATGTATTATCTCAGATCCACTAATAAGAGTCTTGATCAATATATAGAAGTCAAGCTTATGAATTGGAATAATCTTTCAAAAATACAACAGAGTCTTGATCAAATTTCTAAAATGTTAAAGAGCATTGAATTATATCAAAAAAAAAGAAATTACTAGAGCTATTAATGTCTTGATTGATAATACTACTACCTATCACAATCAATATATCCAAAAAATAGATAATGAGTCTAACAATATTAGACCACAACAATAATCAGTTGAAACAAAGGTAAATGATATGATTACTGAAGAAAATACTATCAGTCAAAGTCAAGATCAACTTAAGGCTAGTATGACATCCGTTGAGACAGATTTGAGAAATCAAATTACTAGTCTTGAGACAAGATAGGAAGAAGTACATCAAAAAATCAAACAACTATCTTTAGCTTCTAATAGCATAGCTAGAGAAATTATAAACCAAAATTCTAACTTATCTTCTATTCTTGATATTCTAAATACATTGAAGGATAATGGATAATCTTCTCAGTAAAAAAAAATTGTTCATCATCTAAAAATTATTGTTACAAAACATATTGATTACAGTCAAAATATTCACTCTTAGCAAAACATTTTAAGGCTACAAAGAGAATCATTCAAATCTAAATAAAAAATTTACCTGATTCTAAAAGATCTCTTGATAAGATCTTCCAAATAGGTATGGATAAGATTGAACCTATTCAAAATAAAATTTCTTTTGATATAGGAGAATCTTCAAAGTCTAAACCTCCACTAGATTCTCAAATAAAAACATTGAATCTTCAACCTTTCTTCTAAAAATTCAATTATGAACCACCAGAAAGAAGGAAAGAAATGATTCATGTAATGATAGCTTGATCTAGCATACAAATTCATGGTCTTAAGAAATATCTCATCAATATTACTCAACAAATTGCAAATAGGTTCATAGAAAATATCAAAGAATGGTGGGATGCTAGTGGTCCAGTATTTTATGAAAGTATATACACTCATCTAGAACCTAATTCAATAATTTTCAATGCTTTACTTTCCAAATTTGTTGGCACTCTTAATAATGATAAAGAAGTAAACAAAGCAAAGTTTTTTAAAGTATAATTGTGTGATATGACCATGCTATATATATATATATATATATATATATATATATATATATATATATATATATATATATATATATATATATATATATATATATATATATATGTGTGTGTGTGTGTGTGTGTGGATAATGTGTTATATAATACTGATAAAATCTTTAATATAACATATAAGATCAGGTATATAGAATCTTTTCTTAAATATTTTTATATCAAGTATAAAATTGCTTTGGGTGATGATCTCTCAACTATGTCCTTTAAAAAGATAAAGCAAAATATTAAAACTGTTAATGAAAGCCTATGTGTAGAAAGAAAGGCACATAAAGAAACTATGAAGTTTCATAAATAAATTGGTACAAAATTCTACAGTTTTATTGATTATAATTTTATTTATATGGATGTGCATAGATATAGACAGTATAAAAAGAAAAAGAAATTTCATTCTTGTAAATGTTCATCAAAAAAATAATTTACTTATATGAAGCCTTAGAATCCTAGATATAAATCCAAGAAAAAGAACTTTGGCCCTAGAAAGATATTCATATAAAAGAAACATGGGTTCCAAAAAAAATCAGTCAAATGTTTCATCTGTCAAGGTGATCATTATATAAATAAATGTCTTAACAAAAATAAAAAATTTAAGAACACTAATTTTTTGAGTAGCCATGAAATCAATGAAGATGAATATGTCTTACTCTCTAATAAAGATAAAATTCTATATGAATCAAATATTTTATGAGAGGAATCAGATAATGATGAATCTGATAATCAAATAAATATGAATCTTGTTGACACTAAATCAAAAGATAAATCCTCTGATTATGATTTTGATATAAGATTTTAGATTCATATGAATTATGCTCTATTTTTAGATGATTTAAGTTTATCTCAACAAATATCTTTCCTTAAAGAAAGATATGCTAAAACTCCTACATATATGATTTTTGAAAGAATATTTTTACAACAACAAATTATAGTTCCTAAGCAAAAATATTCTCTAGACTTAGCTCAATAAAAAATACAAAAGGATGCTTTGTCCTAAGAATTTTAGTTTAAAATCTTTAAAGTTCCTATAGTTGAAACTGCTTATTAACCTGATACATATGATAGAGCCACTTGGAGAAAGAGGTGAATCTATAAATTCCAAATATTCTTAGCTAAAGCTCAGACTGAATTGTAATATCTTATGAAAGAAGAAACTCTTATCGATGAACATGAATAACTCTTTGAAAAAGAATTGCATCAAATAACCAATGAGATAGAATCTCATTTTAAGGAGGAGGAGACCTTTCATAAAAATTTAAATATACATCAAATATCAGTATATACTTCTAATAATATAGTATGTAAAATTTAGATCAAATAAGATGGTTTTAAACCATATAGCTTAGATGTCTTACTCGACACAGGTACTAATATTTTTCTTGTTAGCTATCATTCTATTCTTACTGATATGTGGAAAGCTGATTTTTATAAGTTAATTTTTAATACAAAAACTATAGTTTCAAAATTATCTATAATTATTTTTGTTAAATTTGACGACTCTATCTATCATTTTAAGATAGTACAACATGAAATGCCTATGTATGATATGATGATTGGTTCAGATAACTTGTCTACTTTCTATCTTATTACAATTTAGCCACATGAAATAATTCTTGTAAAGAAATATTCTTTATACAAGAAATCTAGATATGAATGTAGAATACCTATGAAAGAAAAGCCAAAGAAATCAGTTGATACTAGATGAATACAATAAAAAATAAATCTTTGTCATGCCAGCATTGAACCAATAATTAAAAAACTAAAAAAAATTGTTACTCTAAAATCTTTTAGCATTCAAAAATAAAAAATACATGAATGCAGAATTTAATTAAAAATGATGAAAGATAAGAATGACAATGAAATAGAACCTAAGTTCAAAGCACACCATTCAGGTATGTCTCCTTCTCTTAGAGAAAAATGTTTTTAAAAAATAAAGAAATTAAAGGAGCAAGATTTGATAATAAAATCTAAAAGCCCTTGGGCTTGTGAAGCATTTCATGTGAATAAAATATCAGAATAGATAAGAAGAAAAAAAAGTTAGTCATAAATTATGTTCTTCTTAATAAATATGTTTTATCTGTTTAGCATACAATCCCTTCAAAAGATGAAATCTTGCAAAGATTAAGTGGAAGTAAGGTTTACAATAAGTTTGATTTAAAATCAAAAAAAATATAGATACAAGTAGTAGAACAAGATAAGTATAAGACTGCATTTATTACTCCATTTGGATAATATGAATGGAATGTCTTACCCTTTAGTTTAAAGACTGCTCTTAGCATATTTCAAAAAATGATGAATAAAATTTTTGCTCTATATTTTGATTCTATCATTGTTTACATAGATGATATATTGGTCTTTCAAAATCTCTTAAAGATCATATAAAATATCTAAAATAATTCTATCGGATTATGTTTGACAATAGTTTGATTCTATCCAAGAGAGAAATATCAGTTTTTATTATGAAATTGAGTTCTTACGTGTTACTATAAAATCAGAAAAAGTTACAGTCTAAAAACATATTTTGAAGAATATTAAGAAATTTTCTGATGAATTCAAGCATAAAAAAATGTTACAAAGATTTCTTGGTTGCATAAACTATGTAGCAAGTTATTATTATAATATTGCACATAACAAAATACTTTTAAATAAAAGATTAACAAAAAATCATCTAATAGGGTTAGATAAGATGACAAAAGTAGTTCAAAGAATAAAATAGAATTGTCAAAATTGGCCACAATTAGTCTTACTTGGTAATAGTCTAAAAAATTATTGAAACAGATACCTCAGAACTGTATTGGGGTGCCATTTTGAAAGAAAGACTATCAGATAATTCAAAAAAACCTTGCAAATTTGCTTCAAAAAAATTTAAACAAGTTCAAAAAAATTATCATTGTACTCACAAAAAAAAATTGTTATTAAGGCTATTCAATTTTTTATATTCTTTATAGGATCAAAAAAAAATCTTGTTATATCTAATTTAAATTATTTTATGAGTATTCTTCATTCTACTAATAATCTAAAGAAAGGATCTGTGAGTAGGTTAATCAGGTGGACAACATTTTTGTTTGACTTTGATTTTTTTGTTGAACACATTACTGGAAAGAACTACCTTGCTAATTTTTTATCCAAAGAATTTAATTTAAAATAGTCAATCATGGTAATAACAGTTTTAGAAGTTCATGAAAAAATTTATTAACATATATGGAGATCTACTCCATCTATTGCTAATTAGTTAACTCATGAGATCAATACTCTCACAAAAAAATCTTATGAAGTTTTTGTAGAACTCAATATTACTCATTTGACATGGATGTCTCAATTTCAAGAACTAGATGACAAGAAATAGTGTTCAATAATAATGTTATATCATGAAGCTAATAATCCAAGGATTACTGGTATAAATAATTTTTTTAAGAATTTTATTTGTAAACATGGATTTGAATTTTTGATCTAATGTTCTACATTTTGACTAAATTTTAATCTTGCATTAAAAAAATTTTAGTCATCTGCTAAAATTCTACATTATTTACATGAATTTTTGTATTATATCATGCCAATAAAAGTTTTTGATGATCTTGTTGTTCATATCCCTCCAACTCAAATAAAAAATATATTTATTGCTTTGAGGATACCTTTTACGATTAAATTTGAAATGTTTTCAGTTAAAAATTTTCAAGCCAATCTACATGTTAGTTTAGCTCCTATACAATCATTAGTAGCTTTTTAGAAATAGTTCACTATAAGTCATCAAGTTGTGTTTCCTCTTACACCTAACGGTCGCATTCTGAGAATCTCATCAACTATGTATATGGACAACACTGACATTGATTTCGATGAGGATAACCATTATTCTCCCCAAAGAGAATATGAATTCAATGATGATTATTGAATTGATATAAAGACTAATTATAGGGTCTATTCATAGCCTTGAATGTGGGCACATTAATCCCCTTTTGTTTTTAATGGACCTCACCACTTTTATAAAAGGTGGTAACCTGTCGATCATGTTGACATATTTTTTTATTTTATATTTGGTGATACACAGTGGGTCCATAACCCACTATCTTTTGGCATCTTATCTTATATCCATTGATTCGATATCTTTGTGTCGACCATTGATATTCTCATTTCACCTTATAAATATGATTTCTTTGTGTCATAATAATTGAATGCCTAGAGTCTTGTGTTTGAGTCTTAGTAGAAAAAACATATGCTCTTCACTTGCCTGCTCTATGGAATCTTGCGAATCAAAAACTTTTTCTAAAATAATGTTTATGATATGTTTTTTACTCTGCTATATATTGTAATATCTTGTCTATAATCACTTTGTATAGTCTTTAAGTGTTGATCCTTGTCTGTAATGGTATCAGATCCATGTCAATATTTTATCAAGACTATGCTCAAAACATGTTTTTGTAATATTTCTCTGATATATCAATAAAAATTTATTTTCATCTTTTGTTATATGTATCTATATTATTATTATTCTAGTCTATTATTTTTATATCATCTTTAGATAATAGGGAAGGAAATGATCTCGTAAAGTCATGGGGAAGGCATGATTGAAGATCTATATAGTACTGATGAGATGAAGATTATAGATGCATCAAACTAGATAACTCTAGATACTACAAGTACATCTGATGTTTGTACTTTCCTTGACATATTTGTTAGTTTATTTATTTTTGCAAATAAAGTAATTATAGAATTTAATAAAAAAAATCTTAGTCCTGAATGGAAGCTCCCAACTCTTAAGGCCACAGATGTCTATGATAAACTTTCACCATTTCATTTAATTGTTAAAACTATCATAAAAGTTTCTAAAAATGTTATCCAAATCAAACAAAATGATGATTATAAATACCATTTACAAATAGTTGATGATAAAACTATCTAACAATTAAAATTCCAATTTAAATATAAGTTCTTATATATTGAAGTTGTTATTATTGATTTTTTTTTAATTCAGAAGAGGTCTGAATGTTGGTATTTTAGGATGTCTGCTTGATAATAGGTATATAAATTTTAGTGATTGCTTACAGAATGTTGTTCAAATTGATCTTCATGATGATCTAATTTTTACAACTATTGATTCAAATTATCTGGTAGCCATTCATCAAGAATAAAATTTAAATAAAGTCTGAAATTTTTTTCTTTAAACTCATGGATTAGATATGATCCCTGAATTTTATCCTCTTGTTATTAAATATCAAATCATGTATCATCTAAATAACACCTTACATATTGCAATAAAGCACACTCTTACATAAGGTAAAAGCATGGTGTGTCGAGCCACAAAAAATAGTCAGATAATACCAATTGAAATAATCTCTTGATCTGATCTTAAGTTTTTCAAAAAATGAATTGTAGACACAGACTTTGTTTAAAAATTCAAAAAATCTTTATCATTTGTCACATCTATAAAAGACTTACCAAAAAAAATTATTATTATTTTTGACTTTCAGAATGATCTAAAAGATCATATGCTAAATATACAATTACAACAACCCTTGCCTCCAATAAATCTTTACTGCTTGCATCTAAAAAATATCCATGGCCCTCAAGTAGATTCATATTACTATACTGATTGTCAAAAAATTATAAGTCATCCAAATCAATCCAGTGTTCACATGGTTAAATGAGATTTAAATTTAAAAAAATTACTTATGAAAAATAAAAAATTACTTACTGAAGCTAAAAACATTAATATGGAAAGAACTTCTTGTTGACCATTTTTGCCCAACAGGGAAAAAAATCGGTCCCCTTCTTCCCCTACTGTTTAAGGCCAATTCATTTTTTGATTTTGCACAAGTCCAGGAGTTTCTACAGACTCTGCAAGTGCTTGGTTCAAGCTTCAAGTTTTTCGGTGTTAGTTTAATCAGCTAAGTTCAATGCAGTTTTCAATCGACATAGTTCAAATGGTTCAGTGACTTTTAGTTCAACAAAGTTCATCACTTGGTTCAAACATCTCAATTCAACAGTGTTGAACCGTTAAACCGGTTCAACAAACGGTTCAATGGCTTGGTTCAACGAGCTTAGTTTAAAGTGAGTGGTTCAATATTCAATTTGATTAGTTTGGCACGCAATGGTTGAACCGTTGAACCAATTTTGGTTTAACACATTGGTTTAACGCCCGATTTAATAGATCACTTGGTTCATCGGCCTAGTTCATCAGTCAGCTCATTGGCAAGTTCATCAGTGTGCAATGGTGAACCACTTGAACTATTGAACCATTTTTGGTTTAATAGCTTGGTTTAAGGGTATGCCAGATGGCCGAAGGGCAGCTCAAAGTTCAAATGCCCTTACGGAGGGCAGGCACTTAAAGGAAAAGGCAGCTGAAAGGAAGTCAGATTTTGTTTAAGTCCTGAATTCCTTCAAACTTTTTGTTTGAAGGAATTCCTTTAGACAAAAAGTCTAAAGGAACTTGGGTTGCAGTTCAAAGCAAGGCCGAGGCTAGACAAAATGTCCGCAGACAAGTGTCTGCAAGAAAATGTTCACCGACAAAAGTCTGCAGGAACTCAGGAATTAATTCGGAAGGGCACAGTGACCCACCGAAGGGCAGGTGCCCTTGTGGGGGACTCTCGGTCAAATGAAGGGCACTTTCAAAGGCTGAAGGTGCTAGGAAGGGACTTCAAGCAAAAGAGTACCCACAAATAGGGCCGAGAAACACAAAGCCCATAGACAAAGCTAATGAAGGACCCGATGACATTTTGTCAGGAATGGTGACATCCCAAAGGCTGTTAAATTCAAGGAAGCAAATTAGCCATTGGTTTTCAAAGTAATGATGGTCATGTGAATGTCAAAATTGGCATAGTGAAATAGTTGTTTCATTTCAAATGAAAGAGCGCTAACCATGGAAAAGGCCCAAGAATGCAACAACCTGCCAAAAGTTTGCCCCTGAGGGCCGAAGGATCCAAAACAGACAAGATAGGGAAAAGAAAAAGTGCCAAGCATGGAGTAGGTAGTTAGTCCAATGGTGAAGAGAAGCGTTGATTTGAGAAGTGACTCTAGCAGATGAAATAGTGGCTGCAAATTGACCACTAGAAGACACGAACAACCAACTGTGCCCCCTTTTTCTTCATTTCATATTTATGAGCAGACAAATTGTGTAGGTGCCTTTAAGAAGTAGCCTCGGTTAATGAAAAAGCAGCGTGGTCATGTCAAAAAATGCCTGAAGTCAAAGCCAAGGTCGATACAGCATTTTTTTTGGCAGCCTGCTCTTCCCAATGAAGGGACGCAAATAGGCCACTTGTAAAAAGGGGCCCCAAAAGGCCTCCTTTCTTCTCTTATATATTGAGGACTTATCATTTGAGAAACATTCTTCCACATTTTGTAAGGCGTAGCCCTGGCAAAATTTTCACCTAAATCAATAAACACATTTTTTACCTCTATCTTGGATAGATGTTTCTGTGTGTCTTAAGTGTTAGTTTGTGTTTAGTCATTACTTCTTGATGCTTTTACAGGTCCAACACCAACATATCTATCATCTACAAGGTGCCATTTTTGTAGCTGGTAAGGAGAGTTCTACTTAGAATTAAAGAATAGAAGAAATTACTTGCAGTGTGCATCTCACAGCACCTAGGTCGATCTCTATTTCTATATTTTCCATTAAAGCCTCCCTGCCAAGTTTCTTATAGCCTGGTCCTTCTGCCAAGTGTGAAGTGTATGTATGCATTTGTCTAATTTTAATGTGAGGGTGAGAAGGTCATTTCAGTTTGGTGCATCACCTCCTTAGAGTAGTTTGTTTTCCTACAATCTTCCTCCCTTTTCATCCCCCCCATTATATACCTATATATATATGTGTGTGTTAGCACTTACTAGAACGAATATGATGCATCAAAGGGAGCTAGCCCTTATCTAGAGACTCTCCCCTCTAGCTTCACCAGTCCCACAGGTGAGAGGGGAGTTTCCATAGTTGCGTGAAGAAGGCAGGAGCTTAGCCTCCTACCCAGGGTGCAATCTTCTACATCAACAATTTTAGCATGCCCGGTGGGACCAACTGGGACAGGTTTTGTCCAAAGAGTTAAAGAATTTTTGGTGTGTTCTTTAACTGACCAGCCTTTATATGCTTCTACATCAAACACCAATGGTGACTCTAAGTTAAATCAACTGGTTAAGCAGTTTTGGTATCTTACCATCAAGAAACAACATTTTGGTATGTATAATCCCATCGTTTTGAGCCATGGACCCTATTTTATTTGGCCAGCATGGCTATGATCATCACCAACCTTATGTTGATCCTTATCAGGTCTAATATGACCAGTCCCAGCCCTATCATGAGCTATATCAACCTCATGCCCAGTCTTCTCATTACGTCACTTCTCCCACTCAACCCAGTCTCTTTGCCAATCAACCCATTTCCACCTTCAAGTGAGCACTACTGGGATACAAAAAATATGTAATTAATCTTGACACCAGAAGGGGATGTGGCCAAGAAGTTCTTGATCATGTCATCCATCAAGTGAGAAATGCACTGGATCAGGTTAAGAAAGAATGGACTCTCATTGAAAGAGCCAATTGGCACAGGCTTACAAGTGAGATGCTAGATGTGGGTGGTTTGATTGCATCTTTGGAAGAGAAGCTGAGTATTCATGAGAGGCAGCCATACCAAGTCTATCAACCTGCATACTCGCTTCCCCAAGCATCATATTAGTCATATACAGCCCCTGTTTATAAGCTAGGTCAAGCCTGTCAAAGTCCTTTCCCCAATTATGTTGAGGAGATTTTCGAAACAACAAACCTTGTGTTTAAGGCTAATCTTGATAGATAGATCGAATTAGCAAATCTTTAGATGCAGTAGTCTATTTTGGTAGCAAAGGAAGTGGAATCCAAACCCTCACTACCCTCTCACATTGTGGCCCCATCACCCCAAAGGGAGGTGCCTAGTCCGAATGTCTTGAGCTGGAATAAAGTGGTCGAGCCATGGAACAACAATGAGGAGAAAGGCATTATCCAAGAGTGTGAGGCACAAAATGAGGTTAGTCCTTTTCAAGTCCCTCCCACCCTTCCTCAGGAAGCTTCTTGCATTTCATGGCAACCTTCATGTACACCTCATCTCTATAATGACTCCTATGAGATCCAAGAGGTACAAAATAAGGATAATATAGCTAAGTGGATTGAGGAATTAGAGGCTAAGATGAGACTAATTGGAGAGAGAGAGATGGAATTTTCAAACCTTGTAGAGGAGCCGATGCCAAAAGACACCCCTTCCACCAATCCACAAGCTAATTTCAATATTGATGAAATGTTGGTAAAGTGGAGGGAAAAAAATCAAGAAATTCTGGCCCAAGGTCTACCCCCTCATATTCTAGAGAAAACTCCCTCTTGTATGCCAAATCCTTTCTATCAGATGGCACTTGATCTTTCTGGCTCATCCGATGCATCAATCGATCCTACCCTCAATCCTGTTCACCTAGCTTTTCAGCACACCTCTTTTCAGACAGCTCTTCTTGTATATGAGTAGACCCTCCCAAATCCTCCCCAACCTCCTCAAGTCTTTCAACATGATCTCCAAATTCCAAGCTAGAAGAAGGAACATCATGAACCAACTCAGGACCATGAAGAGGATAAAGTTACTGCATGTTCGCAAGAGCAAGTTTCCAATCCTAAGATCATGAGTTGGAAGCAAAAAGTGAAATCTTGGGGCAAAAAGGAAGAAGAAGAGAAAGGTTTTGCTCAAAACCTTAAAGAAGATGGGGCTGCTCCTACTCTCGATGATGATTGTGATTTCCAAGAAAGGCTTTTACAGGAAGATATGGATAGGCAAATTACAGAGTTGGAGTCCAGAGCAGGTTTTCCTAGCAAACGTGTGATGGATGTTTCAAACCAAATAGCAAATTTCATGTCTAAATACACTCCATCCATACACCTCCAAAAAAGCTATCAGGCCTTCCTTGATATAGATTATGCTCAATTTATGACTGACCAGGGAGACTTCATGAGTACGGATGAGGAGGAGATCACCTTAGGTGACATGGAGGAGCATGGACAATCTCTTGTTCATGTTTTGAATGATTCATTTGAAGTCATTGAGGCAAGCTACACTGTTCTTCAAGGAGGCTATGAGCTGGATAAGAGTGGAGAAGGCAGCATTGGGGTTCGAACAAGCATGCAAAGAGGCTACAATTTTTTAAATTTACCCCTTCAGAAGGTTAGTGAATCTAAAGATATCTTCTTTGAAATCATCAAGGAAGATGGTCATACCATGGAACCTGAGCATGAGGCAGAAGAGAGCAAGCTAGTCAATGATGCATATCAAGGGGCTTATGGTGATGAACCAGCAGCAATTGATTTCTTGATGAGATATACCAGCCTAAAGAACCAATAGGAGGCAAGCTTCCAAGAACAAACAGAGTACGTATGCATTGGAAGCATGTTTGAATCTCCACTTGGGTACAAGCCAAATCAGGTGACAGGCAAGAGGAGCAGGTCACTAGCTCTCCTTTTCATTCAGCTACTTGCCTGGCATCGTAAGTCTTCTTGCTAGGAAGGGGATGTTAGAAGTTTTCCCTTTGATCTAGGAGGGAATCAAAAATACCTGGTTAGCTATATATAATAGGCTGCTTTTAGTTTTCCTTCCCTATTTTCCCTAAGTGTTATTTGCACAAGTAGTTTTCTTAGCCTTGCGTGTGTTTTTCTTTTTCTTTTGAGGTGAATCTACGGGATTGGTTCTACATTTATCAGAGCTGTTGCTAATTTTAAAGTTATAATTTAACCCCGTGCCCAATGGATTTTTAAGGCAACTGGCTTCTAAGCATAGCAGGCATGCTTCCCCTGGGAGGCACCAATCTATTGACCATTTTTGCCCAACAGGGCAAAAAATCGGTCCCCTTCTTCCCCTATTGTTTAAGGCCAATTCATTTTTTGATTTTGCACAAGTCCAGGAGTTTCTACAGACTCTGCAGGTGCTTGGTTCAAGCTTCAAGTTTTTTGGCATTGGTCAATCAGCTAAGTTCAATGCAGTTTTTAATTAACATAGTTCAAACAATTCAGCGACCTTTAGTTTAACAAAGTTCATCGCTCAGTTCAAACATCTCAATTCAACAGCATTGAACCCTTGAACCAGTTCAACGAGCTTGGTTCAAAGTGAGTGATTCAATATTCATTTTGATTGGTTCAGTGTGCAATGGTTGAACCATTGAACCGTTGAACCAATTTTGGTTCAACACATTGGTTCAATGCCTAATTCAATAGATCACTTGGTTCATTAGCCTAGTTCATCAGTCAGCTCATTGGTAAGTTCATTGGCGCACAATAGTTGAACCACTTGAACCGTTGAACCATTTTTGGTTCAACGGCTTGGTTCAAGGGTATGCCAGATGGCCGAAGGGCAGCTCAAAATTCAAATGCCCTTGTAGAGGGTAGGCACTTAAAGGAAAAGGCAGCTGAAAGGAAGTCAAATTTTGTTTAAGTCCCGAATTCCTTCAGACTTTTTATCTGAAGGAATTCCTTCAGAGAAAAAGTCTGAAGGAATTTAGGCTGCAGTTCAAAGCAAGGCCGAGGCTAGACAAAATGTCCATGAACAACTATCCGCGGGAAAATGTCTACGGACAAAAGTCCACGGGAACTCGAGAATTAATCTGGAAGGGCACAATGACCCGCGAAAGGACCCCGAAGGGCAGGTACCCTTGCAGGGGACTCTCAGCCAAATGAAGGGCACTTTCAAAGGCCAAAGGTGCTAGGAAGGGACTTCAAGCAAAAGAGTACCCACAGAGAGGGCCGAGGAAGACAAAGCCCTTAGACAAAGCCAGCGAAGGACCCAATGACATTTTATCGAGAACGGTGACATCCCAAAGGCCATCAAATTCAAGGAAGCAAATTAGTCGTTGGTTTTCAAAGCAATGACGACCACGTGAATGTCAAAATTGGCACAGTGAAATAGCTGTTTCATTTCAAACAAAAGAGTGCTAATCATGGAAAAGGATTAGGAATGTGCGACCTACCAAAATTTTGCCCTCGAGGGCCGAAGGAGCTAGAAGAGACAAGATAGGGAAAACACAAAGTGCCAAGCATGGATCAGGTAGTTAGTCCAAGTGGTGAAGAGAAGCACTGATTCGAGAAGTGACTATAGCAGATGAAATAGTGGCTGCAAATTGACCACTAGAAGACGCGAACGGCCAACTATGCCCCCTTTTTCTTCATTTCATATTTATGAGTAGACAAGCTGCATAGGTGCCTTCAAGAAGCAGCCTTGGTTAATGAAAAAGTAGCATGGCCATGTCAAAAAATGCCTGAAGTCAAAGCCAAGGTTGATACAGCATTTATTTTTTGGCAGCCTGCTCTTCCCAATGAAGGGACGCAAATAGGCCACTTGTAAAAAGGGATGCCAAAAGGCCTCCTTTCTTCTCTTATATATTGAGGACTTATCATTTGAGAAACATTCTTCCACATTTTGTAAGGCGTAGCCCTGGAAAAGTTTTTACCTAAATCAATAAATGCATTTTTTACCTCTATCTTGGATAGATATTTCTATGTATGTCTTAAGTGTTAGTTTGTGTTTAGTCATTACTTCTTGATGCTTTCACAGGTCTAGCACCAACATATTTGTCATCTATAAGGTGCCATTTCTGTAGCTGGTAAGGAGAGTTCTACTTGGAAGTAAAGAACAGAAGAAATTACTTGCAGTGTGCATCTCACAGCACCTAGGTCGATCTCTATTTCTGTATTTTCCATTAAAGCCTCCCTGCCAAGTTTCTTGCAGCCTGGTCCTTCTGCCAAGTGTGAAGTGTATGTATGCATTTGTCTGATTTTAGTGTGAGGGTGAGAAGGTCATTTCATTTTGGTGCATCACCTCTTTAGAGTAGTTTTTTTTCCTGCAATCTTCCTCCCTTTTCATCCCCCCCATTATATACCTATGTGTGTGTGTGTGTGTGTGTTTGTGTGTTAGCACTTGCTAGAACGAATATGATACATCAAAGGGAGCTAGCCCTTATCTAGAGACTCTCCCCTCCAGCTTCGTCAGTCCCACAGGTGAGAGGGGAGTTTCCATAGTTGCGTGAAGAAGGCAGGAGCTCAGCGTCCTGCCCAGGATGCAATCTTCTATGTCAACACTTCTAGAGAAAAATTTGTAAAGAAAGAAAAAAATGTCTTATATAGAAAACTCCTTTAGAAGATGAATCGTACACAGAAAATGGATTCTCAAAGCTTATTGATTTCAATCAATACTCACCAAATAAAAAATATAGAACACAAAAGTATTATCTCAGATTCACTGATAAAAGTCTTGATCAGTCTATAGAAGTCAAGCTTATGAATTGGAATAATCTTGCTACTAAATGTTTAAATAATAAAGTTTCATAAATATAGTAAAGTCTTGATTAGGTTTTTAAAATGTTAAAAAGCATTGAATTATATCAAAAATAAAAAATTATTAAAACTATTAATGTCTTGATTGATAACATTACTATCTATCACAATCAGCTTATCTAAAAAATAGATAATGAGTCTAGCAGCATTAGACGACAACAACAATCAGTTAAAACAAAGGTAGATGATATGATTGCTAAAGGAAAGACTATTAGTCAAAGTCAAGATCAACTTAAGACTAATATGACTTCCATTGAGACAGATTTGAGAAATCAAATTGTTAGTCTTGATATAGAACAAGAATAAGTACATCAAAAAATCAAATAGCTATCTTTAGCCTCTGATAACATAGTTAGAAAAATTATAAATCAAAATTTTAGCTTATCTTATATTCTTGATATTTTAGATGCATTCAAGAATAAAGGATAATTTTCTCAACAACCAAAATTTATTTATCAATCAGAAATTATTATTACAGAACATATTGATTACAATCAAAATATTCACTCTTGACAAAACGTATTAAGACTACAAAGAGAATCATTCAAATCTAAATTAAAAATTTTACCTGATTTTAAAATATCTCTTGATAAGATCTTTCAAGTAGGTATGGATAAGATTGAACCTACTCAAACTAAAAGTTATTTATATATAAGAGAATCTTCAAAGTCTAAACCTCTATTAGATTCTTAAATAAGAATATTGAATCTTCAACCTTTTTTCTAAAAATTCAATTTTGAATCACTAAAAAGAAGGAAAAAAATGATTCATGCAATGATAGCTTAGACTAGCATACAAATTTATTGTCTTAATAAAAATCCTCTCAGTGTTACTCAATAAATTGCAAATAGATTCATAGAAAATATCAAATAATGATGAGATGTTAGTGGTCAAATATTTCATGAAAGTATATACACTCATCCAGAACCTATTTCAACAATCTACAATACTTTACTTTTTAAATTTATTGGCACTCTTGATAATGATAAAGAAGCAAATTAAATTAAAAAAAAATTAAAGCACAATTATGTGATATAACCAGACTAGATGAATATATGTGCTATATAGAGAATATATTTTATAATACTAATAAAAATTTTAATCCAACATATAAGATCAGGTATATAGAATCTTTTCTTAAATATTTTGCTATCAAGTATAAAGCTGTTATGGGTAACGATCTCCCAACTATGTCTTTTGGAAGGATAAAACAAATTATTAAAGTAGTTAATGAAAGATTATGTGTAAAAAAAATACACATAAAAAAATTATAAATTTTCATAAACAAATTGGTACAAAATTTTACAATTTTATTAATGATAATATTAGTTATATAGATGTGCATAGATATAAACAATATAAAAAAAAAAAGAAATCTCATTCTTATAAATGTTCATTAAAAAAAAAATTACTTATATGAATCCTTAGAAACTTAGATACAAATCTAAGAAAAGGAACTTTGACCCTTGAAATATTTTCAGAAAAAAAATATGGGTTCTAAAAGAAATCAGTGGAATGTTTCATCTATCAAAGTGATCATTATGCAAATAAATGTCCTAACAAGAAGAAAGAATCTAAGAAGATTAAATTTCTGAATAGCCATGAAATTAATGAAGATGAATATGTCTTACTCTCTAATGAAGATAAAATTTAATGAATCAGATATTTTATGGAAGGAATCAAATAATGATGAATCTGATAATCAAATAAATATGAATCTTGTTGACAATGAATTAGAAGATAAATCATCTTATTATGATTTTGATATAAGATTTCAGATTCATATAATTTCGACTCCATTTTCAAATGCTTTGAGTTTATCTCGACAAATATATTTCTTTAAAAAAAGATATACTAAAACTCTTGTATATATAATTTTTGAAAGAATGTTTTAAAATAACAAATTGTAGCCGCTAAGCAAAAATATTCTCTATACTTAACTTAAAAAAAAGGCAAAAAGATGTTTTATCTCAAGAATTTTAATCTAAAATCATTAAAAATTTTATGGTTGAAGCTGTCTATCAACTTGATATATATGATAGAGCCATTTGATGAAAGAAATAAATCTATCAACTCCAGATATTCTTAGCTAAAGCTTAGATTGAATTGTAATATCTTATTAAAAAAGAAGCTCTTATCGATGAACATGAACAACTTTTTGAAGAAGAATTGCTCCAAGTAACTAATGAGATAGAATCTTATTTTAAGGAGGATACCTCTCATAAAAATTTAAATATATATCAGATATCAGTATATACTACTAATAATTCAATATGTGAAATTTAGATCCAATAAGATAGTTTTAAACCATATAGCTTGGATGTATTGTTTGACAGAGGTGCTGATATTTCACTTGTTAGATATCATTATATTCTTACTGATATGTAGAAAGCTGATTTTTATAAGTTGAATTTCAATACAAAAATTGTAGTTTTAAAATTATCTACAGTTATTCCTATTATGCTTGGTGACTCTATCTATCATTTTAAAATAGTACAACATAAAATGCCTATGTATGACATGATGATTAGTTCAGATAACTTATCTACTTTATATCTTATTACAATTTAGTCACATAAAATAATTCTTGTAGATAAATATTCTTTATAGAAAAAATCTAGATATGAATATAGAATTTTTATGAAAGAAAATTTAAAGAAATTAATTAATACTAAATAGATACAACAAAAAATAAATCTTTATCATGCCAACATTGAATCAATAATTGAAAAAGTCAAAAAAGATTACTACTCTGAAAATATTTTGACATTCAAAAATAGAAAAATATGTGAATACAAAATTAGACTAAAAATGATAAAGGATAAGAATGACAACAAAATAGAACTCAAGTTCAAAGCACACCATTTAGGTATGTTTCCTTCTCTCAGAGAAAAATATTTTTAGAAAATAAAGTAATTAAAGGAGCAAGGTTTGATAAGAGATTTTAATAGCCCTTAAGCTTGTGAAGCATTTTATGTGAATAAAATATCAGAATAGATAATAGAAAAGAAAAATTTAGTTATAAATTATGTTCCTCTTAATAAACATGTTTTACTTGTTCAGCATCCAATCCCTTCAAAAGATGAAATCTTGCAAAAAATAAATGGAAGTAAAGTTTACAACTAATTTAATTTAAAATCAGGATTTTGATAGATACAGATAGTAAAATAAGATAGGTATAAGACTATATTTGTTACTCTATTTGAACAATATGAATGGAATGTCTTATCCTTTGGCTTAAAGATTGCTCTTAACATATTTCAAGAAATGATGAATAAGATTTTTTCTTTATATTTTGATTCTATCATTGTTTACATAGATGATATATTGATCATTTTAAAATTTCTTAAAGATCATATAAAACATCTAGAATAATTTTATCAAATTGTGTTTGATAATGATTTAGTTCTATCTGAGAGAAAAATGTCAGTTTTTAAAGATGAAATTGAGTTTTTAGATGTTACTATAAAATCAAGAGAAATTGAAATCCAAGAGCATGTCTTGAAAAATATTAAAAACTTTTCTGATGAACTCAAGGATAGAAAATATTACAAATATTTCTTAGTTGCATAAGCTATGTAACATATTATTATAAAATTATACAAGACAGAATACTTCTAAGTAAAAGGCTAACAAAAAATCTTTTAACATGGTCAAATGAGATGACAAAAGCAGTTTAGAGAATAAAATAGAATTGTTAAAATTTATCATCATTAATCTTACCTGATAAGGGTCTAAAGATTATTGAAACAAATGCCTCAAAATTGTATTGAGGTAGTTTTGAAAGAAAGACTATCAGGATGGTTCAAAAAACCTTACAGATTTGCTTCAAAAAAATTTAAACAAGCTCAAAAAAATTATCATTCTACTCACAAAGATATTATTGTTGTTATTAAGTCTATTCAAACTTTTATGTTCTTTGTGAGATCAAAAAAGAAATTGTTAGATCTGATTTGAATAATTTTATGAGTATTATTCATTCTACTCATAATCTAAAGAAAGAATCTGTGAGTAAGTTAATCAGGTGGAAAATATTTTTGTTTGATTTTGATTTCTTTGTTGAACAAATTATTAGAAAGAAGAATTATTTTACTGATTTTATATCTAGAAATTTTAATTCAAAATAATCAATCATGACAATAATGGTTTCCAAAATTAGTGAAGAATTCTATCAACATATATAAAGATCTACTCCATTTGTTACTAATCAGTTAAATCATGAGATCAATGCTCTCACAAGAAAATCTCATAAAGCTTCTGAAGAACTCAATAATACTTATTTGGCATGGACGTTTCAATTCCAAGATCTAGATGGCAAGAAATGGTGTTCAACAATAATATTATATCATGAAGCTAATAATTCAAGGATTACTAATATAAATAATCCTTTTAAAAAAATTATTTACAAATATGGATTTGAATTCCTGATCCAATGGTCTATATTTTGGTCAAGTTTTAATCTTGTATTAAAAAATTGTTGGTCATCTGTTAAAATTCTAGATTATTTGCTTGAATTCTTGGATTATATCATGTCAATGAAAGCTTCTGATGACTCTATTGTTTGTATCCCTCCAACTCAAGTAAGAAATATATTTATTGTTTTGAGAATACCTTTCAGGGTTAAATTTGAAATGTTTTTAGTTCAAAATTTTCAAGCCAATCTACATGCCAGTGGAGCTCCTAAACAATCGTTAGTAGCTCTTTAGAAATGGTTCACTATAATTCATCAAGCTGTGTTTCATTCTACACCTGGCGGTCATATCCTGAGAATTCCATCAACTATGTATATGGACCATACTGACATTAATTATGATGAGGATAACCATTATTCTCCATAAAGAGAATACAAATTCAATGATGATTATTGAATTGATATAAAGACTAGTTACGAGGTTTGTTTGTAGTCATGAATGTGGGCACGTTAATCCTCTTTTATTTTTAATGGACCTCATCACTTTTATAAAAAGAGATAATCTGTCAACCATATCAACAAATTCTTTTTTGTTTTATGTTTGGCGGTGCGTAGTGGGCCCATAACCCACTATCTTTTGACATCTTATCTTTTGTCTGTTGATTCGACATCTTTGTGTCAATCGTTGATCTTCTCATTTCACCTTATAAATATGAGAATTTATTTGTGTCATAAGCATCGAATGCATAGAGTCTTGTGTTTGAGTCTTAGTAAAAAAAGTGTATGTTTTTCACTTGTTTGCTTTGTGAGATCCTGTGAATCAATTTTTTTTCTAAAATAATGTCTATGATATGTTTCTTACTTTGTTATATATTTTAATAACTTATCTATAATCACTCTGTGTAGTCTTTTAGTGTCAATCAGAAAAAAAAAATTACTTATATGAAGCCTTTGAAGCATAGATACAAATCTAGGAAAAAGAATTTTGGCCTTAGAAAGATATTCATAAAAAAGAAACATGGGTTCCAAAAGAAACTAGTCAAATATTTCATCTGTTAAGGTGATCATTATACAAATAAATGTCTTAACAAGAAGAAAGAATATAAGAAGATTAATTTTTGAATAGCCATGAAATCAATGAAGATGAATATGTCTTACTCTCTGATGAAGATAAAATTCAATATGAGTCAGATATTTTATGGGAAAAATTAGATAATGATGAATCTGATAATCAAATAAATATAAATCTTGTTGATATTGAATCAAAAGATGAATTCTCTAATTATGATTCTGATATAAGATTTTAGATTCATATGAATTTTGTTCCATTTTCAGAGGTTTTAAGTTCATCTCAACAAATATCTTTTTTTTAAGAAATATATGCTAAAACTACTGCATATATGATTTTTGAAAGAATATTTTTACAATTATATATATATATATATGCACATAATTCTATTTAAATATATATAGATGACTATATATATATATATATATATATATATATATATATATATATGTATGTATGTATGTATGTATGTATGTATGTATGTATACATTCATTTAGGTATAATTATGTGCATGTATATAGAATTATGTGAATGAATATATATATGTGCACACAATTATATTTAAATAATTATATATATATAGTCATTTAAGTAGAATATATTTATATACATATACAATCATTTAGGTAGTATATATATAGAGAGTCATTTAGGTATAATTATATGCATGAATATATAAAATGATTATATATATATGGTCATTTAGATATAATTATGTACGTGTGTGTGTGTGTGTGTGTGTGTATACAGTCATTTAGATAAAATTATGTACATGAATATATATACATATAGTCATTTAGGTAGAATTCTACTAAAATTACTGTATATTATATATATATATATGCACATAATTCAACCTAAATGACTATATATATATATAATCATTTAGATAGAATATATATACATATACACATATAAATATATATATATATATGATATAAGTTAAGATAATTATATTAATATTAATATTATATATATTATAATATTAAGTTTGATATATAAATTTATGATTATATATACATAAAACATAATGAATTATATATATTATACTAGATAATAAATATTATATATATTATAAATATTAATATAGTCTAATAGATATTAATGATTTAATTAACTTATGATTATACATATTATAAGTTACTAATATTTAATATATATATTAACTATATATATTATATTATAATCCATATTTGGTATTATAATAGCTTAACTATAATATATATAATATTATATTAATATAATTATGTTTGTGATAACCAAATATATTAATAGATGAAATTAAATATAATATATCTTTTATATCCAATATATAAGATGTATATTCTTTAAAAATAAATTCCATTATGAGAATCAAATCTGATTATAGATTTATATTTATAATATAATTATAATTTATAATAAATATAGTTAACATTGCCTATATATATATGAAACAGAGTTATGATCTTAATATATAAACTTAAGATATAATATAATTTGAGTTACGGAAATATATATATATAGTCTAGAAATTATTTTAAAAAGAATTCACTTATATAGTCATAATGATTATTATAATAGTCGTATATATAAATATAAACTAATTAATATAATATTAATTGTATTAACATATTATTATCAAATATACATTCATTTAAGTAGAATATATATACATATACATGTATATGCATATGTATATATATCCTACTTAAATGAATGTATATTTGATAATAATAAGTTAATATAATTAATACTATATTAATTAGTTTATATATATATATATATATATATATATATATATATATATATATATTTATATATATATATATATAAATATGTATTTATATATATGGTAGAATTATGTGCATATATAAATATATACTTATTCATATATATACACATAATTTTATCATATATATACATACATATACATAATATATAGACAATCATTTAAATAGAATTATGTGCATGAATATATATACATACAGTCATTCAGATAAAATTCTACCTAGATGACTATATATATCATACACATAATTCTACTTAAATGACTATATATACAGTCATTTAGGTAGAATATATATGTGTGTGTGTGTGTGAACATATATATTTATATATACACATATACATATATATGCTAAAATTATGTGTATATATAAAATATATACATACACATTACTATATATATATATATATATATATATATACTACCACGTATATATATGGTAGTATATATATATATATAATCATTTAGGTAGAATTATGTGCATACACACACACATATATGTGCACATAATTCTACCTAAATGACTGTATATATATATATATATATATATATATATATATATATATATATATATATATATATATATATATATATATATATATGCTACATGCTTGGGTATTCTGTAGTATAATTACTTATAGGAAGCAATTATAAGTCTTAGACAGAACATTGAATGCATATTATTCATACAAATATATGGACTATTCAGTCTTGTACAATTTGATTTTGATAGTATGTAAATAATACAGATGAGTTTATTAGTGAAATATTTATCTTGTTCTATCTGCATTATATACACTCAGATTGGTTTTTAAATTATGAGTGAGACCCTCATGCTAAATATGTTAGGTTTGAATATTTAGTTTAATAGTATATTGTAAGAGGTGTATATATGTGATCAAGGACTGAGTTATATTTTCACTGAATTCTTAATATTTTGACACAAATGACTAAGTATATAATCTTTATGTAAGAAATTTGAATGGCTCTGTGATGCAATTGATTTGTGTGTTTTGGAATAATTGAATGGTTAAGCTTGTTTCGCTGAGTCATACTATGTGACTATTTAAATGAAACATTGAATTTGGAATTGTTTGATTTTATGAAGATATGTGTAAAACAATCATAAGTTGGTTATTATACTTCAGTGATCATTTATGTGTTCAGTATTGGATGCAATTTAAATACCTTTATGATAGTTATTATTTTAATATAATACGGGAACATGATGGTTATCTTAAGTTGTATTTATTAATAAACTATTGCTTGGATACCTACGTATATGCATTGATTTTATACATGATACTCATGGAATATATGGACAAAATATTGAGTCCATATAGAGTATACCGTATCTATAATACATATGCAGTTAAATGAAATATTAGTTGTTTAGTATACATAATCGAGTATATGTTTAACATATACATATACAATATACATGCAAATTCAAATTTAGTTATAATGTGTGTGTGTGTGTGTGTGTGTGTACTCAGCTAATAAACATTGCATGGTAAAACAAAGATATATGAGTATTTTTTGGCTAAATTTTGAGTGTGTATTTAATTGTTCAAGAAATATTTAGACATGAGGTTTTTAATGAATGAATGATTTATTATCATTTGTGGAATATGAATAAATAAATGAGTTGTGATTAATATTATGTTTCATGGATGAAATAACATTTTATATTACATATTGGTAACTGTTAATTTGTTGTCTAGATATAATTCTTATCCGGATGGTATGTTTATATTGAGAACTATTTATGATTTTATTTATTATTTTATAATAAATTTGATTATTAGATTCTTGCATTACATTTGATGGACTAAATATATGTGTTGATATTTTTATACTTAACATTTTTTACATCTGTTTATAGAAAATATCATGATTGAATCTATGAGCTTATATTTTATACATGTATATCTTTTATTATTGCCCTTATGTAAGCAAGTGAGATGAACTTCACTTAATTTTATAGTGTCACTAATACATAGAGATTGTGTAATTTGATCAAGTGGTATGTATGAAATTGACTGATCCTAGGGATCTATAACTATTTAAAAATTTTGGCCAAAGTAATATTTATAGTTAACCATTATCATTTCATATGTTTGATATAGTTTACATGTTTGTCCAATATCATATTAAAATAGACTTTAATATGGTAGACATCATGTATTAGTTATTTTATAGCAAATGAGTTTTAGTTATTACTCTAGATTCTTATATCATTTTTAAATCAATTAGAAACAAGATCGTGCAATGGGACACACACTGCAATGGGACATGCATAGAGCTTATAAACAAGCAACATCTAAAGTAATTATAACATACATATCATAAATAACATATTTAGAAAAAAATTCTAATTCACAAGATCTCAGAAAGAGGGCAAACAAAGAGCATACGCTTTTCCCTGACTTGATACGACTCAATTACTAGACTAAAACTCTAGACTTGACTCTACGAATTCAATGTTTATGACACAAAAAACTCATTTATAAGATGAAATGACAAGATCAATGGTTGACATAAATATGTTAAATCAATGGACAAAAGGCAAGATGCAAAAAGTTAGTGGGTTATGGGCCCACTATGTGCCACCTAACAAGAAAAAATAAGGAATCTATCGACACGACCGATAGGTTACCACTTTTTCAAAATGGTGAGGTCCACAAAAAATAAGAGAGATTTATCATGCCCACATTCATGACTAGAAACAGACCCCATAACTAGTCTCTATATTAAATCAATCACCATCATTGAATTCATATTCTCCTTAAGAAGAAGAATGGTTGTCATCATCAGAATCAAAGTCAGTGTAGTCCATGTATAAAACTAATAAAATCCTTAAGATAAAACCATCGGGTGTAGGAAGAAACATAGCTTGATGACTTATAGTGAACTGTTTCCAAAGAACCGCTAACGATTGTGTAAGAGCTAAACTGACATGTAGATTAACTTAAAAATTTTGAATTAAAAATATTTTAAACTTAATCCTGAAAATGATCCTTAAAATAATAAATATATTTCTCACTTGGTTTGGAGGGATACGAACAGCAAGATCATAAAAAAAAATTATTAGAATAATATAATTCATAAATTCAAACAAGTAATCTGATATTTCAATAGATGACCAAAAATTCTTTGTAACAAAATTAAAACTTGGTCAAAAGATAGACCATTAGATTAAAAATTCAAAATCATGCTTATAAATAAAAAATTAAACTGGATTATTTATATCAGTAATCTTTAGATTATTAGCTTTATGATATAACATTATTGTTAAACATCATCTTTTGCCATCAAGTTCTTGAAACTAAGATGTCTATGTCAAATAAGTATTATTGAGTTCTATAGAAGTTTCATGAGATTTTTTGGTGAGAACGTCAATTTCATGAGTTACTAATTAGCAATCGATGGAGTAGATCTCCATATATGCTGATAAAAAATTTCATGAACTTCAGTAACTATTACTATCGTGATTGATTTATCTAAATTAAATTCTTTAGATATAAAATTAGTAAGATAAAAAAAAAATCTGAAATATGCTCAATAAAGAAGTCAAAGTCTGGTAGAAATGTTGCCCACCTAGTTAATTTATTCATAGATCCTTTCTTTAGATTATCAGTAGAATGAATAATACTTATAAAGTTATTTAAATCAAATCTAATAAAAAAAATTAATCTCACAAAAAATAAAAAAACTTGAATAACCTTAATAACAACAAGAATTTCTTTGAGAGTAGAATGATAATTTTTTTGAGCTTGTATAAAAAAAATTTAAGTAAATTTGTAAGAGTTTTTTGAATCATCTGACAATCTTTTTTTAAGAACTACATCCCAATATAATTTTAAAGCATCTATTTCAATAATCTTTAAACCATTACCAGGTAAAACTAAAGGTGGCAAATTCTAACAATTTTGCTTTATATTTTGAACAACGTTTATCATTTCATCTGATCATGCAAGAGGATTTTTTGTTAGCTTTTTATTTAGAAGAATTATGTCTTGTAATATTATAATAGTAACCTGCTACATAGTTTACACAGTCAAGTAATCTTTGTAACAATTATTTATCTTTGAGCACATCAAAAAAAATTAATATTCTTTAAAACATGTTCTTGAACTACAACTTCTCCTAATTTTATAGTAAATTTTAAAAATTCAATTTCATCTTTGAAAATTAACATTTTTTTCTCAGATAGAACTAGATTATTGTCAAACACAATCTCATAGAATTGTTCTAGATGATTTAGATGATCTTTAGAAGATTTTGAAAAGATTAATATATCATCTATGTAGACAATGATAAAATAAAAATATACTAAAAAAATTTTATTCATCATTTCTTGAAAGATGCTAAGAGCAGTCTTTAAGTCAAAGGGTAAGATATTCTATTCATATTGTCTAAATACAATTGTGTACCTATCTTATTTTGCTACTTGTATCTATCAAAATCTTAATTTTAAATTAAACTTACTATAAAATTTGCTTTCATTTATTCTCTGTAAGATTTCATCTTTTGAAAAAATAGGATGTTGAACAAGGAAAACATATTTATTAAGAGGAACATAATTTATAACTTGTCTCTTTTTACCCTTTATTTTCTCTGATATTTTATTTACATAAAATACTTCACAAGTCAAAGGGCTATTAGAATATCTTATCAAACTTTATTCTTTTAATTGTTTTATCTCCTAAAAACATTCTTCTCTAAGTGAAGGAGACATTCCTAAATGATGTGTTTTAAACTTGAGTTCTATTTCTTTACCATTTTTGTCCTTTACCATTTTCAATTCAATTCTGCATTCATGTATTTTTCTATCTCTGAATGCTAAAAGATTTTCAGAGCAACAATCCTTTTTAAGTTTTTTAATTATTGGTTTAATGCTAGCATGGCAAAGATTTACCTTTTATTATATCCATCTGGTATCAATTGGTTTCTTTAACTTTTTTTTCATAGAAATTTTGCATTCATATCTAAATTTCTTGTATAAAAGATATTTTTCTAGAAAAATTATTTCATGCAACTGAATTGTGATAGGGTAAAAAATAGTCAATTTATCTGAACCAATCATCATATCATACATTGGCATTTCATATTGTACTATCTTAAAATTATAGATAGAGTCACCAAGCATGACAGAAACAACTACAAATAATATTAAAACTATAATTTTTTATTGAATGTTAACTTATAAAAGTTGGCTTTCTACATATCAATAGAAATAGAATGATATCTAGCAAGAGAGATATCAGCACCTGTATCAAGCAAGACATCTAAGCTATATAATTTAAAACCATCTCATTTAATTTGAATTTCACATACTAGATTATTAGTATTATACATTGATATCTAATGTATGTTTGAATTATTATGAGAGATTTTTCCCCTTCAAAATAAGATTCAATCTCATTAATTATTTGGAGCAATTCTTCTTCAAAGAGTTGTTCATGTTCATCAGTAAGAGCTTCTTCCTTTAGAGGATTTTATAATTCAGTCTGAGCTTTAATTAAGAAGAATTGGAATTGATAGATGTGCTTCTTTTGCCAAGTAGCTCTATCATATGTATCAGATTGATAAGCAGTTTAATCGAAAGAGCTTTCTGATTTTTAAACTAAAATTCTTGAGATAGAATATATTTTTGTTTTTTTATTGAGCTAAATGGAGAGAATATCTTTGATCAATAGCTACAATTTATTGTTGTAAAAGCATTCTTTCAAAGATCATATAGGTAGGAGTTTTAGCATTTCTTTCTTTGAAAAAAGATATTTGTTAGGATAAACTCAAGGCATTTGGACAAGAAGCAGAAATCATATGAATCTAAATTTTTATATCAGAATCATAATCAGATAATTCATCTTCTAATTTAGTGTCAGTTAAATTTATATTTACTTGATTATCAGATTTATCACTATCTAAAGTTTCTCATAAAATATTTGACTCATATTAATGTTCATCTTCATATGAAACTAAAACATATTCATCTTAATTGATTCCATGGCTATTCATAAAATTAATCTTCTTGAATTTTTTTCTCTTATTAAGATATTTATTTGCATAATGATCACCTTGACAGATAAAACATTTGACAAGTTTTTTTTGGCACCCATGTTTCTTTTTTCTAAATATCTTTCTCAGATTTTATTTTTTTTTCTAGATTTATATCTAGGCTTCCAAGGCTTATTATAAGTAAATTTTTTTTAAGAATATTTACAAGAATGAAATTTATTCCTCTTTTTATATTATCTATATTTATGCACATTTATACAACCAAAATTATCATTGATAAAATTATAGAATTTTGCACCAATCTGTTTGTGAAACTTCATAGTTTTTTTTTGTATTTTTTTTTTACACAACTTTTCATTGACTGCTTTAATATTATGATTTATCTTTCTAAAAGATATGGTTAAAATATTATCATCTATAACAACTTTATATCTAGTAGCAAAATATTCAGAAAATAATTCTATATACCTAATCTTGTATGCTGGATTAAAGATTTATTTAGTATTATAGATTAGATTTTCTATATAGCACATATATTCATCTAGTTTGGTCATATCACATAATTGAATTTAAAAAAAAATTGTTTTATTTACCTCTTTATCATTATCAAGTATGCCAACAAATTCAAAAAGTAAAGCATTATAGAGTGCAGACATAAGTTTTAAATGAGTGTATATACTTTTATAAAACACTAGCATCCCACCATTTTTTGATATTTTCTATGCAACTATTTACAATTTGTTGACTAACACTAAAAATATCTTTTTTAAGACCATGAATCTGTACATTAACCCAAGCTAACATTGTATGAATCATTTCTTTTTCTTTTTGGTGGTTCATAATTAATTTTTTTTTTAAAAGGTTGAAGGTTTGATATCCTTATTTGAGAATCTAGTGGAGGTCTAGACTTTAAAGATTCTCCTATATCAAAATAACTTTCAGCTTCGATAGGGTCAATCTTAGTCATTCCTAATTAGAAGATCTTATCAAGAGATTTTTTAGAATCAGGGAGACTTTTTTATTTAGATTTCATGAATAATTTTTTTTGTATTTTTAAAACATTTTACCAAGAATATATATTTTGACTGTAATCAATATGTTCTAAGACAATAATTTTTGGTTATGGTTGAGAAGATTGTCCTTTATCTTTTAATGAATCTAGAATATCAAGAATAGAAAATAAGATAGAATTTTGGTTTATAATTTCTTTAGCTATGCTATTAGAAACTGAAGATAGCTGTCTGATTTTTTGATGTGTTTCTTCCTATTTTATTTCAAGAGTAATAATTTGAGTTTTTAAATCTATCTTAATAGAAACCATACTAATCTTAAGTTGATCTTGGCTTTGACTGATAACCTTTTCCTCTGTAATCATATCATTTACAATTGTTTCAACAGATTGTTGTTGTAGTCTAATGTTATTAGATTTATTATATATTTTTTAATAAGCTGATTATGATGGATAGTAATATTATCATTCGAAACATTGATGGCTCTATAAATTTTTCTTTTATGATATAACTCAATAATCCTTATCATTTTAAAAACTTGATCAAGACTTTACTATATTTTTGAAACTTTATTATTCAAGTATTTAGTTGTAAAGTTATTCTAATTCATTAACTTAGCTTCTGTAAACTGATTAAGAATTTTGTCGAATGTTCTAAGATAATATATTTGTGTCCTATATTTTTCATCATATGCATATTGATTAAAATCAACACGTATTGGGAATTTTTTTCTGTGTATGATTCATTTTTTAAAAGAGTTTTCCATATATGACCTTTTTTTCTTCTTTTTTAGTCTTTTCCCTAGTTCCTTCCATATTAATTCTTTTAGCTTCAGCAAGTAACTTCTTATTTTTTTCAAGTAGTTCATGTATTGTTAAATCTCTTTTAACTATATAAATACTGGATTGATCTAAATAACTTATGATTTATTGGCAATCAATATAATAATATGAATTTATTTGATGGTCATGGACTTTCTTAAGATGCAGACAATGAGGATTGATTGGAGACAAGGGTTGTTGTAATTGTATGTTCAGCATATGGTCTTTTAAATCATTTTGAGAGTCAAATATGATAATAAATTTATTTGATAAATCTTTTATAGATGTAGCAAATGATAAAGATGTTTTAGGCTTCTAAATAAAGTCTGTGTCTACTATTTATTTTCTATAAAGCTTAAGATCTGATCAAGAAATTGATTCAACTGAGATTATCTAACTATTTTCTGTTGCATGACACACCATGCTTTTGCCTTGCGTAGGAGTATGATTGATGGTAGGGTGAAGAATATTGATGATACATACCCTGATATTAATAGCAAGAGGATAAGATCCAGGGATCATATCTAATCCATGAGTTTGAAGAAAAAGCTTCAATACTTTATTTAAATTTTTTTATTGATGAATGGTGATTGAAAAATTTGGATACACGGTTGTGAAAATTAGATCATCATGAAGATCAATTTAAACAATATTTTGTAAACAAGCACTAAAATTGATATGTCTATTATCAAGTAAACATCTTAAAATACTGATATTCAGACCTCTTTTGAATAAAGAGAAAATACCAATAGTAACGACCCCAATATGTAAAAACTTATATTTAAATTGATATTTTAATTGATAGATAGTTTTGTCATAAATTATTTACAAGTGGTATTTATAATCATCATTCTACTTAATTTGAATAACATTTTCAGAAACTTTTATGGTGGTTTTAGCAATTAGATGAAATGATAAAAGTTTATCATACACATATGTGGCTTTGAGAGTTGGGAGCTTCCATTCATGACTAAGATTTTCTTTATTAAATTATATAGTTGCTTCATTTGCAAAAAAGAATGAATCAACAGATATATCAAAGAGAATACAGATATCAAATGTATTTGTAGTATATAGAGTTATTTGGTTTGATGTATCCATATTCTTCGTTTCGTGAGTATTATACAAATCCTCTATCATACCTTTCTCACAATTTTACGAGATCATTTTCTTCCCTAATGTCTAAAGATGATATGGAGACAAAAGACCAAAATAAAAACAAAATAGATACAAATAATAAGAGATGAAAATATAATTTTATTGATATATCAGAGAAATATTATAAAAACAACATGAATTAAACATAAACCTGATAGAAAATTGGCATGGCTCTGATACCATTAGGACTAAGATCGTGCAATAGGACACATAATGCAATGGGACACACAGAGAGCTTACAGAGCTTATAGACAAGCAACATCTAAATTAATTACAACATACATATCATAAATAACATATTTAAAAAAAAAATGATTCATAAGATTTCATAAAGAAAGCAAGTGAAGAGCATACATTTTTTCTTGACTTGCTACGACTCAATTACTAAACTAAAACTCTAGACTTAACTCTAGGCATTCAATGCTTAAAACACAAAGAACTCCTCATATTTATAGGATGAAATGAGAAGATTAATGATTGACATAAAAATGTTAAATCAATAGACAGAAGGCAAGATGCCAAAAGTAAGTGAGTTATGGGCCCACTACACATCGCCTAACAAGAAAAAATAAAAAATATGTCAACACAGTCGATAAGTTACCACTTTTTAAAAGTGGTGAAGTTCAAAAAAAATAAAAGAGGGTTATTGTGCCCATATTCATGACTACGGATAGACCTTATAACTAATCTTTATATTAAATCAGTCATCATCATTAAATCCATATTCCCCTTGAGAAAAATAATGGTTGTCATCATCAAAATCAAAGTCAATGTGATCCATGTATAAAGATGATAGAATCTTTAAGATACAACCACCAAGTGTAGGAGGAAACACAGCTTAATGACTTATAGTGAATGGTTTCTAAAGCGTTGCTAATGGTTGTGCAAGAGCTAAGCTGGTATATAGATAAACTTAAAAATTTTGAACTGAAAATATTTCAAACTTAATCCTGAAAGGTGTCCTTAAAGAAATAAATATATTTTTCACTTGGTCTAAAGGGATGCAAACAATAAGATCATTAAAAGCTTTCATTGGCATAATATAATTCAAAAATGCAAATAAATAGTCTATTAGTTTAACAGATGATCAAAAAATTTCTATAGCAAGATTAAAATTTAGCCAAAAGGTAGACCATTGGATTAAAAATTCAAAACCATGCCTTCAAATAAAATTCCTAAATAGATTATTTATACGAATAATTCTTGGACACCACCTCTTGCCATCAAGTTCTTCAAACTGAGATGTCTATGCCAAATGAGTATTATTGAGTTTTGCAAAAGCTTCATGAGATTTTTTGGTGAGAGTATCGATTTCATAAGTTAACTAATTAGCAACAGATGAAATGGATCTCTATATATGCTGATAAAATTCTTCATGAACTTTAGTAACTATTACTACCATGACTGATTTATGTAAATTAAATTCTTTAGATATAAAATCAGTAAGATAATTCTTTTTTCTTAGAATATGCTCAACAAAAAAGTCAAAGTTTGACAAAAATGTTGCCCACTTGGTTAACTTACTCACAAATTATTTCTTTAGATTATCAGTAGAATAAAAAATACTTATAAAATTATTTAAATCATATATAATAAAAAATTCTTTTAATCTCACTAAAAACATAAAAGCTTGAATAACCTTAATAACAACAAGAATTTCTTTGTTAGTATAATGATAATTTTTTTGAACTTATTTTAAAAAAATTGAAACAAATTTACAAAGTTTTTCTAAATTATATGATAGTCTTTCTTTAAAAATTACATCCCAATATAATTTTGAAGCATCTATTTCAATAATTTTTAGACCATTATCAGGTAAAACTAAAGGTGAAGAATTTTAACAATTTTGTTTTATCCTTTGAATAGCCTTTGTCATTTCATCTGACCATGTTAAAACATTCTTTGTTAACCTTTTATTTAGAAGAATTTTGTCATGTGTAATATTATAATAATAACCTGCTACATAGTTTACACAACCAAGAAATTTTTGTAATAATTTTTTATCTTTGAGCTCATCAAAAAAAAATTAATATTCTTTAAATTATGTTCTTGAACTACTTTTTTTGATTTTATAGTAACTCCTCAAAACTCAAGTTCATCTCTAAAAATTGATATTTTTTTCTTAAATAGAATTAAACCATTGTCAAACACAATCTCATAGAATTATTCTAGATAATTTAGATGATCTTTAGGAGATTTTAAAAAGATCAATATATCATCTATGTAGACTGATAAAATCAGAATATACTAAAAAACATATTCGTCATTTCTTAAAACATGTTAGGAGCAGTCTTAAAACCAAATGATAAGACATTCCATTCATATTGTCTAAATAAAGTAACAAATACAGACTTATATCTGTCTTATTTTGCTACTTATATTTGTCAAAATCTTGATTTAAAATCAAACTTACTGTAAACTTTACTTCCATTTATTCTTTGTAAGATTTTATCTTTTGAAAGAATATGATGTTGAATAGATAAAACATATTTATTAAGAAGAACATAATGTATAACTAGTCTCTTTTTACCTTTTATTTGAGTTGATCTTTTATTTACATAAAATATTTCACAAATCCAAGGGCTATTAAAATCCCTTATCAAACCTTGTTTCTTTAATTGCTTTATCTCCTAAAAATATTGTTTTTTAAGTGAAGGAGACATTTTTGAATGATGTGCTTTAAACTTGGGTTCTATTTCTTTACCATTTTTGTCCTTTACCATCTTCAATTCAATTTTGTATTCATATATTTTCCTATCTTTGAATACTAAATCTTTTTTAGAGCAACAATTTTTTTTAAGTTTTTCAATTATTGGTTCAATGTTAGCATGGAAAAGATTCATCTTTTACTGTATCCATCTGGTATCAATTAGTTTCTTTGGTTTTTTTATAAAAATTCTACATTTATATTTAAATTTCTTATATAAAAAATTTTTTTTTGCAAGAATTATTTCATGCAGTTGAATTATGATAGGATTAAAAATAGTTAAATTATCTGAACCAATCATCATATCATACATTGACATTTCATATTGTACTATCTTAAAATGATAGATAGAGTCACCAAGCATGACAAGAATAACTACAATTTTTATATTGAAAATTAATTTATGAAAATTGACTTTTCACATATCAATAGGAATAGAATAATATCTAACAAGAGAGATATCAACACTTGTATCAAGTAGGGCATCTAAGTTATATGGTTTAAAATCATCTCATTTAATCTAAATTTTATATACTAGATTATTAGTATTATATATTGATATTTAATATATGTTTGAATTATTATAAGAGGTTTCTCTTCTTCAAAATAAGATTTTATCTCATTAGTTATTTGAATCAATTCTTCTTCAAAGAGTTATTCATGTTCATCAACAAGAGCTTCTTTGTTTAAAAGATTTTGTAATTCAGTTTGAGCTTTAGCTAAGAAGAGCTAAAGTTGATAGAAGTACTTTTTTTGCCAAATAGCTCTATCGTATGTGTCAGATTGATAGATAGTTTCAATCGAAAGAGTTTTCTGGTTTTTGGACTAAATTTTTTGAGATAGAATATTCTTTTGCCTTTTTTATCAAATTACATGAAGAGAATGTTTTTGCTCAGTAGTTACAATTTGTTATTGTAAAACTATTCTTTTAGAAATCATATAGGCAAGGGTTTTAGCATATCTTTTTTTAAGAAAAGATATTTATTGGGATAAACTCAAGATGTCTGAAAAAAGATTAAAAATTATATGAATCTAAAATTTTATATCAAAATTATAATCAGATGATTCATCTTCTGATTCAGTGTTAACTAGATTTATATTTACTTGATTATCAAATTCATCACTATCTAAAGCTTCCCACAAAATATCTGACTCATATTGAAGTTTATATTCATCTAAAACTAAAACATATTCATCTTCATTGATTTCATGGCTATTTAAAAAATTAATCTTCTTAAATTCTTTTCTCTTATTAAAAAAATTATTTGTATAATGATCACCTTGACAGATGAAACATTTGAAAAGCTTTTTTTGGAACTCATGTTTCTTTTTTTTTAATATCTTTCTCGATCAAATTTCTTTTTTCTACATTTATATCTAAATTTCCAAGACTTATTATAAATATTTTTTTTTCTGAGAAACATTTGCAAGAATGAGATTTTTTCTTCTTTTTATAC
Source organism: Torreya grandis (assembly GCA_037957365.1). NCBI lineage: Eukaryota > Viridiplantae > Streptophyta > Pinopsida > Cupressales > Taxaceae > Torreya > Torreya grandis. Next base: position 5,902,166 of record JARHVA010000143.1, read on the forward strand.
TTTCTATATCTATGTACATCTATATAATTAAAATTATCATTGATATAATTACAAAATTTTACACCAATCTATTTGTGAAACTTCATAATTTATTTTTGTACCTTTCTTTTTGCATAACTTTTCGTTGACTACTTTAATATTTTTGATTTATCATTTTAAAATACATGGTTGGAAGATTATCACCCATAGCAGCTTTATATTTGATAGCAAAATATTCAAAAAATAATTTTATATACCTAATCTTGTATGCTAGATTAAAGATTTCTTCAATATTGTAGAACATATTCTTCATATAGCATATATATTCATCTAGCCTGATCATATCACATAATTGAGCTTTTAAAAAAAAAAATTGCTTATTTATCATTATCAATTGTGTCAATAAATTCAGAAAGTAAAGCATTGTAAAGTTTAGAGATAGGTTCTGGATGAGTGTATATGCTTTCATAAAACACTAGACCACTAGCATCCCACCATTCTTTGATATTTCTTATGAACTCATTTGTAATTTACTGATTAACACTAAAAATATATTTCTTAAGATCATAAATCTGTACACTGGCCCAAGTTAACATTGCATGAATTATATTTTTCTTTTTTCTGATGGTTCACAATTAAATTTTCAGAAGAAAAGTTGAAGGTTCAATGTCCTTATTTGAGAATCTAGTGGAGGTCTAGACTTTGAAGATTCTTCTATATCAAAATAACTTTCAGTTTTGGTAGGTTCAATCTTAGCCATTTCTACTTGAAATATCTTAGCAAGAGATTTTTCAGAATCAAATAGACTTTTTGATTTAGATTTTATGAATAATTTTTTTTATATTTTTAAAATATTTTGTCAGGAATGGATATTTTGACTATAATCAATATGTTCTTAGATAATAATTTCTAGTTTTAGTTGAGAAGATTGTCCTTTATCTTTTAGTGAATGTAGAATATAAAAAATGAAAGATAAACTAAAATTTTGGTTTACAATTTCTCTAGCTATGTTATCAGAAGTTGAAGATAGTTGTTTGATTTTTTGATGTGCTTTTTCTTATTTTATCTCAATAGAAACTATACTAGTTTTAAGCTGATCTTGATTTTGATAAATAGCTTTTTCTTCAGCAATCATATCATCTACCTTTGTTTCAATAGATTATTATTATAGTCTAATGTTGTTGGATTCATTATCTATTTTTTTAATAAGCCGACTATGATGGTTTGTAATATTATCATTCAAAACATTGATGGCTTTATAAATTTCTCTTTTCTAATATAACTCAATACTCCTTAACATCTTAGAAACTTGATCAAGACTTTGTTGTATTTTTAAAACTTTATTATTCAAGCATTTAGTTGCAAAGCTATTTCAATTCATTAACTTAACTTCTGTAGACTGATCAAGACTTTTGTCAGACATTATGAGATAATATATTTGTGTCCTATATTTTTCATCGGATGAATATTGATTAAAATCAACATGATTTAAAAATCATTTTTTTGTGTATGATTCATCTTCTAGAAGAGTTTTTCATATATGACCTTTCTCTTCTTTTTTTAGTATTTTCCTCAGAAGTTTCTTTCATATTAATTATTTTAGCTTCAACAAGTAACTTCTTATTTTTTTCAAAAAATTATTATATGGTTAAATCTCTTTTAACCATATGAATACTTGATTGATCTGGATGACTTATGATTTTTTGACAATCAATACAATAATATGAATCTATTTGAGGGTCATAGACTTTTTTGAGATGCACACAATGAGGATTGATTGGAGGCAAGGGTTGTTGTAATTGTATGTTCAACATATAGTCTTTTAAATCATTCTGACAGTCAAATCTGATAATAAATTTGTTTGACAAATCTTTTATAGATGTAGTAAATGATAAAGATTTTATGAGCTTCTAAACAAAGTTTGTGTCTACTCTCTATTTTTTTGAAAAACTTAAGATATAATTAAAAAATTGATTTAATTAGAATTATTTGCTTATTTTTTGTTGCATGACACACCACACTTTTACCTTACATGAGAGTATGCTTGATGATAAGGTGAAAATAATTGGCGAGGCGATACATGACCTGATATTTAATAGTAAAAAGACAAGATCTAGAGATCACATCTAATCCATGAGTTTGAAAAAAAAACTTTAGTAATTTATTTAGGCTTTCTTCTTAATGAATGGTGATTAGACAATTTGAATATATAGTTGTAAAAATTAGACCATCATGAAGACTAATTTGAACAACATTTTGTAAACGAGCACTAAAGTTGGTATGTCTATTATCAAGTAAACATCTTAAAATATTGACATTTAGATCTCTTCTAAATAAAGAAAAAACATCAATAATAATGACACTAATATGTAAAAATTTATATTTAAACTAATATTTTAACTGACAAATAGTTTTATCATCAACTATTTGCATGTGGTATTTATAATCATCATTGTACTTAACTTAAATAACATTTTTAGAAACGTTTATGGTGGTTTTAACAATTAGATGAAATGGTGAAAGTTTATCATACACATCTGTGGCCTTAAGAGTTGGGAGCTTCTATTCAGGGCTAGGATTTTTTTCATTAAATTTTACAGTTAATTTATTTATTAAAAAAATGAACCAATAGATATATCAGAGAAAATACAGATATCAGATGTACCTATAGTATCTGAAGTTATTTGGTTTGATGCATCCATAGTCTTCATATCATCGATACTATACAGATCTTCTATCATGCATTTCTCACAACTTTACGAGATCATTCCCTACCTTATTGTCTGAAGATGATATAGAGACAAAAGATTAAAATAACATCAAAATAGATACAGACAACAAGAGATGAAAGTGTAATTTTATTGATATATCAAAAAAATATTATAAAAGCAACATGACTTGAACATAATCTTGATAAAAATTTGATATGGCTCTGATACCATTATGACAAGGATCATGCAATGAGACACACAATGCAATGAGACATATAGAGAGCTTATAGATCTTATAAATAAGCAACATCAAAAGTAATTATAACATACATATCATCAATAACATATTTAAGAAAAGTTTCTGATTTGTAAGATCCCACAAAGAGGACAAACGAAGAGCATACATTTTTTCTTGACTTGCTACGACTCAATTACTAGACTAAAATTTTAGACTTGACTATAGGCATTTAATACTTATGACACAAAGAACTTCTCATATTTATAAAATGAAATAAGAAGATCAATGATCGACACAAAGATGTCGAATCAACAGACAGAAGGTAAGATACTAAAAGTTAGTAGGTTATGGGCCCATTACATACCATCTAACAAGAAAAAACAAAGAATCTATCGACACGATCAATAGATTATTACTTTTTAAAAGTGGTGAGGTCCATAAAAAATAAGAGAGGGTTATCGTGCTCACATTCACGACTACGAACAGACGTCATAACTAGTCTCTATATTAAATCGGTCATCATCATTGAATTCATATTCTACTTGGAAATAATAATGGTTGTCATCATCAAAATCAAAGTTGGTGTGGTCCATGTATAAAGTTGATGGAATTTTTAAGATACGATCGCCAGATGTAGAAAGAAACATAGCTTGATGACTTATGGTGAATCAGTTTTGAAGAGTTGCTAATAATTATGTAGGAGCTAAGCTGACATGTAGATTAACTTATAAATTTTGAACTGAAAATATTTTAAATTTAATCCTGAAAGTTATCCTTAAAGTAATAAATATATTTTTCATTTAGTCTGGAGGGATACAAATAATATGATTATCAAAAAATTTTATTGGCATAATACAATCCAAAAATTTAAACAAGTAATCTGGTATTTTAGTAGATGACCAAAAAAAATTGTAATAAAATTAAAATTTAGCTAGATGGTAGACCATTAGATTAGAAATTCAAAATCATGCCTTTAAATAAAAATTTGAAATAGATTATTTATACCAATAATCCTTAGATTATTAGCTTCATGATATAACATTATTATTGAACACCATCTTTTACCATCAGATTTTTGAAACTGAGATGTCTATGTCAAATGAGTATTATTGAGTTCTACAAAAGCTTCATAATTTTTTTTGGTGAGAGCGACAATTTCATAAGTTAATTGATTAATAATAGATAGAGTAGATCTCCATATATGTTGATAAAAAATTTCATGAATTTCAATAACTATTATTATCATGATTGATTTATCTGAATTGAATTCTTTAGATATAAAATCAATAAAACAATTCTTTTTTCTAAAATATGCTCAACAGAGAAGTCAAAGTCTGATAGAAATGTTATCCACCTGGTTAACCTACTCACAAATTTTATTTTTAGATTATCGATAAAATGAAGAATACTCATAAAGTTATTTAAATCAGATCTAATAAGAATTTTTTTTGATCTCATAAAAAATATAAAAGCTTGAATACCCTGAATAACAAGAATTTCTTTGTAAGTAGAATGATGGTCTGATTTTTACAACTATATATCCAAATTATATAATCATCATTCATCAAGAAGAAAACTTAAATAAAGTACCAAAACTTTTTTTTTAAATTCATGGATTAGATATGATCCCTAAATCTTGTCCTCTTGCTATTAAATATTGACATGGTCATGTATCATCTCACCAATACCCTTCACCCTACCATCAAGCATATTTTCATACAAGGCAAAAGCGTGGTGTGTCACATAACAGAAAACAATCAGATAATCTCAGTTGAATCAATTTTTTGGAAAAATTTTAAGTTTTTCAAAAAATAGATAGTAGATACAGAGTTTGTTCAAAAACTCAAAAAATCTTTATCATTTGTTACATCTATAAAAGATTTGCCAAACAAATCTATTATTAGATTTGACTTTCAGAATGATTTAAAAGCCCATATGCTGAACATATAATTACAACAACCTTTGCTTCCAATCAATCTTCATTGTCTGCATCTCAAAAAAATCCGTGACCCTTAAATAGATTCATATTACTGTATTAATTGACAAAAAATCATAAGTCATCTAAATCAATCCAATATTCACATGGTTAAAAAAGATTTAACCATACAAAAATTAATTAAAAAAATAAGAAGTTACTTGCTGAAGCTTAAAGAATTAATATCAAAAGAACTTCTAGAGAAAAGATTAAAAAAGGTCATATATAAAAACTCTTCTGAAAGATGAATTATACACAAAAAAAAATATTCCCAAAACTTGTTGATTTCAATCAATATTCACTTGATAAAAAATATAAGACACAAATGTATTATCTCAGGACGTCCAACAAAAGTCTTGATCAGTCTACAAAAATTAACGAATTGAAATAACCTTGTGACTAAATACTTGAATAATAAAGTTTTAAAAATACAGTAAAGTCTTGATCAAGTTTCTAGGATGTTAAGGAGTATTGAGTTATATAAAAAAGGAGAAATTTTTAAAGCCATCAATATTTTAAATGATAATATTACTACCCATCATAGTCAGCGTATTCAAAAAATAGATAATGAATATAGTAGCATTAGACTACAACAATAATCTATTGAAATAAATATAGATGATATGATTGTTGAGAAAAAAGTTATTAGTCAAAACTAAGATCAGCGTAAGACTAGTATAGTTTTTATTGAGACATATTTGAAAAATTAAATTATTATTTTTAAGATAAAATAGGAAGAAGCACATCAATGAATTAGACAACGATCTTCATCTTCTAATAATATAGCTAGAAAAATTATAAACCAAAATTCTAATTTATCTTTTATTCTTGATATTCTAGATTCACTAAAAATAAAGGACAATCTTCTCAGTCACAATCAAAAATTGTTGTCTCAGAACATATTGATTACAGTTAAAATATCCATTTCTGACAAAATATTTTAAAAATACAAAGAGAATCATTCATAAAATCTAAATCAAAAAGTCTATTTGATTTTAAAAAATCTCTTGATAAGATCTTCCAAATAAGAATGACTAAGATTGAACCTACTAAAATTGAAAGTTATTTTGATACAGGAGAATCTTCAAAGTCTAGACTTCCACTAGATTCTCAAATAAGGACATTGAACCTTCAACCTTTCTTCTAGAAATTTAATTATGAGTCACCAAAAAAAAAGAAAGAAATAATTCATGCAATGTTAGCTTGGATCAGTGTACAGATTCATGGTCTTAAAAAATATCTTTTCAGTATTAGTCAACAAATTGTAAATAAATTTATAAAAAAATATCAAAGAATAGTGGGATGCTAATGGTCTAGTGTTTCATGAAAGCATATACACTCATCCAGAACCTATATTTGCACTATGTAATGCTTTACTTTATAAATGTATTGGCACACTTGATAATGATTAAGAGGAAAACAAAGCAAAGTTTTTTAAAGCTCAATTATGTGATATAACCAAACTAGATGAACATATGTGCTATATGAAAAACTTATTCTACAATACTAAAGAAATTTTTAATCCAGCATACAAAATTAGATATATAAAATCATTTCTTGAATATTTTGCTACCAAATATAAAGTTGCTATGGGTGATAATCTTCCAACCATGTCTTTTGGAAGGATCAATCAGAATATTAAAATAATCAATGAAAAGTTATGTGCAAAAAGAAAGGCATAGAAAGAAACTATGAAGTTTCACAAACAGATTAGCATAAAATTTTATAATTTTTTTAATGATAATTTTAGTTGTATGGATGTGCATATATATAGACAGTATAAAAAAGAAGAAATCTCATTCTTATAAATATAAACCTTGAAAGTTTAGATATAAACTTAGAAAAAAGAAATTTGGTCTGAGAAGGATATTAAAAAAAAAGAAATATGGATTTCAAAAGAAGTCTATCAAATGTTTTATCTGTCAAAGTGATCATTATGTAAATAAATGTCTTAATAAAAGAAAAGAATTCAAGAAGATTAATTTTTTAAATAGCCATAAAATCAATGAAGATGAATATATTTTAGTTTCAAATGAAGATGAACTTTAATATGAGTTAGATATTTTGTGAAAAGTTTCAGATAGTGATGAATTTGATAATCAAGTAAATATGAATCTAGCTAATACTAAATCAGAAGATGAATCATCTGATTATGATTTTGATATAAGATTTCAAATTTATATAATTTCTACTTTTTTTTAGATATTTTGAGTTTATCCTAACAAATATCTTTCTTCAAATAAAGATATGTTAAAACTCTTGTCTATTTGATCTTTAAAAGAATGTTTTTACAATAATAAATTATAGCTATTGAAAAAAAATATTCTGTCCATTTAGCAATAACAAAGGTAAAGAGATATTATATCCCAAGAATTTTAGTATAAAAATTAGAAAGCTCCTCCGATGGAAGTTGTCTATCAATCTGACACATATGATAGAGCTACTTGATGAAAAAAATGTATCTATCAATTTCAGCGCTTCTTAATTAAAGCTCAGACTGAATTATAAGATCTTTTAAAAGAAGAAGCTCTTGGTGATGAACATGAATAACTCTTTGAAGAAAAATTGTTCCAAATAACTAATGAGATAGAATCTCATTTTGAGGTGGGGAACCTCTCATAATAATTCAAACATACATTATATATCAATATATAATAGTAATAAGCGAATTTGGATGGCTGCGGGTGGAGGAGAGAAGGGCAGCCCATCGACAAGCCCCAGGAATGACGAATCGGCACCTGGGGCGAGCTCTATGGGGCAAGAAATGTTTTACACCAACGAGCACTCAAAGCTGAGCAAGGTGAATGGGTGTCTTTTGCGAAGCCAAGATCGACCAGTTCTGGTCATTCCCCCAGAGACAGTCCAGGAAGATGTTGAATATATTTCCTCTCATAATTTGATTTGTAAGTTTCTGGGCATTCAAATCCCTCTGGCAGCTTTGGAAGCCTAGATTCATCGTTCTTGGGCAATCGAAGGAGATTTTGACATTATGTTGGCAGGAAATAGCTATTTTTTGGTGAATTTTTCTTCTGTTTCAGATCAAAATCATATTTTTGAGGGGGGTCCTTACTTCTACAAGCTTGTGGGTCTGTTTCTCAAACCCTAGCATGCGGGGTTTAATTTTGCTGAGGAACTCCCAGCCTGTGTTTCGGTGTGGGTTCGTCTTTCGCGACTTTCGTTGAAATTTTGGCGAGAGGACATCCTCAGACAAATAGCGGCCATGCTGGGAACACCAACAGCTATTGCTCATCAATCATTGGACAAAAAGGTAATTTCTTACACATGCATTTGTGTTGACATTGATTTAAATAACCCTTTGCCAGACTCTATGGAGATATGTATGGGCTCCTCATCCTGGATCCAACAGATAGACTATGAATCCATTCCTTTTCAGTGTCGAATCTGTCATGTATACGGACATTTGCATCGCCAATGCCCTCAAGCCTTCAAAGATAATAGAATAGGTCCTGAATCTTTAGCGCCAAATTTAGCATTTGCCGGTAAGGGGATTGGGCGATCAATTTTGCCTGAAAATGCAAACACCCAGCCTGATAGGGTAGGTAAAGGGAAAAATATTACAAACAATACAAGTTTGGCGCAAGGATCAGCAGATCAAAATAGTGTCGGTATGGATGGTTTTATACTAGTTAGACAACGCGCGAAAGGCCACGGGCAGAAGCGTCAAAATGCTGACAGGCAGGTAGAACTAGGGTTCAACAGGTTTGAGGCCCTTGATAATATGGCCATTGAGGATGGCATTCTGACTGAGGACCAGGGGGAAGCATTGGAGTTACATAAACAAATTTTAGAGCTTAATGAGGTACAGGATATGATGGTTCAACCAACTTTAGAAAGTTCTCTAAGGCCGGAGGATGGTATGCCTGAGGCTTTGTGTGGGCTGCAAGAAAAGAAAGTTAGATGGGCAGATTTGATCAAGGAAGGGGATGCTGGAAAAAAAGAAAAAAGATCCTCAGTGGCACTTGGCTTAATACAGAAACAATTCAAGAAGGTCACCTCTTCCACTCCCTCCAAAGTTGGATGAAGAAAAGACCAAGATAGAATCAAACTTGCAGGTGATTTACTAGTGGAATCAGGGGTTGTTAAAACCTTAGATGAACACTTACCCCAATCCACTCAATGATTGTCTTATCATGGAATGTAAGGGGTTTGAATAGCTGCCCCAAACAAAAAGCTATGCGTAGATTGATGCTGGATCATTCTCTGGATATTCTCTGTATCCAAGAGACCAAACTATCAGTTGAATCGTTGTTTGCTTGTGTGCCAAATATCTGGTCGATTGGCCAATGGCAATGTGTAGGTGCGAGGGGAAGCTTGGGAGGTTTGGCTATGTGTTGGGACCCGAGAAAAATTTTGCCACTTCATTGGATATCCAGCCTTTCGGCTCTTTCAGTGATTGCCTCTTCTCTTAAAACTAGGGAACTGATTTTGGTTACCACAGTTTATGCGCCTGTTGATATTGATGGATAACTTCAACTTTGGGAGCACATCAGATATGTCTGAAATTGTCATCCATTTTTGTCGTGGATTGTTGCTGGTGACTTTAATGCAGTGCTGAGCCTGGAGGAGAAAAGAGGTGGGTTGACTCGTCTAGGTCCCTCTTCTGACTGTCTTCGCCATAATGTAGAGGCGTTGTGCCTCTCTGATGTTAGACCCTCAAATGGACTATTCACGTGGAGCAACAAAAGAGCAGGCAATGCTGCCATCTTTGAACACATGGATAGATTTTTTATTTCTTATTTTTGGCAATCTAGTGCTTTCTCTCTCAACTCTGAAATCTTGGACTGGAGAGGTTCTGACCATTGGCCTATCAAGCTCTCCATCAGTCATATTGATGGACCCAAAAAGCCTCCATTTAAGTTTCAGCTGATGTGGCTTCGTGATCCATCTCTTCATGATTTCATTCGCCAGTGGTGGCGCCAGGGAGGCCCTGCATATGGAACCGATATGTATTCTTTTCTCAAAAAGCTTCAGTATGTTAAAAAAAAGTTGCAGATCTGGAATAGAAATTGTTTTGGTAACATACATTATATGAAGAAGAAGGCTCAAGATCAGTTAGATGGGGTAACTAGGCAAATAAGAGATTGTAGATTCTCAAAAATCCTTCGCTTGGAGGAATCTAGAGCTGCAAATGCCTTAGCGGAGTGGGAACTTTGAGAAGAAATCTATTGGAAGCAGAAGGCTCGTATTGAGTGGCTCCAAGAGGGGGATAAGAATATGGCCTTTTTCCATAATTCAATGCAGGCTCGGTGCAACAGAAACTTTGTTACTTCTATTATTACTCAAGATGGGACACGCCTAACCTCTTCCCAAGCTATTAACAGAGAAGTTGTCTAGTACTTTTCAGAGCTCTTTACCAGCGATCCATCGCCAAATGAGGTGGCAAAAAATACAGTTTTATCTTGCATTCCTTCATTGGTGACAGTGGAAATGAATGAGTTTCTCATGAGGCCAATTGGTATGGTTGAAGTTGAGGAGGTGGTGTTCAGCATGAAGAGAGGTAAAGCCCCAGGCCCAGACGGGTTCCCAGCTAAATTCTTCCAGGACTTCTGGGATATCATTAAGCGAGATTTGATGGATGTGATACCTTACTCCAGCAAAGAAATGCTTAGAGTATTGAATGCTACTTTTTTGGTCCTAATTTTGAAGAAGGAGCAGGCTGATAAGTTGGATTTGTATAGGCCCATTGCACTTTGCAATGTGGTTTATAAAATCATCACTAAGCTTATTGCTCAGAGGCTTAAAGGGCATCTCCCCAGTCTTATTTCAGAGGAGCAAGAGGGCTTTGTGGTAGGCAAATAGATCTTGGATGGAGTTGTTGTTGCTTCGGAAGCTATTCACTCTATGAGTACATCACAGGAGCGGGCTATGTTTATTAAGCTTGATCTAGCCAAAGCCTATAATAGAGTAAGCTGGAGATTTTTGCATAAAATCCTTTTGGTGTTCGGCTTCAATCAGGATTGGATTAGTTGGGTGTTAAGCTGTGTTACCACGCCTTCTTTTTCGGTCCTTATCAATGGGGCACCTTCTGAGCTTTTCGATGCCTCTAAAGGCCTTCGCCAAGGGGATCCGCTATCTCCTTACTTGTTTATCATCCTGGATGAGGGGCTTGGGTGGCTCTTCAAATTTTGGGTATCTCAGAATGTTCTACATGGCTGGAAATGGGGGCATGGGATAACTACCCTAACTCATCTCCAATTTGTGGATGACACTATCCTGGCAGGAAAAGCGCAAATTCGAGAAGCAAAAGCTTTCCGGCTCACCCTGGACAATTATTCAGTGGCTTCTGGGCAGAAGATTAATGACCATAAGTCCTCTATTTTATTTTTTAACACTCCTGAGTCTATTTAGAGAAGGATTGCTACCATATTGAGGTTTCAAACTCAAACCCTCCCTGTGATTTATTTAGGAATTCCCATTGTGGTGGGAAGGCAGCCCAGGTTATTTTGGCAGAATGTTCTGGACAAACTTAGGCAAAAAGTTAGTCATTGGACTCACAGGTGGCTTTTTATAGCTGGTAGAGTGATTCTTTTACAATCGGTTATCCAGGCGTTATCCATATACCGCAGCATGGTTCAGGTAGCCCCAACATACTTCTTGAAGGAATTTGATGCTCTTTCTAGAAAATTTCTTTGGAGCAGAAATCTGCAGAATACTAAATGGAGCCTTATCAATTGAGATACTGTTTGTAGACCAAAGTAGGAAGGATGCCTCGGATTGCGCTCGGCTATTTTGGCCAGCCAAGCCCTTACTGCCAAGCTATATTGGAGATGGTGCTCCAATCAATTTTCCTTTTGGGCACGCATTCTATTAGCTAAGTACTTTTTGGGCATTGATTCCCATGATATTTCTAGGCTCCCTCTTGAGGGGAGAGGGTCGATGGTGTGGAGTATTCTCAAGCTAAGAGCCCAGCTTGTGAAACGTAGCCTCTTCTGGGTTTGCAATAGTGGGACGGAGGCCTTCTTCTGGGGAGACTCATGGGATGGTGCACCACCTCTTTTAAATTCACACCCACATTTGCAGCCTTTAGTTGATTCTTTTCATTATGCTGGATGGCACACAGTGGCGCATTACAAAGAAGCTTTTAGCATGGGCATGACTATTGGATACAGGTGGAAAAACTCCTCCGATTGGCCGTCGAGGGGCTTGGCAGAGGATAGGAGGGAATTAGCTCAATCCATGCTACCAGAGGTTGTAGTTCAATGCAAGGGCGGGATGTTCTTGCCTAGGGAGGAGATGCTACTGGGCAGTACTCTGTGTCTTCTAGATATATGGCTTTGGTCAAGCAAGTATTTGATGGTGGTCAGTTCTTATGGGGGAAAAAAGTTTGCAACATAATTTCATGGCCCAAATGCAATTTTTTTCTTTCGCTGCTTACGCACAACAGGTGTCTCACCTAGGACAATCTTTGTAAGCGTGAATTTTAGGGACCATCTATATGTGTTTTGTGTCACAACAGTGAAGAGACAGGATCCCATCTTTTCTTCCAATGTGCATTTGTTAAACAGGTGTGGCATTTGTGGTGGAGTGCCTGGGGCTCTCCTTGCTGGCATGCTTCTTCATTGACAGAATTTTGGAGTCGACTTGGCTATGCTCCATCAAAGGCTTCCTTGTTACAAAATGTCTGGATAGTGGGACCCTCTTTTATTTTATGGAACCTTTGAATTGAAAGAAATAGAAGGATCTTCAGGGCCACCCAGCTAGAATTGAGAGTTATGTGGGCAAAAATTAACAGCTCGCTGCAAGAAACTTTGTTGGTGAAGTGCGCGAGTGGCAACGAATTGGACCCTGATGCGGCCTGTTTTTGGACGCGCCTTGGGCTGGACCCGACCACGACCTGTGCCTCTGTGGTTAGCAGCTGTAAGTTGAAAGGAAATAGTCAAAAGGCACAACCGGTTAATAAGATTGGTCGTTGGACTCCACCTGTAGATGGAGTTATTAAAATTAATACTGATGGTTCCTCACGGGGGAACCCAGGGGAGGCTAGAATAGGCAGAATCGGTAAGGACAGCTTTGGGGGCATTCAATTTCTTTTTTTGATCTACAAAGGCTGTCATACAAATAACTTCATGGAAGCCATGGCTATCCTGGAGGCAGTGAAATGTTGTTGTCAACGCGGCTGCTATAACATTATTTGCGAATCAGATTCACAAGTGGTGGTTAATTTACTGAATAAGGGTCACTCAGGTAAGGTGGACTGGCACTTAAATGTTGTAGTTCAATAGATTATGCAACTAAGTACTTCTTTGAATTCGGTTTCCTTCAAACACATTCTCCGTGAGTGGAATGGTGTTGCAGATTGCCTTGCTAAGTGGGCCTCAGAGAATGGATCATCTTGGAGCATTATTGAGCAATGGATGCTTCCTATGAGTTTATATCAGAAACTGGTTCAACTGGTGGACCAAGATAAAGAATTGTAACTGTTGTACTTGTTTCGTATTTAATAAATTTTTACCCCTCTTTTAGTTAAAAAAATATATAATAGTAATAATCTAGTATGTGAAATTTAGATTAAATGAGATAGTTTTAAATCATATAGTTTGGATATATTGCTTGATATAGGTGCTGATATCTCTCTTGTTAGATATCATTCTCTACCTATTGATATGTGGAAAGTCAATTTTTATTAGTTAATGTTTAATACAAAAATTGTAATTTTCTAATTATTTGTAGTTATTCGTGTCATGTTTGATGACTCTATCTATCATTTTAAGATAGTACAACATGAAATACTAATGTATGATATGATGATTGGTTTAGATAACTTGACTACTTTCTACCCTATCATAATTTAGTCGCATGAAATAATTTTAATAAAAAAATATTTTTTATATAAGAAATCTAGATATAAATATAGAATTTTTATGAAAAAAAGTCAAAGAAACTAGTTGATACCAGATGGATACAATAGAAAGTAAATCTTTGTCATGCTAGCATTGAACCAATAATTAAAAAACTTAAAAAAGATTGTTTCTCTAAAAATCATTTAGCATTCAGAGATAGGAAAATACATGAATGTAGAATTGAATTGAAGATGTAAAGGATAAAAATAACAAATAAATAAAATTTAAGTTTAAATCACATCATTCAGAAATGTCTCTTTCACTTAGAGAAGAATATTTTTAGGAGATAAATCAATTAAAGGAACAAGATTTGATAAGAGATTATAATAGCCCTTGGGTTTGTGAAACATTTTATGTAAATAAAATATCAGAGCAAATAAAAGGTAAAAAGAGACTAGTTATAAATTATGTTCCTCTTAATAAATATGTTTTCTTTATTCAACATCCTATTCCTTCAAAAAATAAAATCTGACAGAGAATAAATAGAAGTAAAATTTACAGTAAGTTTGATTTAAAATCAAGATTTTGGCAGATACAAGTAGTTAAACAAAATAGGTACAAGATTGCATTTGTTATTATATTTGAACAATATGAATAAAATGTCTTAACTTTTGGCTTAAAGACTGCTCCTAGCATATTTTTAAAAATGATGAATAAAATTTTCTCAGTATATTTTGATTTTATCATTGTTTACATAGATGATATATTGGTCTTTTCAAAATCTCCTAAAGATCATCTAAATCATTTAGAATAATTCTATGAGATTGTGTTTGACAATGGTCTAGTTCTATTTGAGAAAAAAATATTAATTTTCAAAGATAAAATTAAGTTTTTAGAGGTTACTATAAAATCATAAAAAATTATAGTTTATAAACATGTTTTAAAGAATATTAAAAAATTTCCTGATGAACTCAAAGATAAAAAAATGCTACAAAGATTTCTTGACTGTGTAAATTATGTAGCAGATTATTATTATAATATTACACATGATAGAATTCTTATAAATAAAAGGCTAACAAAGAATCATTCAGCATGGTCAGATGAAATGATAAAAATTGTTCAAAGGATAAAATAAAATTGTCAAAATTTGCCACCTTTAAAGATTATTAAAATAGATGTTTCTGAATTATATTAGGGTGCAGTTCTTAAAGAAAGATTGTTAGATAATTTAAAAAAACTTTGCATATTTGCTTTAAGAAATTGTAAACAGACTTAAAAAAAATTCATTCTACTCACAAAGAAATTCTTGTTGTTATTAAGGCTATTCAAGTTTTTATATTTTTTGTGAGATCAATTTTTTTTATTAGATCTGATTTAAATAATTTTATGGGTATTATTCATTCTACTGATAATCTAAACAAAGGATCTACGATTAAATTAACCAGGTGGACAACATTTCAGACCTCTTCTGAATTAAAAAAAATATCAATAATAACGACACAAATATGTATAAACTTATATTTAAATTAAGATTTTAACTGACATATAATTTTATCATCAACTATTTGCAAGTGATATTTGTAATCATTATGTTTAACTTAAATAACATTTTTAAAAACTTTTATGATGGTTTTAGCAATTAGATGAAATGGTAAAAGTTTATCATACACATATGTGGCTTTAAGAGTTAGGAGCTTCTATTCAAGACTAAAATTTTCTTCATTAAATTTTATAGTTGCTTTGTTTGCAGAAAAGAATGAACCAATAAATATATCATAGAGGATACAAACATCAAATGTACCTATAGTATTTGAAGTTATTTGGTTTGATGCATCCATAATCTTTATATTGTTGGTACTATATAGATCCCCTATCATGCCTTTTTTATAGCTTTACGTGATCATTCCCTTACCTATTATTTGAATATGATATGGAAATAATTATGTTCAAGTTAATATTCTATCAATAATCTATCAGGGTTATGTTCAAGTCATGTTGTTTTTGTAATATTTCTCTGATATATCAATTAAATTACATTTTCATCTCTTGTTTATGTTCAAGTCTAGACCTCTGCTAGATTCTCAAATAAAGATATTAAACCTTCAATTTTTCTTCTGAAAATTTAATTATGAACCACCAAAAAAATAGATTCATGGTCTTAAGAAAGATCCTTTCAATGTTAGTCGGAAAATTACAAATGGGTTCATAAGAAATATTAAAGAATAGTGGGATGCTAGTGATCCAATATTTCATGAAAGCATATACACTTATCTAGAATCTATCTCTACACTCTACAATGCTTTAATTTCTAAATTTGTTGGCACACTTGATAATGATAAAGAGGCAAACAAAACAAAGTGTTTTAAAGTCTAATTGTGTGATATGACTAAGCTAGATGAATATATATGCTATATAAAGAATCTGTTCTACAATACTAGAGAAATATTTAATTCAGCATACAAGATTAGGTCTATAAAATCATTTCCTGAATATTTTGCTACCAAATATAAAGTTGCTATAGGTGATAATCTTCCAACCATGTCCTTTGAAAGGATAAATCAAAATATTAAAACAGTCAATGAAATTCTTAAATGGATTACTGGATGGCTAAGATTGAACTTGTTGAAACTGAAAGCTATTTTGATATAAGAGAATATTCAAAGTCTAAACCTCCACTAAAGATTGAACTTGTTGAAACTGAAAGCTATTTTGATATAAGAGAATATTCAAAGTCTAAACCTCCACTAAATTCTCAAATAAGGACATTGAACTTTCAACCTTTCTTTTGAAAATTTAATTGTGAACCATAAAAAAAAATGATTCATACAATGTTAGTTTAGGTCAGTGTACAGATTCATGATCTTAAGAAAGATCTTTTCAGTGTTAGTAAATTGCAAATAAGTTTATAAGAAATATCAAAAAATAGTGTGATGTTAGTGATCCAGTGTTTCATGAAAGCATATACACTCATACATAATTTATCTCTGCACTTTACAATGCTTTACTTTCTAAATTTATTGACACACTTGATAATGATAAAGAGGCAAACAAAACAAAGTTTTTTGAAACCTAATTATGTGATATAACCAAGCTAGATGAATATGTGTTATATAGAGAATCTATTTTACAATACTAAAAATCTTTAATCTAGCATAAAAAATTAAGTATATAGAATCATTTTCTAAATATTATGTTATCAAATATAAAATTGTTATGGGTGATAATCTTCCAACCATGTCCTTTGTAAGGATAAATTAGAATATTAAAGCAGTCAATGAAAGGTTATGTGTAGAAAGAAACACACAAAAAAAAAATTATGAAGTTTTACAAACAGATTGGTGCAAAATTCTATAATTATATCAATGATAATTTTGGTTGTATGGATATGCATAGATATAGACAACATAAAAAGAAGAAAAAATCTCATTCTTGTAAATGTTTTTCAAAAAAAGAATTTACTTATACTAAGCTTTGGAAGCCTAGATATAAATCTAGAAAAAAAAATTGGTCTGAGAAGGATGTAAAAAAAAAACTTAAGTTTTATTTCTTTGTCATTTTTGTCTTTACCATCTTCAATTCAATTCTACATTGTTATATTTTTCTATCTCTGAATATTAAAAGATTTTTAGAGCAACAATCCTTTTTAAGTTTTTTAATTATTAGTTCAATGCTAGCATGAGAAAGATTTACCTTCTGTTGTATCCATTTAGTATCAACTGATTTCTTTGACTTTTTTTCATAAAAATTCTGCATTTATATCTAGATTTTTTGTATAAAAAATATTTTTTTATAAGAATTATTTCATGCGATTGAATTGTAATAAGGTAGAAAGTAACCAAATTATCTGCACCAATCATCATATCATACATTGACATTTCATATTATACTATCTTAAAATGATAGATAGAGTCACCAAACATGACAGAAATAACTACAAATAATTTTGAAACTATAGTTTTTATATTGAAAGTTAACTTATGAAAATCAGTTTTTTATATATTAGTAGGAATAGAATGATATCTAGCAAGAGAAATATCAATACCTATATCAAGCAGGACATCCAAGCTATATGGTTTAAAACCATCATATTTAATCTGAATTTCACATACTAGATTATTAGTATTCTATACTGATATCTGATGTATGTTTGAATTATTATGAGAGGTTTCCCCCCTTCAAAATGAGATTTTATCTCATTAGTTATTTGGAGCAATTTTTCTTTAAAAAATTGTTTATATTCATCAGCAAGAGCTTCTTCTTTCAGAAGATCTTGTATTTCAGTTTGAGCTTTAGCTAAAAAAAGTTGAAGTTGATAGATGCACTTTTTTCATCAAGTAGTTCTATCATATGTGTCTGGTTGATAAGCAGCTTCAATCAAAGGAGCTTTCTGATTTTTGAACTAAATTTTTTATGATAGAATATCTTTTTACTTTTTTTGTTGAGCTAAATAAAGAGAATATTTTTACTCAGCAACTACAATTTGTTGTTGTAAAAACATTCTTTCAGAAATCATATAGGTAGGAGTTTTAGCATATCTTTCTTTGAGAAAAGATATTTGTTGGGATAAACTCAAGACATTTGGAAAAAGCGCAGAAATCATATGAATTTGAAATCTTATATCAAAATCATAATTAGATGATTCATCTTCTGATTCAGTGTCATGTCAGTTAGATTCATATTTACTTGATTATCAAATTCATCACTATCTGAAGCTTCTCATAAAATATTTGACACATATTGTGTTGTTGTTAAGCCACACTCAGACCAAAAATGGACTAGTCTAAGAGGGACCAGTAGCTCACTACTGGAGTGCTCTACCACTGAGCTACTGGTCCCTCTTGGACCATTCCATCTTCGATCCGAGTGTGGCTTAACACCAACACCCCCCTTAAGCCACACCTCTCGTATGTTTGGGGCTCCTAGCCTGGGCCTGGCTCTGATACCATGTTGAGACATGGACTAGCTAGGACTCAAACCTAGGACCTTCCATATGCTGTTGGAGTGCTCTACCACTGAGTTACTGGTCCCTCTTGGACCAGTCCATCTTCGGTCCTAGTGTGGCTTAACACCAACACCCCCCCTTAAGCCACACCTCTTGTGTGCTTGGGGCTCCTAGCCTGAACCTGGCTCTGATACCATGTTGAGACATGGACCAGCTAGGACTTGAACCTAGGACCTTCCATACGCTACTGGAGTGCTCTACCACTGAGCTACTAGTCCCTCTTGGATCACTCCATCTTTGGTCTGAGTGTGGCTTAACACCAACACCCCCCTTAAGCCACACCTCTCGTGTGCTTGGGGCTCCTAGCCTGGGCCTGGCTCTGATACCATGTTGAGACATGGACCAGCTAGGACTCGAACCTAGGACCTTACATACGCTGTTGGATTGCTCTACCACTGAGCTACTGGTCCCTCTTGGACCAGTCCATCTTCGGTCCGAGTGTGGCTTAACACCAACATATTGAAGTTCATCTTCATCTGAAACTAAAACATATTCATCTTCATTGATTCTATGGATATTCAAAAAATATATATGAGTTCCAAAAGAAACTTGTCAAATGTTTCATCTGCCAAGGTGATCATTATGCAAATAAATATCCTAATAAGAGAAAATTTAAAAATTATATATATATATATATATATATATATATATATATATATATATATATATATATATATATATATATATATATAATGTTCCTCTTAATAAATGTGCGCACACACACACACACATTCATGCACATAATTATACCTAAATGATTGTACACACACAGTCATTTAGATATAATTATGTACATGAATATATCATTTGTACATGAATATATAAAATGATTATATATATATATATAATCATTTAAATATAAATGTGTGTGTGTGTGTGTGTGTGTGTATATATATATATATATGCATACATACAATCATTTAAATATAATTATGTGCATGTGTGTATATATATATATATATATATATATAATCATTTAGATAAAATTATGTGCATGAATTTATATATACAGTCATTTAAATAGAATTTTATCTAAATAATTGTATATATGTATTATGTAGAATTCTACCTAAATGACTATGTGTGTGTGTGTGTGTGTATATATATATATATATATATATATAATTCTATATATTATGTAGAATTCTACATAAATGACTGTATGTATATGTATATATATATAATTATTTAAGTAGAATATATATATATATATATATATAAGTTAAGATAATTATATTAATATTAATATTATAAATATTATAGTATTAAGTATTATATATATATATATATGATAATTATATTAATATTAATATTATATATATTATAGTATTAAGTATGATATATAAATTTATGATTATATCTACATAAAACATAATCAATTATATATGTTATACTAG
Organism: Torreya grandis; assembly: GCA_037957365.1. NCBI lineage: Eukaryota > Viridiplantae > Streptophyta > Pinopsida > Cupressales > Taxaceae > Torreya > Torreya grandis. The sequence continues at coordinate 5,922,269 of JARHVA010000143.1, forward strand.
ATAATAAATATTATACATATTATAAATATTAATATAGTCTAATAGATATTAATGATTTAATTAACTTATGATTATACATATTATAAGTTACTAATATTTAATATATATATATTAACTATATATATTATGTTATAATCCATATTTGGTATTATAATAGTTTAACTATAATATATATAGTATTATATTAATATAATTATGTTTGTGATTATCAAATATATTAATAGATGAAATT